>CM076580.1:1386813410-1387143573 GCA_034641835.2 Pinus albicaulis | reverse complement strand
TGATGCCTTCAGGGTTTATAGCTGCGGAAAGACTGTCTGGCTGCAGAAAGGCTGATCAGCTGCAGAATGTTCCTGTAGAGCACTTTAATCATGAAAATGGAATGTTTTTGGAGTATGGGTGAAATGTTATGTGGTATGAATGAAAATGGATGATGGATTATGATATGTATGAATTGGATAATGAAATGGAATGGGTTCAGTTCATGAAATGGAGTGAAAGAATCATAAGGACTGTACTGCAATTCAGGACATGTTTTATTCACTTACAGCAAGATATCAAATTTTGTATTTTGACATGAAAATGAGATGGATGGAAGATGGAATGAGATGAATGAAATGTGGAATGGAGTGAAATATGAATGATGGATGAGATGGAGTATGGATGAATAAGTGGATGGAGTGAAATGAAATGAATCATAAGCACCATGGAACTGAACTTATGATTTTTATAACAGCTGCTTATAAAAACAAAAATGGGAAAAGTTAGAGTGTCAGAGAGACTCTGATTTTCACCCTATCTTTTCTGTATAAACATGCCAATCAATGATTGGTTTTCATGTTTATACCTTTTTTTTATTTTATTTTTTTTTTATTTTTTTATTTTTTAAATTTTTTTTTAGAATAGAAATGCTTCAGAAAATTTAATCAAGTTGATGAAGAAGAGAGACTCTTCTTCATTAACTTCACATCATTGTCTTCTTGGAACTTCTTGAAAAACTCTTCTCTTGAGAGTGGCTTGTGGTATAGCTTCAGTCTATGACCATTCACAAGAAAAGTGACCTCTTCTTCATCTATAGTTCTGATTTTTACTGCCCCATTATCAAAAATTCGAACAATTTCATATGGCCCAAGTCAATGTGTCTGAAATTTCCCTTGAAAATCCTTGAATTTTGAATCAAACAAGAGAGCCCAGTCACCCTCTTTGTATTTCTTCTCCTTGATGTACTTGTCATGCCATCTAGCCCTTTGCTGTTGGACTAGACTTGTTTTCTGAACTGCATCTTGTCTGATCTCATCCAATTCATTAATTTGCTCCAGTCTATGCTTTTGTGCCTCCGTTAGATCAAGTCCTAGCTGAACTGTCATCTTGAATGTTTGAATTTGGAACTCTATAGGAAACAAAACTTGCTTCCCATAAACAAGCTCATAAGGAGTATGGCCTGTTGTGTTTCTCCATGTAGTTCTATAGGCCCACAAGGCTTCAGGAAGCCTATCTACCCAATCTCTTCTATTTAAATGAACAGTCTTTGTTAGGATTCCTTCAATGACCTTATTAGTAGATTCCACTTGACCATTTGCTTGTGGATGATAAGGAGTAGATTTTCTATGCCTGATTTTGTACCTCTCCATCATTTGCTCCACTAGCCTTGATGTAAATTGAGCTCCTTCATCTGTAACAATTTCCCTTGGGACACCAAAACGAGTAAAAATATCCTCAAAAAGAAAAGTAACTACAGATGATTCATTAGCAACAAGTAATGGTTTAGCTTCTACCCACTTAGTAACATAATCAGTGCAAACTAATATATATTTCTTTTGTCTTGATGGAGGACTAATGGGTCCTACAAAATCCAAAGCCCATTTTTCAAAAGGTTCAATGTGTACCTGGGGTTGTAATGGCATCTCACCTGAAGGAGAAGGTTTCCCTACCCTTTGGCAACTGTCACACCTTTTTACATACTCCCTTGCATCTTTAAACAAAGATGGCCAATAATATCCTAAGTTAAGGATTTTATAGGCTGTCCTCTTATCTGCAAAGTGTCCGCCACAAGGTTCATCATGACATGCCTTGAGGATTTCAGGCATCTCATCTTCACGAACACACCTTCTAATAATCAAATCTGGACCTGTCTTGTACAACTCATTAGCGACCCATGAATATCTTGCACTATCATTATTGATTTTTCTTTTATCCCTTGCATTCATAATTGAAGGAAATTTTCCTGAAACTAAATAATTGGCAATATCAGCAAACCATGGAGTTTGAGTAGAGATTGAAAAAAGATATTCATCAGGAAATTGATCTTCAACCGGAGTGTCATCTTTGATATTTTGGATTCTAGACAGGAAATCAGCCACAGTGTTTTGTTTTCCAGGCCTATCTAGAATAGTACTGTTGAATTCTTGCAATAGTAACAACCATCTTATAACTCTGCCATTAGTGATTGATTTATTCATTAAGTATCTAATGGCAGAATGATCAGTGTGAATAAAAGTTTCATAGCCTGTTATATAGTGTCTAAACTTGTTTATGGCATGAACAACAGCTGAAAACTCTTTTTCAGTTACAGTATAGTTTAACTCTACAGGAGTCAAATTTTTACTGGTATAATAGATGGCATAGGGAATTAAATCTTTCTGTCCCAATACTGCTCCTAGAGCTGTATCGGAAGCATCTGTCGAGATATGAAAAGGTAACTTCCAGTTGGGTCCCCTTAATATAGGTGCTTCAGAAATTTTGGTTTTCAGGGTTTCAAAAGCTAACTGGCAATCAGAAGTCCACTTAAATTCACAATCTTTGGTGAGTAATTTGAAGAGGGGAGATGCTATTTTGGTGAAGTTTTCTATAAATCTCCGATAGTACCCCGTAAATCCTAGAAAACTTCTTACATCTCTTTGACAACTTGGAATGGATAGGTTAGAAATAACTTCAACTTTCGCTTCATCTACTCTAATCCCATCCCCTGAAATGTGGTGCCCTAAAACAATACCTTCAGTGAACATCATAAAAAAATTTTCATGACTAAGTGAAAGGTTTGCTTCTTGACATCTTTTTAAGACTTTTTCCAAGTTTTCTAAAGCCTCTTCAAATGTGTCCCCATAAACTGTGAAATCATCCATATACACCTCTACACAGTCATGTATCAGATCAGAAAAAATTCCTAATACTGCCCTTTGGAATGTTGCAGGTGCATTGCACAATCCAAATGGCAATACTCGGTAGGCATAGGTACCCCAAGGAAAAGTAAATGTGGTTTTATCTTGGTCTTCAAGTGCTACTTGGATTTGATTGTAACCACTAAATCCATCCAGGAATGAAAAGTACTTTTTACCTGCTAATGTATCTAATACTTGATCTATGAAAGGTAAGGGAAAATGGTCTTTAAGAGTAGCTTTATTCAGCTCTCGGTAGTCAACACACACCCTCCATTTTCCATTTTTCTTAGGTACAATTACTAAAGGAGAGACCCACTGACTATCTGAAATAGGATAGATGAAATTAGCATTTAATAATTTTTGCAGTTCTTCCTTGAAAATTTCCCTAAGATTTGGATTCATCCGTCTTTGAGGCTGTCTGATTGGTTTGCAATTTGCCTCTATATAGATGTGATGAGTACAAGTCTTGGGACTTATCCCTTTCATGTCAGTGTATTCCCATGCATATGCAGAAGAATGCCTCTGTAATACTTTGACTAACTCCTCTTGTTGAGATTTTTCTAGGTTCTTATTTATGTTCAAAGTTTTGCCTGGAAAAATTTCACTTGTAGAGCTGCCAAATTTGTCCATAGAATGAAGAGACATCTGCCTAGATGACAAAAACTCAATATTGGATCCCTCTTGAAATGATTCATGTTTGTGTTCTGGAGAGGATTCAAATTTTTCTAGAGTATTTAGAATTTGATTATCTTCACTAATTTCTGAAATTGTGAAGAGTGGTTGTAAATATTCTTCATCCTCTATCCATTGAGTGTCATCTAGATCTGTAATTTTCCTAGCTGGAGGATATAAAGTGAATTTCTTTGTTGAACTACCATCAGAAATATACATATCACCGGACCTACAACTAATAAAGGCATCAGCTGTAGCCAACCAAGGTCTTCCTAGTATAACAGGATGGCCTCCTAGATTATTCTTGGGTGTTAGGATCATGAAATCCACGGGGTACTCCCAAGAGTCTAGGGACACTGGAATGTCTTCTATTACCCCATCTGGTCTGATCACAGATCTATCTGCTAATTGTAATAGTGTGGGTGTAAAGAGAAGATTAGGAAGTTTCAGTTTGTCCATGATTTGTCTACTCATGATATTTATTGTTGCTCCTAAGTCAATGAGTGTGTTTTGAATTTCAATTCCATTGATGTGAATTTTGACAACTAGATTTCCTGGGTCAAGATACTTTGGAATAGTAATCTTGCCCATCATAATGTCTGCTATTTGCCCTACCAGTTGAATTTTCTTGGTTTCTCTTATTCTTTTTCTTGTTGTCTTCATACTCAACTCCTTTATTGTTTTGGCTAAAATTGGGATTTCCTTGATGGCTTGCAATAATGGAATTTTAATGCAAACATTTCTCAATCCATCTAAGAAATCATAATTAGGCACCATTATTTGTTTTTCTACACCTCTATCAATTTGTAATCTTTCTGGGAAGGGAGGTATAGAAGTAGATGTGGATGGTTGCTCTAATACTGGAGTTGGATTTATTGGATCTTTTTGTTTCAGTTTTTCAATGTTTTGATCTTGAAAGGATGTATCTTCCTCAAGACTTTTATTAACCCGAAGGGAGTCTTCCTCAGAATTATCTTGTTCTTGTATGATCACAGAAGGTTTCCTCTTCTCAAGTATCCTTCCAGACCTAAGTTGAACATCACTAAGGTCTAGAGGAGTAATTAAATAAGTTGGAAATTGTTGTCCTTCTATCATGTATGTATTCTGAGGGTTCTTATTATTGGGGTTTGGTATGGGTTGAGCTGGAAATTGATTGGATTTTTGAGGGAATGGTAATGGAAGTGGTTGATTTTGATGAGGTTGGTTCGGATGATGTTGTTGAGGATTTTGTTGAAAATTTTGTTGAAGATTTTGAGGAAAATTTTGTTGAGGATTTTGAGGATAAAAATGTGGATATGGTGGATAGGATGGTGGATACTGGTAATATGGAGAGTATATTCCATAGGGACTTTGTGTTCCTTGTGCCCAAGATTGAGATTGATTTTGAAATTGGGGCCAAGGTTGCTGCCAAGAATTCCAAGGTGGAGGTTGATTATACATTTGATCATGGAATCCTTGTGTTTGAGGTCCCCGCCAAGGTCTTCTAGATACAAAATTGAGAGACTCTGTGGAATCTGTAGGAGTTTCTTCCTGAAAGACAGCTTTGAGACCAGGAAGAGAAGGACAATTTCTGGTCTCATGTTTCTCAGAACAAATAACACAAGTTTCTACAACTTTTACATCCAAAGGGCACTCTCTCAAGGCATGTTTCTTCCTACATTTGGGACAAAAGATTGCCAAGGCATCAGATTCAGCCTTTTGCTTGTTTTGTATCTTGAGGGTGTCTATTTGTTCACTAAGACTCCCTAAGATGTCGGATTTAAAATCATCAAGCATGTGTCCTATTTCTGATCTACTTACTGTCCCAGAAGCAGACTTACTTGCCCTTGCAAGAGCAGGATCTCTTGGACCTTTGACAGTTTTAGATTTCCCTCTTGAAAGGTTGATACATAACTCAGATATTTCAGGTAATGTTAGTTGTGATATATCCCCTTTTCCCATCATGTTAAGGATATCCAACCATTCATCCCTAATTGTTTTCAACAAAAGAGCTTTTAAAGTGTCTTGATCTAGGTTTTCCATTTGTGCCCTTTTTATGTTGTATTTAAATCTTTCCAACAAATCTTCTAAGTTTTCATCTTCTTTTTGTAACATATTGAACACTTCTTCCTTATGATTAACCGGCATACAATAATCCAAGTATCTCTCTAGAAATGCTTGTTTCATGTCTTCCCATGTTCTAATAGAACTACTGTTTAAACTCATAAACCACTTCAATGCTGCTCCCTTCAAAGTTGAAGGAAATAATTTCAGTTTTTGAGCATCTTGTAAGTAGTCATAAATTCTACACAGCACATCAAATTCGAATAAGAAAGTTTCAGGATCTTCAGTTTTAAGTCCATAGAAGTTCGGAAGGACAGAGGGTGAAATGTTTTTCATGGTTGTATTGGTTTCTTCATCAAGTATAGGGAACCCAAAAGAGCTTCCTATTCTACCTCTTCCTCCATCTGCACCTCTAACTCCTTCTCCTCTTCCTCCTTCTCCTCTACCTCTACCTCTACCTCCTCCTCCAAATAATGTGTGTTCTCCATTAACAACTCCTCCTCCTCCTTCTTCTGCCATGGTTGACTCTCCTGTGGAAGTAGAAAGATTTGTGTCCCTAACAGGAGTCTTTAGATCTTCTTCTATGGCAAGTTCAGTGGATGAAGTGGAAGGTTTCTCTAATGGAATAGGTGACCTTAGATCTTCTAGAAGTCCAGGATCAGTAAAGGATGGAAGATGGGTTTGAGTTGAAGGTGTACTAGTTCTAGGTTTAGATGAAACAAGTGGTGTTCTAGAAATCAAACTTCTGCCTCTGCTACTTATAAATCTTCCCCTTGAATCTCTCTCCCTACGCATAAAATTGTTTTTTTGGATGCTAAGAAACAAAGGTTACCTAGTTTTCACTTCCCCGGCAACGGCGCCAAAATGTTTGGTCTCAATCTAGTCTCCTAAACTGAGCTCATTTAATTGTCAACCAGGATTTGTAAATTGCTGAAGTGAAGTGTACTGTATGTACCTAGGTGCTTGTTTCCTAATGCGTTGTGTGTAGTGTTTTGTGATGTTTTTGGTCTTTTGTGATGATTTATGATGTTTTTGGTCTTTTGGTGATTTTTATGTTCACAATGGAAATGTCTAGAAAACTAATGGAAAGGAGTTGGTGGTCAAAAACAGAGTTAAGCCTAATGTATGGAATGGCAAATGCAATTGGAAATACTGAAGCAGAATCTAAACTATGACTAAATAAAAGCAAAATCTTGATAATGACTTTTTAGGCAAATGACACAAACTAAACTTGAGAAATGATCACTAAATATGCAAATCCTCTAACTAAACAGTTAAACACTAATGATGCAACATTTTATTCTAAGCTCTTCTATTCTATGACTAATTCCTAGTTCTATTCTGCAATTTAATTGAATGTCACAGAACCTTTACTCAAAGAGTTATTGATTTCTCTCTAAAGTAGACTTTTGAGGAAGAGCTATGTTTATAAAATGATGAGGAAATTGCAGAGATACTTCAGGCCTTAGAATAATGTTGTCTTCTGTTCATATGGTTATAGATCAATTAGGGATTTTAGAACAAGAAGAGGTTTGTGAATAATGAAGGTTGTCTTGTTAATCCTAACAACTGAAGTAATTTATTGTGCAATGGATGACAATTTGAATATGAGGTGCAAGTACAATAAGTTAATCTAAGAATGAACCTAAGATGCCACTAATCTAGAACAATGCTAAACTATAAGTCATCATCAAACTTGAAACAAAGTAACTGAACATGAGTTAAATGCAATGAAACTCCGGAGCATTCTAACTATGCTAACATGCATTATTCTATGAAATTACACAATCTGTTTGTTCATCATTATTGATATTTTGGAAGAGTGCCTTCTTTTGGAAGAGGTAGAACAATTCTGACTGTGTAATTGAGTGCAATTGTAAGCAAATAGACTGAAAGAAAATGAAAAACTAAGATATCATATCCATACCCTACTCGTCATTATGATGTCTTGGGCAAGCGTTTAAGAGCAAGAACAGAGATGATACTTAGTACAAACACACAACTAAATCATTCATTATCACAGTCATGTCTTGAACTTCTTAAGAATTTCTTGGAAGAGTTTCTTCTTGTGGAAGAGTGATTAGAACAAGTGTAACTGTGATATTGAATAGCAAAAAAAACTACAACTAAATCCTACAGTACTATAGCTATTCATCATTCATCATTATAATCTTTTGGAAGAGTGTCTTCTTGTGGAAGAGCTAGAATGAATATAACTACAGTAGCTAGTTAAAACAACTATAAATTCAACTCCTAATCCTACAATACTATAGTCATTCAACATTCATCATTATAATCTTTTGGAAGAGCATCTTCTTGTGGAAGAGTTAGAATGAGTACGACTACAGTAGCTAATTAAAACAACTATTAATTCAAATGCAAAACGTAAAGGCAGCTAGAAAACTTATCTAATTTACGCAAAATAAATCCGTGCAAGAGGCAGGGGCCCTCTACCACTTGACGGCATTCAACTCCAAATTAAATCACGCCTTCAAAATAACTTTGTCTGCTCCATTAAAGATGAAATAGTTTGAACATAACACTCTGCGTCTTCAGGAATGTAACATAGAGTTTAAACAAAATCTAGCAGCAAATCTAACATAAAATCTCTAACATAGCTCTCGGTCTCCCAAGAGTTTATAAAGCAAATGCACATAACAATAATTACAACAATTCAGGAACATTGTCTTTCCTTATCCGAATCACGTTAGGACTCTTTGAAGTGGCTGCGTGAAGAAGAAAAGACATCTGGACTGAGACAGTCCTAATAGAAGTCTTCCTTCATAAATGTGTTCCCCACGTTCAAAACCATACCCAGAATTCGTTTCTTCCTCCATGATGAGCAATGAACCATGTAGACATGACGTGGATCATGCCCATATGCGGTTTTTCTCAAGAGGCCACCTGGAACATACTCAAACATGAAGGCAGCTGCAGAATCGCCGGTTAGCTACGGAATGTCTGCATTCTGCAGCTAGTTCCGGTCAAAATGCTTTACAATGGCAAAAATCACAAAATTCAACAAGTCAGTCATGTAAATCATTCTAGAAGTAATTTTAACTGCATTCATTGATCAATTGGGTCTAAGATAGAAATGGACAAGGGAAAATGAGGTAAAATGAGGTGAAGGAAAGCACAATTTTGAGGCTCAACAAGGCCTTCAAACTTAGGGATGTCGGAGGGGAGCTTAGTTGGCATAGAAGGCCAACCAACATCGTGGCGGATAGGGTCATTGATCAACTGATTGAGATCAGGGAGGCTGAGGCCTGCCATGTAAGGGAGCAAGGGTGCAGCCGAGGTAGTTCCTGTGGCGGTTCCGCTAGTAGTAGTCCCGGCAGTAGGGCCGGGATTCCCGCTAGAATTAGGCCCTGGACCAAACATAGTGAAGGTGACAGGGGGAGAACCAGAAGTAAAAGGAGAACCCAATGAATCAGAAGAAGAGTCAGTGTGCGGACTCGGAGGAGGACTAACTCGACGACGGCGGGACGGAGTAGGTCGACCGACCGGAAACTGAGGGTGAAGGCCAAGAAGTCGCCGGGAGGTGCGCCTTGGGGGCGCAATGATGACAACAAAAACACGACACAAGGGGGAGAAGAACGACCAACAAGGGCAGGGAGGTGCAGAATCAAGTGATTACAATGTCGAAACAAGGGCAGAAAAGGTGCAGTGTCAATTGATTTTACAATGTTTTAAAGTCTTTGCCTGGCGGTGTGAACCAGGCTCTTCTTCGCTTAGGGTGAGTGTGTGGCGTGCGTTAATTTTAATTTTTAAACCCTGATGTTTTGAGAGCAAAAGAAAAAATGTGCTGCGTAACTGAAAATAAATCTGCAGAGAACAGTATATAATGCTGAAATGACAGAAAATTAACAGCTAACAATGCATCAATCTAACCCAAAAAGGTGGGTCTCTCAAAAATAGTCTAATAGAGGGAGAAAATATAGTCAAAACACACTACAAAGAGGCCAATAGATCTAGGGTCGAAAGGGACAGGGATCTAAAGGAGAAACCTGCTGAAAAGAGGTGCAGAACACAGCCAAGAGGCAGAGGCAAGGTGGCTGGAAAAAAGGAGGAAATCAGAAAAAAGCAGAAGGGACAAGGAGGAGGCCCTAAAGGTAGATCCAAACAAAACTTCAGGAGGTGATTTGAAAGGAAGAAGAGCTGATTAAAAGGGATCTGAAAAGGAGGTATCAGATCTGAAAAAGGGATGGCTGAAACTCTGAAAAAACAGACACCTGAAACAGTTAAAACTCTTCCACAAAAAGTGGAGGGTACTAAAGTCCTAGGGGGCTAGGTTCCCACTTAGATGAGTAAAACAGATCAGAAACAGGTCTAAACAGGCTGAGACAGAGGCTGGAAAACCCTTACAGAAGCTTCAGAAAAACCCAGAAAAATTGTAGAAAAATAGCAGAAAATCAGGCAGGTCGCAGGTTCTGACCTGTTTTCTGTGCAGGTCGCAGATAAGGGGCTGAAAAGTGCGACCTGGAGTCCAGGTCATATTTTTTGGGCTAAAAAGTGCGACCTGAAGCTCCGGGTGTCCTGGCGGCAGATTTCCGAAAAAGTTGTCATCTCAGTTGCGGCTGATGTTTGTCACCTGTGCAATAGGGCCAGAAACACGCGGACGTTAGAAATTTTAATGTTTTAGGGTTTTATGTGAGAAAAAAAACATAAAAATAGGAAAAACAAAAAGCTGAAAAGAAACCCTAGGGTCTGAAGTAGCTGGATATGCAGGAATATGAAAAACGACAGCGGTCGTAATTGAAAACCCGTGTGGAGTCGCCATTTGTTAGTATGAATATTTTGTCGAAGCGTACGAAAAAAGACCACTTTAGCTACGCATAACTTATAGCCCTAACATCAAATTTGGCTGCCAATATCTTCAGATCTGCAGTTAGTTGATCAAGACAAGTGCTGCAAAAAACCAGATCTATGCATAGAAAGACATTAAGCAGTAAAAATAAGGTTTTGCTCCATACATCCAATAGACAAGACAAGAACAATATTTTTTGAAATAATTTTTGTATTAAGGGCACCTGGGAGGAAAACAAGAAGGTGTTTCCAATTCTCCTCAATGGGATGGGTTCTTGGAAGTCCTCAGCACTTCAGATCTAGTATTTCTCTCTCTTGTTGGTGTAGAAAACCCATGCAAGGATAGAACTCAAAGGGAGCTCACATAGAAAATAATGTAAAATGTGACCAAGTGTATAGATCCAAAGTGATCTAATAGGCAACAAAAGGTGAAGAATGATAGGAAAAACCCTCCTATTTATAACAAAATATGGGGTCATTCTAGATCTTGGTGTATGATTAAAATAACATTAACCAAATCTAGATCCACCTTTTATGGAATATTTTATTATATTTGTTGGAGGGAAAAAGTATTTGACTTGGGTCAAATCCCTTTTATTTGTGAATAATAAATAAATAAATGATTTATTTATCATTTTAAGGAAGTGGTTGAAGGATAATCAAATAAATAATGATTTACTTAATTATTTATGGGTGATTTAGTCATATTTAACAAGGAATATTATTTAAATAAGATTTAAATAATTATTCCTAGAAAACAATAAGATAAATAAAGATTTATCTAATTAATTTCTTTGTTTTGGGTTAAACATGACCAGGAAAATCAAACAAATATAGGTTTGTTTAATATTTCCTTTTGGGGTTTCCCGTTTAGACCATAAACAACCTAATAAATGTGTTTTATTAAGTTATTTTACATAGTGAAAGCAATTTTACTTAGGGTAAAATTGGTCTTACGTGGTGTACTTGGGTCCATCTAATGATAGTAGGTTAGATGATCAAAAAATGGTGTAACAAACCCCCTATGAATTTTTTGACAAGCAAACAGGGGGCTAAAATTTTTTTGAGCCTTCAAGGAATGCATTTCCTCTGAAAACACATCATCCTTGAAGCCTCTTTGTCCTTTGATAAAATCCTCACTGTTGTTTCCAGTTAAAAAGCCTCTCTGTTTGTGAAGAAGTTGCCCAAAAGCCCCTTTTCCCCCCTATTTCATCCCATTTAAACCTCGGTTTCTTCACCTTCTTTCCCCCTCTCTTAATTCCTCACTAACCCCTTAAAATCACACTAACTCTCCTTTTAAGCCTAATAATACCTTTATTCGGTCTTAAAAAATCTTTATTCCTTCTATCGAAACCCCTTTTAAGCCTTAAAAAATCCTCCTTTTGGCTTAAAATCATCCATTTGACATATGCGGGTTAAGCCCATTTCGGCCAGGCCCCACAAACCACTTCCCCATATGCCCCTATCGCTTAGACCAAGCGTTGAAGCCTGGGCGCTAATCACAATCGAAATCTTTCAGTGAAGCGTTTTTCTGTGTTATGCGATAAAATCCCGATGTGATTTGAGTGTGTCTGAAGTCCCACGCCATGATCCCCACCGTTGATCCATATAGATTCGGCGGCCCTCGCTTTCCCGCTTCCCCCACTTCGATCGAAATCACAATTATCAATCAAGGCCACCTTCCGCCCGTTGCGATTGCGATCCCCCGACTACATCTCCGCCGTTGATCCATAATTTAATCCATCGGCCTTGATCCCATCGCTCCTTTCCATCATTCCATTCTTTCCCCCCGCTGATTCAATCCCCACCGTAGATCTCGATTGAATCAGACGGCTGGCGCTCCATTGCATCCCCGCCCCCATCGCAATCGCAAAGGTCTTGCTGTGTCACCCGATTGCGATCTTCTGATCCGATCCTAGCCGTCGATTCTCCTGTTGATCCAACGGCCCGACGCTAATCGCTGCGCGCTCGTCGCCGTTTCCCTTCCGCCCCTTCGATTATATTTTAACCATCGATCTCTCACCAGATCTGACGGCTGGCGCTAATCGCAATCGCAGATCTTAAATGTGTCACTCGACTACAATCGCCGATTGCGATCCGTCGATCCGATCTTAGCCGTCGATTCTCCTGTTGATCCGACGACCCTTGCTTTCCCGCTCCAATCGCAATCACAATTTCCAAACGATGCCACCTTGTTCCCTTTGCGATTGCGATTCCCCGATCCGATCTCGACCTTCCGTTTAATCCAAGATCCCACGGTCATAAACTAATCGCGCCATCGTTCATCGGAGTGTCGACCCTCCCATTTCTCCCCTCCGATTGGATCGTGACCATCGATCCCCTCCCGAAATCCGACGACCCTAAAGAATTGCCCTCCACCCATGCCGGGTCCCACCACGCACGACCATTTCCATCACATTTTCATTCATTTCTTTGCATTTCCGCCTATGTCCAAACTTTCGTGATTTAGAGTAAAGGTTTAACATTTTACTTTAGAATCTATGCATTCCACCCAACTTTCACAAGCCATCCAGCTATTAAACCTCCACCGTCGATATTCGCCACCGGACCATGATCAAACGGTCCACGTGCATTTCTCCACCGAATCCTTATTAGTCACAGTTTACACCATATTTCTGCATTTTCCACCATTGCTTCATCTGAAACCGCCATTTTTACCACCGCCGCCATCCTTCCCTGTGCATGGATTTCATAACAGAGTTGCGTGTTTTGTAGGGTACAGGCGGTGGACACTGCCATAGTTCACAGTCACTGTTACAAGTGACACAGAGCTCAGCGAAAACGAGGATCAGAGCCTGATTTCACAGAGAAGAGCTTAGAAGGGTACTGGAGCGTGATTTTCATCAAAGGTGCAGATTTTAACTGTACAAAACCCTTCCAGCACCACCAAAGCTCAGATTTTCACTGACAGAGACAGTTTAAGTGGCAAAGAGTATCAGTACAGAGTTAAGGAAGTTCTTTTCACATCATTGAAAATATACAAGCCTTAATTCAGTATTTTAAGGGCAAGGTACCAGACTGAAGATCTCGTGATTGACACAGGATGACCTGAAGAGGTCTGACACACATGAAACCATGTCATCAGGGTAGCTACATCAGCAGAACGTTCCTACCTGGGGGAGGACAAAGCGCCCATATTGTTTCTTTCATTTACCGTGTTCCTGAAGAAAATTCAGCCCTGACAACAGTCCTAAGCTACCAGAGCATTTGTTATGCAGTATGGCAGACTTCACAGTAATTTATTTACCTTTTTGTTTATTCACCAAAAGTACTACAGAGTACTGCAGCCAAAGTACATCAGAGTCATACCGGAGTAAATGGAAGCCTGAAGAAGACCACTCTTTCACCCAAAGAGTGCCAAAGATAAATGCATAGAATTTAAACAGAATGGGCTTCGGCCCTCTTTCTTTTCTGAGTTTTAATGCTTCCTTTAGTTTTTCACCTACCTCCTCTGCTCATCTTTCAGCTATAAAATTCATGAAGGAACTCATTGTAAGGGTTGTTGATCGGCTATATATGAAGTGAAAGCTGTTTCTCTTGAGACATGTTCTCTGTGTAAAGTTGTAAGATATGCTGAGGAAGATGTTTTCAGACTGAATATCAAGCTATTGGTAATGTTGTACTTGAATGGTGTTGCTCTTTAATATGACAAGCACATTTCTTTGGATCCTGATTTAAAGCAGTGGTGATGTTTTTCTATCTCTATATTTGTTTTTAACTTGTAGTTCATTTCATTTCATTTCTACTGGCTCGCATCAGAAATCTGGCATAGGATTTACCCTTGTTAGGTACGCTATGTTTCTGCTCTCCTTGCCTTCAAGGTTTTATGCTGTATGTGTTATTTGAGGACTAATTTCAAGCTAATTTAACCAGTGTAGTGCTCTAATGTATCGCTAGCTGATGTATGAATTAATGAAATCTGTCTTTAGATGTTCTTGTTGGGATTTAATTGAAAGAATTGGGAACACTGGGAGGTCTAGAATTCTGTCTCTGTCTCACTAGGATCCTTTTCAATTAATTTAACCCTTCTAAGATCCCTCCAGCTGGAGGCCAAAGCATTGAGAGTTCAAAGTTTCTCTCTGATCTCAGGTTTTCACCTTTGTGTCCAAAATATTTAATGTTTCCTTGTCTGAAGAGTTAATCTTTCAGGTCTTGGATCACAGGTTGTCCAATGGCGTGTCCTGTCCCTGGATCTGATTCCTGAAAGGTCACCTTGGAGGTTTCCTTGTTTTCACCTTCTTTCTTACCTTTTCCCACCACATAATCATCTTTAAGATCCAATGCTTTAGATGACTAGCCCAATTGAAAGCCTGCATATTGAATAGCGAGTAAAAACCTTCCTGACTCCATTTCCCAATGGTCTTGAATGTTCTTTGAAACGTCCCTCCTTTGCCTAAAATCCTCTTTGCTCACCCTTGTCTCATATTGAACCCTTCTTTCCTAATTCCCAACAACCAAACATACATCAAACAAACAAACCCCGAGACTTATAACTAGCCTAACATCTTAACTTTTGAACTTCAAAGACATATACCTTTGACAATCATAGAGAGATCCCTCTCTGGACCCAGGAGGGCTAGATCCTAAGGTCTGAAGTGGTTCTGATGTTGTGTCATCTTTTGGTCTTGCCAATCTGGCCAAAACATGGGAACCCCAACAATCTTATCTCATAATCACTTGTAATAGTTAACTAAATGTGATAAACTCAGTTATCTCTTGGATTTCGAGTTGAGGGTGGTTGGTGAGGCATGCAGAGTGATTATATTTGTTTTTGGGTCCAAGTTGCAGTTAGTGCATTAGTTTAATGCATGAGAAATCAGTTAACTCAATTAATTGAGTTAAAATCAATTTAACTAGTGGTAACTGATTGTTGCACTAGTGAGAGGTCAAGTGAATTAAATAATATTTAATTCACATGCAGTGATCTGTCAAGTAACTGATGATTTACTATTAATAGCTACATGCATGTAAGTTATGATGAAGAACTAGTTGAGACAAAGGTTAAAGGGATGTTAACTATCAATTGTATTATTAGTAAACTGCCTGCATGCAGTAATACACCCATAGGATTGCCCATGAGTATTTCACAGTTTTAGAGGGCTGAAATTCCTACAGAATAGGGATTGCATTCCACATGAATTGCGCAAGAAAGGCAGGCTGAGCAGATGCAGGAAATTGGCTAAGTGTTGGTTGATTTTGTCTGGATCAGTGTGAGACAATTAGTAGAGTGCAACAAACTCTTGTGAGAAGAGTGCATTGTATTGTTTCATGATTATTTTGTTGAGTATACAATAGAAGATAGAGTGGTTTTGAGCAACAAGCTTTCCGTGGTAAAAATATCTATGTTGTGGTTTGATTTGCTTCTTTCTTTTAATTGGCGTGATTGTGCGATCGTGTTTATTTTCCGCAATTAATTTGTAGAAGGATTCAATATCTTGCTTTAGCATATCACATGATCAGATTGAATCCATTTGTATACATATTGTTTGTATAATTTCTACACAAAAAACCTGCTTAAAACCTTGTTCAATCATGTAGTTACCTGCTTAAAACCTTGTTCAAACCTATAATTACTGAAGTTAGTTGGAAAATAGATGAACTCATTGTCTATATGGGAGAAATACTTGAGAATAAAATTGAAAAAAAACAGGAACTCATTTATTTTGTTGAGATTGCAACAAGATGATGAGTTTAGTGGAAAGGAGTCGCCTTCACTAAGTGGGCCCGCAGGCTATTTTTGGCGCAAAGTCTATTTTTAGACTATGTATATTTTTAAACATATGGATCATGTTCTATGAGTTGCAGGATGCTATTTGTGGATGGTTGGTAATGTCGGAAAAAATAGATGGACTTCTATTTTTAGACATATTGGGCAGAATCTATTTTTAGATTGCCAGTCTAAAAATAGATATGTCGAATATTATTAGCTCTTAACAATATTTGGACTCTAAACATTATCTTATTCTCTTGGAGCACTAGTCTACAAGGCTACATGCATAGTAGATACCGGAAGGTAAGGAATTACTAGTATTCTAAGGGTTGGTACGCTATCACATGAAGACTTCAAATAGAACTGGACTCAGTGGATGTAGTTTGTATTTTGATTGAGGCAACAGGAGTTGTATTCAGTTCAAATAATCTAAACATAGTTGAGATATTTGTATTCATTTTAACTGATTAATAAAATTATGAGAGTGGTGTGAATTAATTATTAATTAATTCACTAATTATAAACTCATTAATCAACTAAATAATGCATCATTTAACTTCAGTGCATGGACAGTTTCAGTGGAGACCAGTGCAGAGATAGGTGAAAGAGCAGGTTAACTATTACCAGACTACAATAATCATTTGAAACACACAGATAGGTGGAGAAGCCCATGAGGATTGCTAGCGTATAATCATAGAGTAAGGTTAATGATGTCATCCAGGTACTGAAACAAAGAGGCTGGCTATCAAGTGGCAAAATATTGGACATGTGGCTGACAGATCTAGCTTGATAGTGTATAAATTGAGGGTATAAAAGGAGAGCTTGTGGAGAGGCTTTCAGGTCATGATTGTTACATGATTCCATGACATATAATATACGTATAGTTGGGGTTTTCAGCTCCTAAGCTTTCCCACTGGGCCATCGTGTTCATATGTGTGATTGTTGTGGCTTAATGTATGCATGCAATTGATTTGCCCAAAGTATGATCAATGGTAGAAGAGATTTTGTATTACATGAAGCTAAAATAGTGTGTGACTGTGGAGAATCTCAAAGAATAATATATCACTATTCAAATTTCACATGGCATCGCAGCTCATCGATCATTGGAGAAATTGCAAAACATTGAAGCGGTTGAGTTTTGTGCTGGTGGAATTCGAATTTGCAGCAGTGTTTTCTTGGTGTCGAAGTTGAGATGTCTTTCAAAAGATTGCGATTGGAGTATGCCCTTTGAGGGAAGCTCAAATTATATTGCATGGAAGGACAGGATGGAGGCAGTGTTAGATGACAACGGGTTGAAGGAGTTCATAGATGTAGAAATTCCAAAACCTGCTTCTGGCGATGCTGCCGAACTTGACGCATGGCAAAAGAAGACATCAAAGTGTCAAAGAATTCTGTTGGAGGGCGTGAAGGATCACATAGTATCCAGACTGCATGGTAAGGCTTCTCCATTCTTGATGTGGAAAGCCTTGACAGATTTATTCCAAAGCAAGAGCAACCAGAGGAAGTTGGCGCTCAAGGACAAACTCAGAAACATAAAGATGGAGAAAGGAGATAGTATGCCCAAGTACCTCACGAATTTCACCCAATGGAGGGATGAGCTGGGAAGTGTGGGGGTGATTGTAGATGATGAGGAACTGGTGAGCTTGGCTCTCCTTGGGCTTCCGAAGAGTTGGCACTCCTATCAGGACTCTGTCAATGGTTGGGAAAAATTGCCAGGATGGGAGCGACTTTGGTCGGATCTCGTGCAAGAGGAGATAAGGCAAAGTACCAGGGATGGATCTTCATCAAAGGTATCTGATGAAGAAGACTGTGCTTTGGCTGCCAAAGCAAGGAAGGGGAAGGGAAAGATGAATGCTTCTCAATCCGGTGCGGATGGTAAAGAGCGTGACATGTCCAAGGTGAAGTGCTTTCACTGTCACCAGCACAGACATTATGCCACGAATTGTCCACAAAAGAAGAAGAACAAGCAGGCCGGCTGGGATCGAGGAAATTGAGAGGCCTTAGCCCTCAGCTTGAGTCGGATTTTTTGTTGATCTGATTGTATGCTTGGTCTCAAGTATGACAAGATCAACAGGCTTTGTCAGCAGCCACATGATAGGAGATCGAGATTTGTTTATTGATCTTGATGAGAAAGATCTTGGAGTGCACATCGAGATGGGTGATGATGGTAGGTACAGTGCGACCGGTATCGGTACCATTTCCTTTGGAAGGGAATTTGGTAAACCCTTTAGATTGAAGGAAGTGATGCATGTTCCAAGATTGAAGAAGAATCTTATCTTTGTGGAGATGTTAGAAGACAAGGGATATGTCGATGTTGTTCTATACAGTTATTTGACTTTTTTCCGTAGTATACACCAGAAGAATACCTGTGAGATATGGGTTCAAGTTAAGAACCTTTATCAATTGCAGGTAGATGGTTGCGCAGCAATGGTTAAAAAGGCAAAGGAGTGGTGAGCCGGGATGATGGCGAGTTGCACCGTGGAGATTGGGCCGCTATCACCATAGAGTTTTGAAGATACTTGCAGATTTCTACTGGCTTCAAGGGCACTTGCGCAACGCATCAAAGGCAAGGGATGTACCTTGGGAAAATTGAAAGCCACCTTTTCACGAGAAGGATATCAAAACAACACGTATCCTTGAGAGAATTCACACGCAGTGTGGACCTTTCTTAGGGCTTCGACAAGAAAGGTATTATGTGATATTTGTTGATGATTTTTCTCGTAAGTGTCGATCCGTCTGCGAAGAAGAGTGAGACATACTCAAAGTTCCGTGAGTTCAAGGCACTGGTTGAGAAAGAATCAGGGAACCAGGTGAAGGCTCTTAGGAGCGACAATGGTGGTGAATTCATCTCTGGCGAATTCAAGGAATTTTGCAGCAGAAAAGGAATTGGAATAGAGCTCATAGCACCTCATAACCCATAGTAGAATGGGGTTGCTTTGTTAAGAAGAACAAAGAATTCATTTTGGTAAGCAAAGGTGCTTATGTTGGAAGCCAGACTTCATGCTCACCATTCTCACTGTAAGAAAAGTAACACTAAAGATATGTATGTAACCATTGTCCTCACAGGATACTTGGCATGGGTACACCCGAGGAGGCATTTTCCGGTAAAAAGCCTGATATTTCCCATTTGAGGATTTTTGGTTCACCTGTTTACATTCATGTGAAGAAGGATGCCAGGAAGAAGCTGGAGCCGACTGCGGAGGTTGGGATATTTTTGGGGTACACTGATACGCCCCACAACTATCGTGTGTATTTTCCAGATAGTCGCAAGACTGTTGAGCGACGGGATATCAAATTTCATGAGGAGAAAGCCATGAAGTGTTTGCTTGAGAGGGAGCCACACTTGCATGCAGAGAAGGAGCTATTAGTTCCTAAGGATGAGCTTCAGGATGTGGATCAGCCACAAGAGGAGGTTCATGGAGTGGAAGAAACCACTCAGGCAGCGCCAACCATTAGAGGGCGGAAGCGCACTACAGAAGCTGAGCGACCGGCTCAAGATGCAGAGAAGGTTGTAGGAGCACCTACATCACAGCGCAGACAGAGACAGTCATCTAACCGATATACTAGATACATGGCTCTTATGAGCAAGTGTATCGTGACAGATCCATCCTCTTTAGAGGAAGTTGTGGAGGATCCTGCATGGGTAGATGCCATGGTGGAAGAGTATAATTCGATTGTCAGAAACAGTGCATGGGAGATTGTCCCAAGACCGAAGGGTAAATCAGTGGTGGGTTCGAGATGGATCTACAAAGTGAAGCAGGCAGCTGACAGGAGTGTGGAGAAGTATAAGGCAAGATTTGTTGCCTGAGGCTTTTCACAGATTGAGGGGATCGATTATGAGGAGACCTTTGCACCTGTCACAAGGTATTCTTCCATACGGACGATTCTTGCTCTCTCAGTGCAGATGGGGTGGCACATTCATCAGATTGATGTGAAGACTATGTTCATCAACGAATTCATTGAGGAGGAGGTGTACATAGAGCAGCCCGAAGGTTTCTAGATCTTCAGCAGCGAGTCGCATGTGTGCAGGCTCAAGAGAGTGTTGTATGGGTTGAAACAAGCACCTCGTGCTTGGTACACACGGATAGACAGTTATTTCACCAGACTTGGATTCTCCAAGAGTGAGGTGGATCCTAACCTATACTAGATTGTGGTGGAGGGTAAGTTGCTGATCATTGTACTTTATGTAGATGATTTGATTTTGACAGGTGATGAACTGTTGATACACTCATGCAAGGCTGATCTTGCAAAGGAGTTTGAGATGAAGGACTTGGGCCTCCTTCATTATTTCCCGGGATTGGAAATTTGGCAGCGCAGTGATGGACTGTTTGTTTCTCAGGGTAATTATGCCCGGGAGATACTGGAGAAGTTCAACATGCATGGCTGCAAGCCTGTTGATACTCCTCTTCCTGGTGGTTGGAGGAAGGAGGATGCTACTTCAGCGGAGGTATTGGATGCCACTGTTTATCGACAGTTGGTGGGGTCGCTTATGTATCTGGTCAATACATGACCCGACATATGCTATGCTGTTAACCAGCTTTCACAAGCTATGGTTAAGCCAACCAAGCTCTACTGGAAGGCAGGCAAGCATGTATTGAGATATCTCAGAGGCACATCGAGATATGGATTATGGTACAGACAGTCGGATGAGGTGAAGCTATGTGGCTTCACGGATGCAGATTGGGCAGGGAGCCCAACGGACAGAAAGAGCACATCTGGAGGGATTTTCAGTATCGGGTCGACAACAGTTTCTTGGTACAGCAGGAAGAAGAGATCCATGGCACTCAGTTCATCAGAGGCCGAGTATATGGCAGTGAGTTTGGCTGCATGCGAGGCTATATGGACGAGGAAGATCCTGGTTGGGTTGTTCGGTTCACACTTAGAGCCTACTGTGATTTATTGTGATAATCAAAGTTGCATCAAACTCTCGGTTAATCTAGTATTTCATGATAGATCTAAACACATTGACATCCGGTATCATCATATCAGAGATTGTGTGCAGCGGAGGATCATGTTACTTTCATACATTCCTACGGAGGATCAGGATGCTGATATCTTGACGAAGGCGCTCACCAGGAGAAAATTAGAATACCACAGGGGCAGGATAGGGGTTGCAGATAATCCATATCTTGTTGAGAGGGAGTGTTGATATTGCAACAAGATGATGAGCTTAGTGGAAAGGAGTCGCCTTCACTAAGTGGGCCCGCAGGGTATTTTTTGGCGCAAAGTCTATTTTTAGACTATGTCTATTTTTAGACATATGGATCATGTTCTATGAGTTGCAGGATGCTATTTGTGGATGGTTGGTCAAGTCGGAAAAAATAGATGGACTTCTATTTTTAGACATACTGGGCATAATCTATTTTTAGATTGCTAGTCTAAAAATAGATATGTCGAATATTATTAGCTCTTAATAATATTTGGACTCTAAACATTATCTTATTCTCTTGGAGCACTTCAGCTAAGTGCACAGATGTGGCACAAGAGCTGACAGAAGGAATTACGCTATTCCTGAGGGTTAAGTGGAGCTATTGCATGGATACTTCAGTTAGAACTCATGTGACAGAGTTTGGTGGAGTTGATTGAGGAATTTAGTGGAGTTGTATTCAGTTTAACTAATCTAAACATAGTTGAGCTATTTGTATTCAGTTTAACTAATTTATACAATTAGTGAGAGTGGTGTGAATTAATTATTAATTAATTCACTAATTATAAACTCATAAATCAACTAAAGAATGCATTAGTTAACTTCAGTGCATGGATAGTTTCAGTGGAGACCAGTGCAGAGATAGGTGAAAGAGCAGGTTAACTATCAGTTGTGACTATACAATTGCTATTTGCAACACACAGATAGGTGGAGTAGCCCATGAGGATTGCGCAGTTCAAGCCAGGTGGTTTATCTATTTAATGAAGCCATCCCATAGCATTAATTACGCAATAGAGGTTGGCTATCAAGTGGCAAAAGATTGGAGCATGTGTTTTGCTAGATCTAGCTTGATAGTGTGTAGCAATTGAGAGTGTGCATGAGAGCTTGTGAGGAGCTTTTGTACTATGATTGTTACATGATCTCCATGACATATAATATACAGATAGTTGGGGTTTTCAGCTTTAAGCTTTCCCATTAAATACTGTGTTCATATGTGTGATTGTTTGTGGTTTTAATGTATGCATGCAAATGATTTTATTTCCGCATGTGATGATCAATGGTAGAAGAGATTCTGTATTATGCATGAAGCTAAAATAGTGTGTGATCAGGAGAATCTCGGTGAATAATATATCAGTTATTCAAATTTCTACATATTTAAAGTATTGAATTTAGCTTTATATAAAAAATTAACATAATTTAAAAAATTATAAGTAAATTTAAGTGATTAACTCTAAAAAATTTCAATATGATAAAATGTGTAAATATTTTGATTTGATTTCATGTCTAAATGTTATTTATTTTTTAATTTAGACGACCCTATCCTATGCTTATTTTGTTTTTAGAAGTTGATTAGCTTATTCATGGTATATTAGTGTATATAATACAATGATTGCTTCATGTAGTGAGTGACTTTACAACTGACTCTTCTGGGAATGGATTTTGTGTACAAATATTTACCCCTTTTTTTTGCAGTGGGTGAATAGATTTTTTTTGTGAGTTAGTTAATGGTGGCGTAGTTTACATCCCAGCATGTTACAACACATGGTACAACGAAAGTACATTCGGCGGAAGGAGTGTTAGTGACTCAAAGGGACAATACACAAGTGAGGTTGTCACCAACAGACTGAGTCGCGTGGAAACTGTTGGAAATATTAAAAGAAAATGGATACCCAACATCTTTAGAGAAGGGAAGTCCACCCTCAAATCATATACAACCAATACATAGTCCAAACCTGTTCAGTTAAAAGTTAATCCATATACATTCGAACAAAATATGTTTAGTTCATATCCGAGAGAATAATAACAATAAAATGGCCTCTGATTGCCCAACTTACCAATAAGCTTACTGTTGAGAATGATTTAAGGGATAGAAAATAAATAGTCATTCTATTAGTGGCGATAACACAGTTTTTGGAAACATATAATAAATTAAATTAAGATATAATAATTTATTAATTAAATTAAGATATAATAATATATTAATTACTTTGTAATCTTGTTAAACTTATGAGATGCATCATTATAAGTATGACACATCTCAGCATGTGTGCATTATACGTGGAACCACTTCAACATATTGTTGAGACATATCGGCATGTGTCCATTACAGGTGCAAGCGTATCAACCCTGCTACAAGCATCTCAATATTTCTTAGCAACTCAATATTGTTTGGCAGGGAACTAAATGCGGCTTGGGTTTTTGTTATCACTAAGACCCTACAGTTTAGGTTAACAAAGTATCCTTAAAGGTGATTGGATCGAAATTTCAATTTGTGTAGCCATTCAAGAAGATCAAATAAATTAGTGGGAGTTCTACTACACCTCAGTCAGAGTTTGTTCTATCATATTTGTAAGTGTTGATACATCTTTCTACTCAAAATGGTTGTTCATACATTAACATTTGAGTTTTGTTTCAAGTATTTGGATTAAAAAAATAATATAGGGAAAACTTTGAAATATGAGGTTCTGGATGCTTACAGACAAATATCTCCAAACACGTGACTCAATTTTCTTCCATATAAATTTATGAATTTCATAAGCACATACCAAACAATAATTCAGACGAATATGTGTTGATTTTTATATTCAATGATATATCCACCCTCTGGTTTCAGTTAACTTTTATATTCTATGCTTCATAAAAAGTTCCTTAAGTCTATAATATTGAAGAGAATGAGTACATAATACTCCATAAACCTAATGCTGTATGTGATTATAACTATGTTAGGCATAACAACTCAGGTGACACACTAAGGAAAAATATTTTGAGCAAGAATTCACTGTGACTTTAAAATTGATATTGACAAATAGTACTCGTACTTACTTGTATGTAGCATTCACCGTTGAACATTTTTTCACCTGCATGCTCCATTTTTGAACTTTCACCAAGCACCAAGGTTGGTTCATGTGTTTTCCTTTCGGTGTTTCCCATTTTCAATTAGTTATGTCCTTTTGGTGCTTCCTGTTTTTTATTTGTTCTACATGGTGTGCAGAAACCTTGGCCAAAGGCCAAAACCATGAAGTATTCTAGGTATCAAGCCTATCTTGCGCCCGCTCTGCCCTTCATGGTGATCCTGTGCATAAGCAAACGAAATAAATATTGTAAGGGACAGAGATGCCAACTCCCTTTAGGTAAAAGTAGACACCGCATCAACATGTATATGCATATGTAGATACCCTCGAATGCACATGCTTTTCTTCTTACTCAGATGTCCATTACTTAGAAGGTCCAAGATGCAGAGAATCTAGGCCTAAAACCCAAGCACGCTATCCATGAGGCTACAAAATCTAATATGCAAAGGTATAGTGAAGCATATCCATAGACAAGTATTGGGAAGTTTATTATGAAGCTTATTTATTATTAATTACCCCAAAATGGACCTTTCTATTGTGCTTTCTGGAATTGTACGGACGAATAGATGGTGGAGAAGCTGGGGTAAAAGCCCCCATTTTCGATTTGTTCTACATGGTGCGTAGAAACCTTGGCCAATGGCAAAAACTAGGAAGTATTCTAGGTATCGAGCTATCCTACACCTGCTCTGCCCTTCATGGTGATTCTGTGCATAAGTAAACGAAACAAACAATGTAAGGGACAAAGATGACAACTCCAGTAAGGTAAAAGTAGACACTGTAGCAACATGCATATGCCAGCTTCCGTTGGCCGAACAAGCTAAGTTCCAGAATTCCAGATGCCACAACATGGGAATGGTAGGTGGCACCAATGCCATTTCCTTTGGACACCACAACAAATTCTTAGTTCATAAAATAAGGCAGGCAGTGTACATGTTATTGATAAACATTTAATGTTACGTATTAATGCTAGCAAAACTAAAAAGACTGATTTTATTCAGGAAACATATGAGGAAATAAGAATTTTAACGAAGATACAAGTAGGAGATGCCTCGGGAACAGGCCAATAAGACCTTCAAATTTGTTATTGGTCAGGAATATTTGTCGTACGTTTGTGATAGGTGGAAAAAAAGTATAATAAAACATATGCATGAGAACTTTGATTTCATACGTTAAAATGTCTTAATTTATGTGCAAAAGTTAATACCAAATAACCAAACCCCAATTACTATTTAGGTGAAGACTAAAAGGAAACCAACATAAGTAGAGATAAATTTTTTTATACCTCCACTTTGCTAACTTGCCATCTAACCGAAAGGATCACTATATTGATTTCTGTATATATCTCCCACTAATTTTTTTATACCTCCACTTTGCTAACTTACCATCTAACCGAAAGAATCACTATATTGACTCATGTATATATCTCCCACTATTCCTACCATAGTCACTATATTGACTTATTTATATATCTCCCACTATTCCTACCATAGCCACTATATTGGTTCGTACAATAGTCACTATATTGGCTTATGTATATATCTCCCGCGATTCCTTCAATGCATAGCCACTATTCCTACAATAGTCACTATATTGGCTTATGTATATATCTCCCGCGATTCTTTCAACGCATAGCTATTAAATTTTCGTAGTTTATAAAGCTCATAATGCACCACAATCATCATCTCAAGATGAGCCCATGGAATCTTCCCTTCATCATATGTGATGAATAACGGTCGAGAAGATGTTCGCAACCCTCCATATTAAAAGACTAGAAATTGAGGATCAAAGACATTTGTATTTTATTAAAATACAAAATTATCAAACTTTTTTATGACAGCTGTGGGATTTGAACCCACGCCCTTTCGGACCAGAGCCTAAATCTGGCGCCGACTAGAAATTGAGGATCAAAGACATTTGTATTTTATTACAAAAATTATCGAACTGGCGCCGACTAGAAATTGAGGATCAAAGACATTTGTATTTTATTACAAAAATTATCGAACTTTTTTATGACAGCTGTGGGATTTGAACCCACGCCCTTTCGGACCAGAGCCTAAATCTGGCGCCTTAGACCACTCGGCCAAACTGTCAGGTGATGTACGATTTCCTTTTAGATTATATAGATTAACATATAATTAAGGGATAATATCGAAATCTCACGCTCTTTTTTGGTTAAATTCGCGGGTCGTCGATAGAAACAAATTACCTGCGTCGCTTATTTTGAACTTTCCATAATTAGTTCTCGTTATCATTTTCATACCAGTTTAAGAGAATCAAGAATACACATTATCTAAGGTAAAAAAGGCCTCATCATTATCCGCGTTAGGTCGCTAGTTCGAATCCGGCAGATTGAAGTTTCTACTTTTGGGTGTCTAGCTATATAAATTGATCCATAAATATGGATATTAATATTTATATAATTAAATTATAATTTTAGTTTATATTAATAAAAATAATTAATATGAATTAAATAAAAATTGTATTCACAAAAAAAAATTATTTTATTATGGAAATATTTAATTTGTAAATATATTGTGTTATAATGCAATTTTTATCTATATCACATACTTAAAAAAAAAACCATAATTCATTTGATATGGTATTTTTTTAATTAATAAATTTAATTTAAAATGTAGCAATGTCATAACTATTTTTAAAATAAATCTTAACATAAAATCATTAATTATTATTAAGAATATTATATGGAGGTTTAATTTCTATAATTTATCTCATAATTATTAATAATTAGACTATAAACACTTATAAACATCAAAACATTTATTTCATCATACATTTTGCGAAGAGGTGAGAACCATGAAAAATGAAAAAAATACATTGTCATTCTTAAAAATTTGGTTAAGTTTAGTTATTTTTGTCAATAACAGCAAAAACTAAGAGCAAAAACTAATGTAAAGAGCACATTTTCGATTACTATAATCCCTGCCTGCCAAAAAAAGTAATAACAAGTTTTATATTTATATTTTTTGTGATATTATAAATTATATTACTTGTAATTTAAGATAAAAAAAAATATTAAAAAAAAACAATAGATAATAATTTGGTCATGATTAAATTATTTAAATAGAAAACTAAATTTGTTAGAACAAGTTAAAAAACAAAAAATAAGTCGGTGATTAATAAAATTTTTAATTAGAGAATTAAATCTATGAAAATAAGTTTACGGAAAATATGGCATAATATAAAATCTTTGTTAATTTATGTTCTTTTCCAATATGTTTACATAAAGTTTTGTTTTGCAATTTATATAGTCCTTGTTTACCTAAAGTGTTGTTTCACAATTTATAGTCAATTTAAAACTTTTTGACAAAAACTTTAGCTATATATGAATATAGAATGCACTGAACCTAAATTTAAATATTAAAAAAGAAATGTTTTTAGTATTAGAAAGATGGAGGTTAGTATTACAATTTGTTTTGTCGCTTTGAAATTCAAATAATAAACAAGAAAAGTAATTTATGAAGAAATATTTCGGTAATAATCACATTACAATGAACAAAGTCGATGTGTTTCGAACCAACCAATTTAAGAAAAGTAATTTTTGACATTAGAGAACAAATGAAAACCTTAAAGGAAAATTATGAAACCCTGACCCTAAATTAATGAGGTTCAAAGCTTGCAAATAAAACCTCAAATCTTATAAATCAAGATCCCCATATACCTTTCTAAGAAAGAGCAAGGGACTTCAATGCCAACGTCATCGTAATCAAGCTCAGTAAGAGTTTGTTCCTCCTCCATCTCACTTGACAATTCACTGAATGCTTGTTCCAACTCACTTGAGTGTTCAGATTCAGAGGCAATGAACATTTCTTATCCGTCCATGAACATTTCTTCTGCTTCCATCTCACGGCAGAAAACATAAAAGAGAATTTCCTTTATAAATTGACTAAATAAACTCTTCACTAATAATCACAAACAATCAAGAAAACTGTTTTATTCGAATAGAAGTGTTGTCTAGGACTTGGTAAGTGATACCATTGTGATTTTTGGTTATTCAAATTAATAACCACACATGTAAACGTTCAATAAGGAGAAATGTTCTTAAATAAGTACAGAGGTTGAGTCAAGTGCACAATCCTCTATCAAACGGAAAAATAAATCTTAATAAAAATGGTAAGAGACGAAACTAGCTTTCTTGTTCTTTCTATAGTGATAGAATAGTTATAAATTTGAACCAGTGAGCATGCATATATTTTTGTAATTTCAATAACTATATATCTCATTAAAGAATGCATGTTGCAGAATTTGATACCGGGATATTTCCTCATTCCATATGGAGAGGGAGAATCTGAAAGAGTTACTTCTAAAGAGATAACATATGTAAACATGGAGGTAACATATGTAAACATGGAACCATCTAAACCCATTAAAAAGGATACACAATAAAATAAGTTTCAAACATATACCCATTAAAAATGATACACAATAAAAGAAGTTTCAAACATGTTCAAGTGCTAAAGCTTTTAAACTTATCTTGCACAAATATTTGTTTGTAATTTCAATAACTATATTTTGATGAATATGTCCATAAGAAAGAGCACAAGTTCATAATGAAACTTGTTGCCTAGGTTTATATTGGAATACCATGATACCATCAGTAGAAAACCATCATACAAATGAAATCACTAAATGAAAAGAATCCAACAAGTACCTCCTTGTTGATTCTTTGTTAGATAACATCTTTCTTTGCTTCCTCACATTTATCACTTGAAGAACCACCACTTGAAGAAGCTTCAACCACTGATGCCATCATCTGAAGAAAAACCAAAATAGAAGCGGAACTAATGATGCCATCAATGGAAATGGCAGAACCCCAAAACATGAAAACATAAGAAAAATAGAAGAAGAACTAATGATGTCATCAATGGAAATGGCAGAACCCCAAAACACCAAAATAGAAGCAAAACTAATGATGCCATCAACGGAAATGGAAATGGTAGAACCCCAACACCAAAACAGAAGAAAAAATAATGATGCCATCAATAGAAATGGAAGAACCCCAATGATTCGAGTTGCTCCTCCTGAACTCATGCGCAAAGAAATCACAGAACCCCAACGATTCGAGTTGCACCATGGAAATGGAAAAACCCCAACACAAAAACAGAAGAAAAACTAATGATGCCATCAATGGAAATGGAAGAACCCCAATGATTCAAGTTGTTCCTATTGAGCTCATGCGTGAAGAAATTGCAGAACCCCAACGATTCGAGTTGCACCTCCTGAGCTCATGTGTGAAGATCAGATTGAAAGAAAGATCCAGCTCATCCAAGACAATACAAGTGAAAGACCTCTTTTTGCATGGGGTGTGGTGTAGGTGGCAACTGCATTTGCATGGTGGTGGTGTATGTGGCAGTTGGGGGGTGCATGCGGCAATTGGGAGAATATGCATGTTGGGGTGTATGTGGCAATTGGGAGTGTTTGTGACAATTGGGAGAATTTTCCTTATGATGTATGATGATGTATGTCTATTTTGTTTTGTTTTTTTTTAATTAATGTCAATCAACAAGTGTTGAGTGCTAATATGTTTTGGCATTATTTCATATTGTTGAGCGTAAGTGTTTTTAAACTAAGTTTTTTTCCCTTCCGGCCTCAGTAAGAGGCCAAACTAGGATGGGTTGCAACCATCCTCTTCTGTAATATCTAAAAAGGTTCTGCAGCATCGGAAATTCTCTTCTACAACATCCAAAAAGGTAAGAGTTAGTTTCCTAAATATGAAGTGCAATGGATCATGTGTTTATTGTGCGCATAAGAATTGTGGAGCAATGGAATGAGACTAGTTCGATGGGATTCGATTGAGTAATTTCTATTTTCATAATGCTCAGATAGACCATAATATATTTTGTAATAGTGTGCATGTTGCAGAGGACAGAGCAAGAATATGTTGCTGAGCATAGGGAGAACTTGTAGATACAATTTCAGAAATTACTTGTGCATTGGATTGATGGATCAAGATCGATCTAGATGCTTGGTCACTGTAGTGCGTTGAGTTGATTTGATGATGTAAGGAGTATTGAAGCATGTGATGCCCTTAATCAGATCCAAAATCCTTTTTGTAAATTCAGATTTATGCAAACATTAACATTCTAAGTGATCCAGGTGGATATTGGTGGCCACCCGCCTATTCCACTTGGGCCCCCACCATTGTCTCTTTCTGGCCGTGACAACTTACTATTTTTAGCTTTTCGGGTCCCGAACTTCCGCAGCCGTTTTGAGGCCCTAAACGATGTTTTGGGTATCGTTACTAGCGATTTTGATCATCAAAATCGTCATAAAAGTTGTAGTCCTCGGATAGAGCTTTCTAATGATGTATCATGTGCGTCAAACGGAGATAGTATGCCAAAGTTACGTCCCTTGGAAGTTGAAACACCAATTTACCCAAACGGGGCCCATAGTTTTGGCGCTTCATCTCCTAGGGTTAGGTTTTTGGGATGTTTAGGGTTCTCCATTGTTTCTCAATAATAAATAGGCCCTCGAGCCTCATTGTAACGCAGTTCAGAGGCCTGTAGCCGCCACATCTCTTCTTAGAGATAGCTACCAGTGCCCTAGCTAGTTTTATTTCCATTATGTCTGTAAGAAAATTTCAGTTCTTTGATATTAATGAAATGAAGTGTTATTTCCGCTGCATCTATGTATTTATGGTTATATGTTTATTCTGTTGCGTTCCTGCATAAATCTGGATCACTAAGGTTTTCAACTTGAAGCAGTTTGTAAGGCGGTCCAAAATTTACCAATATAATATTAGAGAAGCCACTAAGCCAAGACTAGGAAAGGCCTTATGTCAGCATGTGCGCTTACCTGAGAATTAGGATTGCCCCGAGCAGATGTTGGCTCGCTTACCTGAGAATTAGGATTTCCTTGAGAAGACTTTAATATGACCCCAGAGCAACGCTGTTATATAGCTAAACTCCATTTATCCCCAGTCAGTGTGGTTGTGGCTCATCTCATTGGGAAGAAGAATGCCTCAAATGCTTCCCTGAATGCCTCAAGCAAATTCCTCTTAAACAAAGGAGGAAGGCTATCTTGCATGGTTTTATAAGCCAAGGAGGAAGGCTATCTTGCATGGTTTTACAGGGGCATGGATGTACAAGGCCACATAAAGTTGTTTGTACAGGTGGGCATGGACATGGTTGTACAATTGCGAGTTGTACAAGGGCACATAAAACATTAAAACATTGAATAACAGGCATTTGAGGCAAGCAAACATTTAGTGTAATTGAACTAATGTTAGCATTAGTTTCATAGTTAAAAAAAAACTAAACATATCCATATGATATATAGTTTTAGAGCCCGTGCCTCGGGAAGAGGCCAATAAGATGATGAAACTAAAAATTATATAAAAACAGTGGTCAATCCACGACAAAGTTAAAAAAAAAGAAGCTAAAAACTGTGACTCAATCCATGGTAAAGCTAAAATTTTTGGCTAGCTAAAAACAAAGATAAAAACTATGAATCAATCCACAGTAAAACTAAAAATTTTGGCTTTATTGTGAGAGAAACTAATGTTTAACAACCATTTTCGATTACCATAGTCCCATGCCTCACAGCAGGGACTAATAAGAGGAAGATACAAATACAAGATACGACACATTTCTAAGCCATTGTATAAGTTTCTCTTCATTATTTTTTCAAGATAAAGTAGTAATCTATAAATTGGAGTAAATTTTTTTAACACAAAAATTAAATGAAGTTTAAAAATATTTATATGAATGGAAATTAAATTACTATTTATTATGAAATTCAAGGTGTTTTAGTCGGGAAGAAGGAAAGTCTAGGAAGACTTGGGACTATATTACATCCTACATCATCTCTAAAGGTTCTATGAAAGTTTGTAGTAAATGTAACTTAATCATTCCATTCATTCATTGTCTTGTTTTAAACTTCCAATTCAACTAGTGTTTGTATAAGACATAGTGAATGTTTGGCATTCACACAAGTTGTATATATATTATTTTGCAACATAGCCTCAATTTAATCATGGTTTCCTATAAAATTGGGGTCACATTGTTCCATTAAAATTTCCCTCCTCCCTCTAATTTGAGATTCAACTATATTAAAAAAACAAATAGATAATGATGGCCAATTTAGAGAATTTGAATTAATTTTGTTGGACATGTTTTAGTAGTCAGTTGATAATTAAGGTATGTACCATTTGAGATTATTATTGATTTTAATGGTCTATATTCAACTATAAAAAAAAAATTATAATAATAATTTTTTTTGGAGAATTTTGAAAGTTGGAATGTGTGATGACAGATATATGTAGGTTTTTTTATTATCTTATAAACAAAATAAAATAAAAACAAAAAAATCAATTTAAATTTTTGTTGATAATTGTTGACGCCTAATCCTAAGGGATTGGGTGAGATTGTTTATTATTGTAATTTAGTAAATAAGGAAGGCCAAGAGACATTGGGAAGTGAATCCCAATAGCCTCACCTCCATGTATAAGTACACACACAATATCCATCTAATTCATATTCATTTTTGCAGAGTTTCCTCCTGGCCTGACATGGTATCAAAGCCAACTATATTTCTGACATCCCTGCCCTTGTAGCTCCCTCCAGGAAGACCTACCTCTCTGCTTCTCTCCCAGCACCTGGCAGAACTGCTCCTTATGCAATTATGCAAATTCTCCATAACATATATCAATTTTTATTACAGGAAATTATTTGCAGGCCTCAACACCATGCTGCCTCCCTCACATTAACAAACTCAAACTGAAAAATCTAATCATCATTGCATATGCTGCAATAAAGACTAGCATGATGCATCTACATGTAAGCTGCCTTGGGATAAAATTGAGCAACAAAGAAACCAAGAAAAAGGTAAAACTCATGATAGAGACAAAGGTAAAGCACCTGAATCTTCTTATTATGTTGAAGCACATAACAATGGAGTAACTGAAGATGTGTTTGATGTTTCATTTACTTCTTGGAGAAATGATTGGTTGCTATATTCAGGAGAAACATGTCACATGACATTTAGAAATTTTTTTTTTGAAGAATTTACTGACAAAGTTGATGGAGCAGTATACTTCATAGATAAATCCAAACTCAAGCCATTAGGGCTTGGCACAATTGGGCTTAAGTTGCTTGGTCTTCTAGATCATCTTCTACATGAGGTTCTATACCTCCCTGAGTTGAGGAGAAACTTGCTATCCTTGGTCCACATCTGCCAACAAGGACACTCCATTCACATGTTTGATGGCAAGGTTGAGGTCAGAAAAGCATCAGATCGCTCACTTGTCATGGAGGGAATAAAAGAAGGAAGACTCTTGAAGCTGCAAGGTTCCTCTTCTCATGCACAAAACTTTGCATTCATTTCACATCATGATAAAGGTACATTCCCATCAAGTCTTTTATAGCATGCTAGATTTGGACACTTAAACTATGACAACCTTCGATTGTTGAAGAAAAATGGTGTTAATGGAATACCTACAATTCCTAGGAAACTTAAGCAATGTGATGCTTGTATTCTAGGAAAGCATAGCAAACAACCATTTCATGATTCACATTCCAGAGCACATAGAAAACTTGAGCTTATTCATTCAGATTTATGTGGTCCTATGCCTGTTGCTTCTGCAAATGGAAATAAATATATGATGACATTTATTGATGATTACACCAGAATGTGTTGGGTTTACTTATTGAAGAAAAAATATGATGCTTTTCAAACATTCAAGAATTTTCATGCATGGATTGAAAATGATGCACAAACTCATATTGGCTCTTTGTGTACTGATAATGGAAAAGAATGCACTTCAAACAAATTTGAAAATTATCTTTGTCAACATGGGATCAAACATCAAACAACTGTGCCCTATAATCCCCAACAAAACGGTGTAGCTGAAAGAATGAACAAGACAATTTTAAATAAGGTTCGCTCCATGATGTTTTTTAAGAATGTAAAATTGATGTTTTGGGTTGATGCAGTTCTATGTGCTGTATACATAAAGAATAGGTGTCCTTAAAATTCAATCAGAAACAAAACTCCTTATGAAATGTGGCATGGCCACATTCCTTCGGTAAAGCATTTCAGGGTCTTTGGTTCCACCTGTTATGCTTTGATACCCAAGGTACAAAGGAATAAACTTGGTGCTAGAAGTCGAAAATGTATCTTCTTGGGGTATTCCAATACCTCCAAAGGATGTCATTTCTATGATGAAGTCAATAAGAAGTTTGTAATAGCAAGAGATGTCATATTCCTTGAATCTTCCAAGACTGACAATGTTGTTGAGCGGAAACTTGATCGCCTGGATAGATTCACACATGCAAAGTATTTTCAAGAATTTGATAATCATATTCCACATCTTGAAGGGGGGATTCCTATACTAAATCAATATGTGGAATCATTTTCCGAAGCACTCTCTTCCCCACATGAAGAACCAACCACGGATGACACCTTGAACGATGTGATTGACAGAATTGAGAGATTGAATCTTGATTCAATTCCAACTCAGTCAAATGAGCAACCTGGGCCATCTCAGAAAGGTCCCCCCAAATGGCTGACAAAGACACTAGAAAACGTTCGTCCCGATGAGGTTGGAAAGACAGGAACAAGAAGTTCCACTAGACAAAACGAAGGTGATGTAGATAATTCTGATTCACCTGTTGATATGGATATTGCTTATAACTGTGAATTGAGTTTGTCTACAGATCATGAACCAACTTCCTTCAAAGAAGCCGCTTCTCATGATGAATGGAATGAAGCGATGCAAAAGGAGTATGATGCCTTGATAAAGAATGACACTTGGAAGCTGGTTGATCCGCCTTTGGGAACCAAACCAATTGGATGTAAGTGGGTCTACAAGAACAAGTACAAAGTAGATGGCTCACTTGAAAAGCACAAAGCTAGGCTTGTGGCAAAAGGTTTTGCACAGAAAGAAGGGGTTGATTATGAAGAAAATTTTTCTCCCACAGCAAAATGGGCCACCATCCGAACTCTCTTTTCCCTAGCAGTACAGAAGGGATGGAAAGTCCATCAGATGGATGTAAAAACTGCCTTTTTGAATGGAGATCTAAAGGAGAAAGTTTTTATGTCCCAGCTAGAAGGATTTGTTGTGAAGGGCAAAGAACACAAAGTATTGAAGCTTATAAAATCCTTGTATGGCCTCAAGCAAGCACCGCGAGCTTGGTATGAGAAATTAACTGAGCATCTTCTGAAACTTGACTTCAAACATTTTGATCTTGATGATGCAACCTTGTTTGTTAAGAAAGTTGGAAAAACAATTGTATATCTTGTGGTGTATGTAGATGATATTTTGATGACAGGGAACAATGAGAGTTATATTGCATCCATAAAGAAAGAATTGAAGAAAGGTTTTGAAATGACTGATTTGGGTTATGTTCATTACTATTTGGGTATTGAAATAACTCAACATCCTAAATTTATATTTATTTCTCAAAAGAAGTACATTGGAGATATTTTGAACAAGTTTGGCATGGATGAATGCAATCCCTTAACCACTCCAATGGAACAAAACTTGAAGCTCACATCCATTAAAGGGAAGGAATTTGAGGATGCAACAAAGTATAGACAACTTGTAGGAAGTCTTATCTACTTGACTACCACCAGACCAAACATCTCATTTATTGTTCGAATCCTCTCTAGGTTTATGCAAAAACCTTATGAAGGACATTGGTCTACTGCAAAAAGAGTTCTAAAGTACTTGAAGGGGACTCAAGACTTTGGACTCAAATATACACAGGTAGGCGATTTCAGCTTGATCGAATACTCTGATTTAGACTTTGATGGGGACAAAGAAACTGGGGTGTCTACTTCAAGTTATACCATGAGTCTTCGATCAGGAGCTGTCTCATGGAGATCATGCAAACAGTCAGTTCCAGCAGATTACACAACCGAGACAGAATATATGGAAATAGATGAAGAAACAAAGGAAATTGTGCGGCTTAGGAAAATCCTTGAAGATTTGCATATGAAACAAATGCATTCAACACCACTCATGATCGACAACACTTTTGCAATAAAGTTGGCCAAGAACCCGAAGTTCCATGATCGAACAAAGCACATCAATACAAAATACCATCTGATTTGACATCATGTTGAGGCCAAAACCATCCATCTACGTCATTTTTCCACAAATGAGCAGACCACAAACATCTTCACCAAAGCGCTTGGAAGAGAAAAGTTTGAAAAGTTCAGAACGATGCTTGGACTCACCGACATCCCTTCAGATTAAAGGGGGGAATGTTGACACCTAATCCTAAGGGATTGGGTGTGATTGTATATTATTGTAATTTAGTAAATAAGGAAGGCCAAGAGACATTGAGAAGTGAATCCCAATAGCCTCACCTCCATGTATAAGTACACACACAATCTCCATCTAATTCATATTCAGTTTTGCAGAGTTACCTCCTGGCCTGGCAATAATTAAGGATGATATCATTTGAAATTAAAATTATATATACTTTCCGTTGAAGATTTAACTATATTAAACAAATTTCTTAAAAGTATTAAATAAATAGATAGAGAAGAATGGTTAGTTTGTAGAATTTTAATAGTTTAGCACTGTTGATTAATAAGAATTATGAGAATAACACTTTGAATTTTATCCATTATTTTATAAGAATTTTTATAACTAAATTTCTAAATTAATTTTAAAAAAATGAAAATATATTTTTATTAATTTTTGATATATAAATTGATTTTATTTTTATTAATTTTTGATATATAAATTGATTTTCTTAATATTAAGCGATTTATAATTTATAAGGATTTACGTTTTTATTTCTAATAAAATGACTCTATTAAATTTTATTAAAAAAACAACAACAACAACCAAGAAAATGTTGAATTTGTTTTTGTTTTTTAAATGAAAAATTAAATTATAATGAAGGTATACAAATAATATATTAAAACTATCTTATAGTAAATAATTAATTTAAAATATAATTTTAAGTTTTAATAAAAGTAAAAATATATTTCTCAATCATCCACATTCATATTTATAATATAAAATTAAAAAAATATTTATTTAATTATTTCACAATTAACTTAAAATAATTATTTAATATTAAATTTATAAATTTATTTCACAATTCTAATTTACTAGTTACTAGAATTTTTCAAGGGTATTATTTGTAATTATATTATTATTATCTAATTTTAAGGTCATAGCGAAGCCAAACACTAAATTGATGTATGATACCTCTTTGTTTGTGGGACAAGGGACCCACCTCCGTGTTTGTTTGTTTTGAACATGTGACTTTTTAGAGGGAAACACATACTCTTAACCATTAGACCCACTCAAGTTGTATGTGAGTGAGTATTTTCAATGTCAATGTTATGACTAAATTTAGATTTGCTATTAGTATAATCTTTTCATGTGAATTGAAAAGTTAATATTTTAGTAGAAATTCTTTCGGTAAAAATCACATGTAAAAGAACGTGGTCGACGCGTTTCGAACCAACCAGTGTGGTTCATCATCAGGACTATGAGAGATCAGATCCAAACATTAAGTATAAATAGATGTAGAAATGGCTCAACTAGCCGTTAGGATAATGGCTAGTTTGACTAAGAAAAAGTAAATATTCCATTATTTATTTATTTAATTGATTAATTAATTTCTATTTCTTTATTTATTATTATTATTTTAATAAATTTTTACAACCTTTAATATATTTAAACATCTTAATTGACCAATTCAATAATATAATGGTAAATAATTTAACCAATCTTGGTGCATATATGTAATTTTTTTTTTTTTTTTTTATATAATAATCAATTATTATTAATAATTAATAAATATATTTAATTCTTATCCATGTAATTTAACAAAGTATCAATTCAATAGTCAAACAAGGAGTCAAACCAAATATAGAGAACAATAAATAAATAAATAAATAAATAAAAATACAAAATAAAATAAAATAAAATATAAATATAAATAAATATAAATAAATAAATAATAAATAATAAATCATAAATGAAATAAATAAATAAATAAAAACAAAAATAAAATACAAATTAATAAAAATAGAATTTTTTTTTTTTTTTTTTTATTTTTTATTTTTTTATTTTTTTTTATTTATTTTTTTTTTTTATTATTATTATTATTATTATTATTTTAAATAAATAAAGTATAAAAATAAATAAATAAAATTAATTAATTAAATAAATAAATATAAATATAAACATAAATAAATAAGTTAAAATTTTTTAATAAAAATAAATAAAAAAAATAAAGTATAAATAAATAAATAAATATAATTAATTAATTAAAGAAATAAATAAAAATAAAAATAAATAAATAAATAAATACATAAATAAATAAATCAAGAATATAAAGCAGGAATCTAGCACCTGCTGATATTCCAACCGTCGTCTCTATTGAGATTAACGGGTCGTTTTTCAATTTCAATAGCCTCTCTCAACTTACGATGATGGAAATGGTCGATTCTAGCAATGACCTTAGCATCTTCTATGCAAATATGATGGTTAGTCTTTTCTGCATGCTCAGCTAAGGCGGACGAGCGAGATCTTCTATGCTTGATATCAGCAGCATGCTCACAGATCCTTTGATTAATAGACCGACCCGTCTCACCAATGTAAGGCGAGCGAGATCTTCTATGCTTGATATCAGCAGCATGCTCACAGATCCTTTGATTAATAGACCGACCCGTCTCACCAATGTAAGGAGTCCGCCTTAGCTGAGCATGCAGAAAAGACTAACCATCATATTTGCATAGAAGATGCTAAGGTCATTGCTAGAATTGACCATTTCCATCATCGTAAGTTGAGAGAGGCTATTGAAATTGAAAAACGACCCGTTAATCTCAATAGAGACGACGGTTGGAATATCAGCAGGTGCTGGATTCCTGCTTTATATTCTTGATTTATTTATTTATGTATTTATTTATTTATATTTATATTTATTTATTTATTTAATTAATTAATTTTATTTATTTATTTTTATTAAAAAAATTTAACTTATTTATTTATGTTTATATTTATATTTATTTATTTATTTAATTAATTTTATTTATTTTTTATACTTTATTTATTTATTTAAAATAATAATAATAATAATATAAAAAAATTTCTATTTTTATTTATTAATTTGTATTTATATTTTATTTTTGTTTTTATGTATTTATTTTTTCTTATTTCTTATTTATTATTTATTATTTATTATTTATTTATATTTATATTTTATTTTATTTTATTTTGTATTTTTATTTATTTATTTATTGTTCTCTATATTTGGTTTGACTCCTTGTTTGACTATTGAATTGATACTTTGTTAAATTACATGGATAAGAATTAAATATATTTATTAATTATTAATAATAATTGATTATTATATAATTTAATAAAAAATTTACATATATGCACCGAGATTGGTTAAATTATTTACCATTATATTATTGAATTGGTCAATTAGATGTTTAAATATATTAAAGGTTGTAAAAATTTATTAAAATAATAATAATAAATAAAGAAATAGAAATTAATTAATCAATTAAATAAATAAATAATGGAATATTTTCTTTTTTCTTAGTCAAACTAGCCGTTATCCTAACGGCTAGTTGAGCCATTTCTACATCTATTTATACTTAATGTTTGGATCTGATCTCTCATAGTCCTGATGATGAACCACACTGGTTGGTTCGAAACGCGTCGACCACGTTCTTTTACATGTGATTTTTACCAAAAGAATTTCTACTAATTTATATTATGGATCACAGAAGCTTAGATTCCAAAAGTTAATATTTTGACTAATTATTTTGAAATGTTTTTAATTTTGTTAAAAATAAATAATAAATATTTTTTAAAAAATATTTTTTTGTTAAAAATAAATAATAAATATATATAAAAAATAAAAAATGTGAATATATAATTTTATTATAAATATTAATATAATTATTATAATATAAAATAAAAAAACATATTTATTTAGTTATTCCATAACTAAATTAAAATAATTATTTAATATTGAATTTTGAATTTATTTCATAACTCTAATTGAATCTCATAATTAATATTGAACCAATGAAATTCATAGTTTCTGAAATAATTACTTGATCAAACTTATAGTAACATCATGAAAAAATTAATTGACAATATGGAAGTAAAAACCTAATAATAATTTTTTAATAGATCATAATAATTGCAAATAATAATAATAATAGTATTAATGATATTGATAAATAATAATATTAAATATTAAAAAATAGTATTTTTAAACAATAATATTATTAAATATTAATAATATTAAAAATAAAAAAATAAAAATTAATGATGATGATTAACGTTCACTGAGATCAATGTGGTTTATCGGATCTGAAGAAAAGAAAAAAGAGTCTAATTGTCATTCTTCAAAATATTTTTTTTTGTGATGAAGGAGAAGGGAAAGAAACACTCCAAGATCACTATAGTTGGGTTGGCTTAATAAGTCAAGAAGATTGGAGGTGTGACTAATGATAGGGAATTGAGAGTGGATGTGGGCAAGCGTCAGGCAGTCTAAAAAGAAGTGTTTTTCATCTTCCACCTTCTTAGTATCATAAATTTGACAGATTCTATCGTCCAAGGGAGTCTTGGGAGTAAACCATTGCCCGTGCTCACTTCGAATCTCATGAGAATTAATTCTTATCCTCACGATGTTCATTTTCATATTTGTGTTGGTCAACACAGAGAGATAATTCGGGTTATCAAAGGTGGGGTTGATCACCTCCTTATAGTATCTTAGCTTCCTTTTACCCTCCATCTCCTTATCACCACATATTGTCCTTAAAATTGGAGGTAATAGTATCTTTGATACTATCCTTGATTCCCATGATGAATCCTCCTTAATTCCCCAAATGTTGAGGAAATATTGGGCATCCTTATGCCACCCGCACTTGAGGCGCAAGTGGGGGTTTTGATTAAAGTTAGAAGCAATTTTTGGGAGCCTCTTAGATTCCATGTTGTAAAGATTCTTGTTATACATCAGATATCTAAACATAGTCATACTTTCAATGGGGGACAGGAAACTTTGATCAAGAGGACAGGATAGGGAGTATTTCCCTTGATCTTAAGGTTACAGGTTATGAATTACTTTTAAATCATCTCAATATTTCTCGTCAACTCTCTAGATATATTGCAACCCCAAACTTCACATCTGTATAAGACAATAGGGGTGATGAGAGTCTTAAAGAGGAACCTTTTTTTACTCTGAATGTAAAGATCGATCGACTTACAATTGTTTTCAAGCTCACAATAAGCTTTCCAACCTCTAATAATTCTTTTCTCGATGATAAAATTTTAGTTGAGTTGATGAAGAAAGTCAATACCCAAATATTTATAAGAAGAAACCTACTTTAGACAATGGTTATCATAGAATAAACTACCATGGGTGATATTTTTGGATTTAATGATCATGACTTTAGTCGTGTTGGTATTAACTGTCAAACCCATATTGGACCCATAGACATAAAGAGTCTTAAGCTATTTGTCTAGGTCATCATGGATTTTTGCAAGAAGAATGATATCATCAACATATAGGAGAAGAGTAATGATTATACCAGCGAGCTTGGTGCCCTTGCAACTCGCAGTTCCTAGACACTCCTCTAACTTATCGATGTAAATACCAAAAAGGGTAGGGGATAGGGGACACCCTTACTTAACCCCGATATTTCATTTAATATCTTTAGAACACCCTTCCTTGGTCTTAAAATTGGAAATGACAGTCTCGTAGAGGCGGATCACAACAACCCTCAGTTTAGAAGAAACCATGATCTCTTCAAGTCTCTCCCAAAGCTTATCTCAAGGGACAGTGTCAAAAGCTTTTCTAAAGTCCACAAAACAACAAAAGAGATTGTTTTTACTATTGCAAAATTCCTCTTCAATGATCCTGAGAGTGACAAGGTGTTCGATAGTCAAGTGATGTCTCATAAACGAGCTTGAACTTTATCACTTTTACCTTAGTTCTCAAGTCAAAGGATAAGCTTCTTTTATAAAATGAGCTCATAAAGCTTAGCTAGGATGTGGCTAATCATAATGGTCTTGTAATTAGAGGGAACACCTTTTTCCCCATTTTTAAAGATAGGCACTATAAGGCTTTGCATCGAAAGCTTAGGGAAGCCATGCTTTACAAACCAAATTGAGAAGCTTTTCGAGATGAGGAATGAGGATATATCTTCCCATTTTAAAGTTCTGAGGTTGGTATCCTTCAATATATTTAGCTTTCCCATTAGCGAGCTTATTAATCGCAGTCTCAACATCTTCCAAAGAAAATATATCTTCCTTAATATGAGTGTTTAATATGGTTCCCATTGTTTCCAGAGAGTCATACAACTTCTTAAGATAGTTATCCCAATTTTCTAAGGGGATAGAATGATTATCTTTAGTTTTACGAACAAGCACATTCTGCCAAAAATTTCTGGGCGCAGCTTTAGAAAGGTGGAGTTGATGCTCTTGTCTCTTATTAATATATGACCTCTTCTTCCTCTTGATGAGAGATTTGTATATACTTATATTTTGCAGCTTAATTTTTTCATTAGGGGTGTCTCTGATCGCTTTCCTGGAAATTTTACAGTCTTTGTAATACCAAAGATTGGAAGTTCTATTATTCTTCTTATACGAAGTCTCATTAGAGAACTTGCTAATGGTAGTGGAAAGGGTAGTAGTAAAATGGTAATAGATTTTATCAATGTTTTTATTATAAGTCAGGGAGCCTAAATTCCTTTCTAAATCCCTTAAGAAAAGGTTGACATTACTTCTATTGAAGTGAATGCGTCTTTTACTTTCACTGGTCTCTTGCATGTGGGTGGTATGCATAACAAGATTGAGGGATAAAGACAAAGGTCTGTGGTTAGAGTCAGGCTCGTACCCGTTAAGTAGCTCAAATTTTGTAATACGATTGAGGACATGGGTGTTAGTAATCACATAATCCATGATGTTGCTACCCAGCCCATGGAAAAAGGTCATCTGACCTGAGAGAGGCCACTTGTTAATACCATTAAAAATGATTAGGTCTTAGGAACTACAAAGTTTGATGAGCTCAGTGTCGAATAATTTCTCGATTATGTCTTCATATTTTCTCTTGAATCTATCAGCTAAGTTACCTTCTTCGTCAAGCCACAAGGGGTTAGTGTTAGAGTTGTTACTTAACATAATATCTTGGTTAGTAGCAGTTCGAGCATTAAAGTACCCAAGCAAAAGGATATTACCTTAAATCCTTAGGTTGTATATGTATTTCTCTAAGGTATTGAATGGAAAATTATTATCCAGGTTGTTTTTCTTATAGGATGTGTTAGCCCCCCTATAAATTTTTGGCAAGCAAACAGGGGGCTAAATTGTTTTGAGCTTTCAAGGAATGCATTTCCATTGAAAACACATCATCCTTGAAAGTCTCCTCTTGTCTTGTCCTCTGGTTAAAGTCCCTCTGCTGATTTCCCTTATAAAGCCCCTCTATTATGAAGAAGAAACGCCCAAAAGCCTCCTATTCCCGCTTGTTTTCCCCCACTTAGCTTCTATTTATTTCCCTTGCCTCCCCTTCTATTTCCCTTCTCACCTTTAGAATTCCCCCAAAATCCCCTTTAATTTCTCCCCCTACCCTTTGTTGGCCACTTTCCCCCCTTATTCCTCTATCGTCCCCCTTTCTAACCTTCAAATTCCACTTAAATGGGTTAAAAACCCACTTTCAGACTATATGATAGGGCTTAGCCCCTTTTCCGCAAACCACTCTCCCCATATGCCCCAGCGCTGGGACCAAGCGCTTAAGTCCCAAGCGCTAATCGCAATCGGAAGCCGGGCGGGTGCGAAAATCCTTTGTAAAAGTGAAAAACTTCGATGCGATTGTTTAACACGTAAAGTCCCGTGACGCGTTTTGTGCCGTCGATCTATCACGAGATCCGACGGCAGGGCGCTAATCGCAGCCCCCCGCCCAATTGCAATCACAACCTGTTATGTGCACCCTCCGATTGGTCCATCGCAAGCGATTGCGATGCGATTGATCGCAAGTACTTCCCTCCGATCTTCGATTGTGATCCGCTGACCTTATCCTGACCGTTGATCTGTCCCACCGATCCAATGGCCCTGCGCCAATCGCTCCATCGCAATCGCAAAACTCAATCGCATGCCTTCTTCTCCGTGCTCCGATTGCGATCCCCCGATCCGATCTGAGCCGTCCGTCCAGCCAAATTCAACGGTGCAGATTCGTCCCGCTCCCCTTACGTCGTTCCTCTCTGTTCTCCCTCCGATTGAATGAGATTCATTGATCTGGTCCCAGATCCTGCGGTTAGCGCTTAATCGCAACATCGCTCTGATCACAATCAGAATTTTCTTAATGTGTCACCCCTGCTCCCCCCGATCGCGATCCTCCGACTTGATCATGATCGCCCATCCACCCAAGATCTGACGGCCCAGGTTTAATCGCCCCCCGCCTCCGGTTGGGCCCCACTCCATCGCATTCCATTGCATTTCCGTTGCATTGCTTGGTATTTTGTTCAAAGTTATATTGCGTAGTTGTTCCACCCATTTCCGCATATTATTCCACTCAATCTCCACCGTTGATTTTTGTTCCCAGACCATGATCTGACGGTCTACGCTGCATATTATCACCAAACCCTATTCCTCATACGTTTTCACCGTTTCATTGCATTTTGTTACCATTGTAGTAAAAGACCATCGCTCCACCGCTGCTGCACTACCATGTCGTCCACCCTGCATCCATTACTCCGTCCACTATTTTCTTCACGAGTTTGCTGTGTTGCAGAGTTTCTAGAGGAAGAAAAACCGCCGCTGTTCAGTGTACTACCTCAATGGCAAGCAGCGCAGTCAGGATCAAATCTAATGAGCTAGTACCATCAGGAAAGTCAAGAAATGGGGCTGTCAGGATTCACATTAAAGGAAAGCAGAGTTCGAACGCCGAAAATCCTGCCGGTGCCATTTAAAGCTCGAGCTAACTCGACAGAGGCAGTAATGAAGCAGCAAGGAGTTTCAGTACAGAGCAGAGGGATTAGTGCACATCAGCGAAGTTCTTGAGCTCTGAATCAGAAGTTTAAAGAGGCAAAGCGTCATTTTGGAGACCCCGAGGATCGATCTAGAGATCCTGAACATTAATAAGAGGTAATATCAGGGGTTACTTATCAACAGAATGTCTTTCCATAAAGGACAGGTCTCCCATACAGTCTTTATTATGCGCCGTGTCCCTGAAGGAGTTTTCCCACCCTAGTTATAGTTCAAAACAATCTAACATTTATGAGACAGACCTCCCTAGCAGTTCATTTCATTTCTGTTCAAATCACCTGGAGTACAACAAGCCAAAATGTCAAAATCAAATCTGGAGCGGATCATTCTCTTACCAGGAAGGTGACAGAGATTAAATATACAACATGTCAAGCAGAATGAGTTTCGGCCCTGCATTCATGGTTGTGATCAAAGATGCATTTAATTTTCACCCACCTTCTCAGTTGATCTTAGGTTCATCCTTTGCTATAAAGCACAGAAGGAAACATTGTAATGGTTGTTGATGAGATATCAGTGAAACGCAAGTATTGTTTCCTCTTGAGACAAGTTCTCTGTGTAAATTGTAAGATAGACTGAGGCTAGATGTATTCAGACTGAATGTTCAAGTTATGGGCTATGATGTACCTGATTGGTGTTGTTTTTAGTATGACAAGCATGTTTCTTTGGATCCTAATCTAAAGCAGCTGGTGATGTTTTCTTTCCTCTGTGTTTAATTCCATTTCATTTCATTTCAGTTCTCCTGGTAGGCAACAGAAGTATAATATAGGATTCACCCTTGATAGGTGCCCTATATTTTCCTGCTCTCCCTACCTTAATGTTTTCTGCTTATACGTGTATCTGAATGTTGATTTCAATTGGTTTAACCAGTGTAGTGGATGACTATTGCCTGCTCTCTGATGTATGAATTAATAGAATCAATATTTGGATGTTCTTGTGAGGATTTAATTGAATGTGTTAAGAACCTGGGAGGTCTAGAATCCTGTATCTACCTCACTAGGAGCTTTCCGTCCTAATTGAACCTTCTGAGATCCCTTGTAATAGCCTCTAATTATGTCCAAGTAGGTCTGGAGTTAAATGACCTCTGGCCTGATCTATAGACAGAGTTGGTTGGTTCTCTTTCCCTCATTTTCTATCCTTAATTTTCCATTCCAACTACCATCTCTAAGATCCAAATGCTCTAGATGACTAGCCCAACTGAAAGCTTGCACATTGATTACCAGTAAATCCTTTCTTGACTCCATAGCCCAATGGCTTTGATGTTCCTTGAGTTATCTGTCTCTACCTAAAATTCCTCTTTACTCATCCTTGTCACTCATTGGACCGTCTTTTCCTGATTTCCTCCAACCAAACACAAATAATCAAACAAACAACCTCAAGCCTATAACTAGCCTAATATCTTAAACTTGAGCTTCAAAGACATAAACCTTTGGCTATTATAAGAGAGATCCCTCTCTGGACCAACATAATGGCGACCCCACTGGGGACTTCTGAGTACAGTTCACCTTAAACATTCGTAAAAACCTCAGAAACTTAGATCTCTGGTCAGGTTGACAATAAGTCACCCCTTTCTCGAACCAGCCTCCATTATTGAATATCCACCACACTCTCACACAGAGCCTGGAAAGGGCCAGGTAGCCTCCAGATCTCATCCTCTTTTCAGAGGTGACATATCTGGTAAATTCCCTCCTAGTCAATCTTTGGTTGGAGTTTGCTGTTTTAGAGGTGATTCATGAAAGGTGATAGTGCCTGAGCACTGTGGTGGACATTGTATCCCCTAGAAACATCCTAAACCCTCCACCTGGCGACTCCATTAATCCTAAGCGTTAAAAGATTCCAATGGTGATCAGTAGGCCTGCTGGTTATCTTGGTTTCGCATCAGACTCCACTGGGAGACCAGACCCGAAACATAATGAAGACTCCACTGGGAGATCAGCCCTGAGACAATACCAACCACAATAGAAGTAACAAGTAGGGTTAAGCTGCTTAGTTCAGGAACAACATTCTAGCTCACAGAACCATTCATACGAGAGCTTGCCCTGATCCAAACCCACCTGAAATAGTTGATAATCCTGAGAAAATCCTCAAAAGGACACCTGTAAGTAGAAGATCAACTATTTCCAGCAACATTCATAGAGCTAATTCTGCACCAGAAGATCTTGCAGCTCTGTTAGACCCTTTCTTCGACCTAGACCTTCAAAACAGATTACCTAGAACTAGGTCATTCAGTGTTTCAGACCAGCCAGACACTAGGGACAGTGAAACCCCTCCTTCCACACCACCTGACCTTCACTTCCTTCAAAGCTTGGGGCTCTCTCACCCTAGATCTGCTCAACAGACTTTTGCTGGTATTAATATTCCCATCATTCAAATACCAGCTGCACAAATTAACCCCTTGCCTCACCAGAATATCATCATGGCAGCTTGGTATGCACCTTTAGTTCTACCCCAGCCCTTGTTACCCTTACCAAATGACTATCAATCAAAAATCCCACACTTCACTGCTAAAGAGTCCATAACAGCCTAGCAACATGTGGATAAAATGGACGACTCTTTTGATTATATGGAAATTGATGATGAAACAATCAAAATGAGGATCTTTGCCCAAAGCCTAGGGGGTGAGGTGAAAAAATGGTTCAAAAATCTACCTCCTGGTAGTATTCAGGATCTCCCTGCATTATACCAGACCTTTATAAACAAGTGGGAGGTTAGAGCAAACCCTCGCCAGCTCCTAGCAGAATACATGTCCCTTAAGAGGAACGTGGCAGAGAGTGTTCATGATTACACCACTAGATTCAACAGCATTTATAATGCTCTCCCTCCACACATGAAGCCTCCACAAGGCATGGCCCTAGCAAAATATCCGGATGGATTTGATGCTGACATGGCCTATGAGCTTAGAGATAAAGAGTACACCACCCTGGAAGACATGCAGAAAAGAGCCATAACCATAGAAGCAAACCTTATGGAAAAAAGGGCAAGATTAAAAGCTGAGAAAAGGGTAACCTATAGGGATGACAACATAGCTTCCACATCTGATCCCAAATATGACAGATTGTCTAAAAATGTGGAATAATTACAGCAAATGATTAAAATAATGGTTGTCCAAAACAATAACCAAAACAAAAACCAAAACCAGAACATTAGAAGAAACAATGCTACCCCCAACAGACAAAGAGAGTCAGATCAACAGATCATTCCCCCTTTTCAAGAAAATTTCTTAGACGAAGACGAGGGAATCATTGAAGAGTCTGAAGGGAATACAATAAACATGTTTGAAGCAGAGGACTCAGTCCTTAACTGTGATTCAGAAGAAGATCAACCCTCACCTTCATTCTGGGAGGAGGAATGGTTAGAAACTGAAGACTACAGACTAGGATTTGAAAATGCCATGCTACAGGTCAGGGAAAAATACGAACTTAGGAGCAAGAAAAGCCAAGATACTTCCAAAACAAAGACTCCTGAGGTAACCATCAAGAAAATACCTGACAAAAATTCTAAATCAACCTCTGTAGATAATAAAACGGCAGTTGTAAGTTCTGGTAAACATAAGGAGAAAGACAACCAGGACACTGAAAAACAAAGCCAACCAACCAGCAGTGCTAGCACTTTAGTTAGTGTTCCTGACACAACTGTTCCAAACCCTGTACATAGTGAGAAAATACCAAATGACTCAGCTACCAAGACAGCAAACAAAATAGAGTCAAGTGTTTCCAAGACGCAGTCCGCTTTCAATTTAGAGAGTGAACTTGCAAAAATCAAAAACTCTGTACCTTTGTCTGAGCTGGCCACTCAAGATGTATACAAAGTCCAAATTTTGAGAGAATTGAATTTGGGAGAAATGAATGATTCTGTAAATTTGAATGATGATCAACCAGCCCTACTCTTTGGTCCAAAAATTGAGGGAAAATTTCAGGAAGGGGTAGTTCCGCCTTTTTATATCAGTCTCAACATTCATGACAAGATAATTCATAATGCCATGCATGACTCCAGTGCATCACACAATTTAATGCCTAAGGTAGTGATGGAGAGGCTAGGCTTAGAAATTACCAGACCTTACAAAGACTTATACTCATTCGACTCTAGCAGAGTAAAATGCCTAGGACTGATCAAGGATTTATGTGTGAGTCTGACCCAGATTCCTGCCAAGTGTATGGTCATGGACGTTGTGGTGGCAGATGTGCCACCAAAGTATGGCATGCTATTTTCAAGATCATGGGGAGCCAAACTGCAAGGAACGATGCAGATGGATGGCTCATATGCCACGATCCCTATATTTGGCCAACTTAGAAGACTGTATAGAGAGTCTCAGATGAATTTTTTAGTCAGTAGCCCCGAGAAACCTGAAAACTCACCATTATACTCTGTGCATACAGATCTCGACTCTTTCATTCTCTACAATGACCAATCCTCAGAAGATCCGAGATCAGATTATGGAAATACAAACATACCGCCCATGGATTTCAACATAATGGCTACCCTGGAAGAATACGAAGAAGAAGACCATGGGAAAACTGCTGAGGATATAACTTTGAACGAAACAGAAACAGAACAAACGCAGCAGGATAGCCACCCCCCTGACCTCCATGCCCATAATGAACCACAAGATGAGCCTCCTCCTAGCTCAGGCCTCACAACTCAACATGACGAAGAATCCAGCTGTAGGGGAGAGGACGAAAACGAATTAAACAAAGAACCCCTGTGGGAAATGAACTTTGCTGGGTCCTGTACTAAGCTGAGTGCTGGAGCAGGAGTGTGGCTGCGTAACACAGGAAATGATCACGCAGAGAGCCACGCTGTGAATCTGCATTTCAAATGCACAAACAATTTGCAGAATATGAGGCTCTGATCTTGGGCTTAAATCTGTTGAAAAAGTTAGGGGCCCGTAGGATAGCTGTGAGAGGAGACTTAGAGTTGGTAATCAAACAACTGAATGGTGAGTATTCAGCAAAACACCCCAGGCTTAGGGCATACAGGAATGACACCCTAGATTTGCTGAAAACGTTTGTTGAATTCGAGTTAGTGTTCACTCCAAGGGGTCAAAACGCAATAGCAAATGGATTAGCTTGTCTAGCTATCTCATTTCATAAAGCCCCAGTTGACCAAAAAATTATCATTCAGACCAAATTCAGGCATGTAGTGCCAGACAATGAAAAATACTGGCAGGTCTTTGAAGGAGACAAACAGATCGAAGATTTCCTGGCGGGCAGGAATGAGTTTGAATTTTCGGATTTAGACTCAATCTCTGATGATAGCTGCCCAAGCGAGGATTCCCCAGATGAACAAGAAATGCCATGTAACATAGAAATAAATTCTCTTGATGAGAAAACTAGAAATTTTAACGAAAATAGTGAAAACGCAGAAAATGAAGAGGTTGAAGTGCTGCAGGACAAAGATAAGAACATACCAAGAGGCCTAGCACCCTTAGAGGACCTCTTTGATTTTGAAGACGTAGCAAAAAATCCCACAATAGAACATGCAGAATCAGATATAGAAGAATGCAACATTGGCACTGAAGACAGACCCAAAATGATAAAACTGGCTAAGTCTATACCTGCAAACATGAAAAGGAAATACGTTGACTTGTTTAAGGAATTCATTGATGTGTTTGCATGGAGCTATGAAGACTTAAAGGCCTATGACACCGGCATCATACAACACAAAATACCCTTAAAGGAAAATCAGAAGCCTTTCAGACAAAAATTCCGAAGAATTAATCCAAAACAATTGCCTGCAGTAGAGAAAGAGATCATGAAAATGTATGATGCAGGTATAATAGTCCCGGTAAGGTTTTCTGATTGGGTGTCAAACTTAGTGGCTGTAAGGAAGAAAACAGGGGAGATCAGACTATGCATAGACTTCAGAAATCTGAATAGAGCCTCCCTAAAAGACAACTACCCATTGCCTAGAATGGAGCATATCCTACAGAAGGTAGTAGGCTCTAAGATAATATCCCTGCTTGATGGTTTTTTAGGATACAACCAAGTTCTGGTACTCCCAGAAGATCAAATTAAAACAGCTTTTACCACTCCATGGGGCACCTTCATGTATGTGAAAATTCCCTTCAGACTGATGAATGCTGGAGCTACCTTCCAAAGAGCGATGGACATAGCTTTCTCAGAGGAGATAGGACACTTTATAGTTATCTACTTGGATGACTTGACTGTCTTTTCTAAAACTGAAGAAGAACACTTAAAACATCTGAGGAAAGTCTTTGAAAAATGTAGAAGGTATGGTCTGTCCCTAAATCCTAAGAAAACTGTCTTTGGGCTGCAAGAAGGTAAACTTCTGGGCCACATTATATCCGAGAAAGGGATCAGGATAGACCCACAGAGAGTTGAGGGAATACTTCAAATTTCACATCCAAGAAACATCAAGGAATTGCAGTCCTTTATAGGGAAGATCAATTTACTCAGGAGATTCATTCCCAACCTTGCTGAGCACCTGAGGAAAATGACTGAAATGCTAAAGAAAGGTGCAGGAATTAAGTGGACTGTTGAAGCCAAGAAATATTTTGAGTCAGTAAAACTCACGCTCACTCAGGCCCCTGTACTTATCAGCCCTGACTTCTCAAAAGATTTTCTGATCTTTTTGTTTGCTTCCTGACACACAATAGCTGCAGTTTTGCTGCAGAAAAACTCAGAAGGTAATGAACAGCCTATAGCCTTTTTCAGTAAAGCCTTGAGAGACACACCCTTAAAGTACAACATCATGGAAAAGTAGGCCTATGCTCTGATTAAGGCCTTAAAAGACTTTAGGGTGTACATTCTGCATTCCCACACAATTGCCTATGTGCCAAATATAGTGGTCAAAGATATCCTGTCCCAAGAACCTGATGGAAAAAGGGGCAAATGGATTGCTACAATCTTAGAATATGACATTGAAATTAAACCCACCAAGCTGATCAAAGGTCAAGGCCTGGCCCAATTAATGGCTGAAACAAATTTTCAGGCCTTGGATATTAACATGATGAATGCCTTAGATGAGCAGGAAGGATCGCCCCATCCAACTGTTGAGGAACAGTTTCAGAACTCTCCTTGGTTTACTGATATCCTTTACGTGCTCACTAACCTCAATGCCCCTCCAGAACTATCCAAAACAAATGCCAGATTCATAAAACTCAAAGCTAGAAATTACTGCATTATGAATGAGAGTCTATATTGGAAAAATCCAAATGGCCTTTTGTTGAAATGTTTGTCTGAAATTGAAGCTGAAAGAATCAAACAGGAATTCCATGCTGGGGAGTGTGGAGGCCACCTGAGTTGGAAAACCACTGCAAATAAGATACTCAGGGCTGGTTACTATTGGCCTACACTCTTTAGTGATGTCCATAAAATGATTCTTGCCTGCCACAAATGCCAAATCTTTGAGGGCAAAAGAAAGCTCCTTCCACTCCCTCTGCAACCGATCACCATAGAAGGCCCGTTCATGCAATGGGGCCTAGACTTTATAGGAGAAATTCATCCTGCCTCCTCTGGACAACATAAATGGATCCTAACTGCTACAGATTACTTCACTAAATGGATAGAAGCTATACCCACTAGGAATGCCACTGACTCTGTCATCATTAGGTTCCTAGAAGACTTCATCTTGTCTCGTTTTGGTTGTCCAAGGAAAATTATCACTGACAATGCTGCCACTTTCGGATCCAAAAGGGTGGTTTATTTCTGTCACAGGTACGGAATAGCACTTGGACATTCAACTGCCTATTACCCCCAGGGTAATGGCCTAGCTGAATCATCAAATAAAAGCCTGGTTACAATCATTAAAAAGTTGCTGGAAGAGAACAAGAGATCATGGCATAAAAAGTTGATACATGCTTTGTGGGCCGACAGGCTTACAACCAAAAATTCCATTGGCGTGTCTCCTTTCCAGTTAGTGTATGGAGCAGAAGCAGTATTCCCCACCAGTCTTGGAGTTCCTGTAATCAAGCTTGCCCAGGAGATCCAATCAGAGGAAGATAACATGATAAGAAGGATTAATGATACAATCCACCTTCAACAAACAAGGGAGCAGGTCTACAACAGAGCGGTCAAAGTACAGGAAAACATAAAGAGACAGTTTGACAAAAGAACCAAAGCATCAGATTTCAAGGTTGGGGACAAGGTCTTGAAGTGGGATTCGAGAAGGGAGGATAAAGGCAAACATGGCAAATTCGACAGCTTGTGGCAGGGTCCATACATAATCCAGGCCACTGTGGGTCCTAATGCATTTTTCTTACAAGAAATTGATGGTACCGAGCTGTTTGGGGGTCCTGTCAATGGCAGGATGCTCAAGCGCTATTTCTGCTAATTTTTCATTTCCAGTCCCATTTCCATTGTACATACCATTGCAGTTTTACTTTCAAGAAAATAAAAAATGTTCCAAAAAACAGAAGAAGGAGAGGTTCAGACATGCTCAAAACATGAACCTCTGAAGCGCAAAGTATTGGCTCTAATAAGCTCAAAACCTGGGCCAAAGAAACTTGACAGCTGGTCCTAACATGCTCAAAATCTGGACCAGCAAAGGAAAAACAAGAATCAGCTCTAACATGCCCAAAACCAGAGCTGAAATGAAGAAAAGAAGTGACTCAAATATGTTCAAAACCTGAGTCACAATGAAAAGAGGATATTTCAAATTGCAGATTTCATGCCCTCACAATTTTGTTTTCAGTTTTCTACAAGTCTTCACTCCAGCAAGTCAGACAGTCTAATCCTGGCTTGGCTGTTTTCAATTTCCTGTCTTAGAATGTAGGAGAAGAAATCTGTTGGACAGTTTAATCCCAACAGATTTTAGATTAGGTAGAGAAGCATATGAGGCCAACAGTCTAATCTGGCCTCACGGAGAAATAACGGTAGATTTAGATTAGGTGTGTTTTTGTTTTGAAAATAAAATGTGCTCAAATGCACCCTAAAGAAGAAAAGTGCTAGGATTGTATTATGGGTAGGTAGATGGTTGAGAGAAGTTCTTTTTGCTGATGTCTTCACAGTTTGTGGTAGCTGATCTAAGAAAGAAAAGGATGGTTTAAGCAGTAGGCACCTGGCCTACACCAAGAGATCAATTTCTGAATTCTTGACTCCTTCAAGAAGAAGCCATCCCCATGTGGAGCCACTGTTAGCCCCCCTATAATTTTTTGGCAAGCAAACAGGGGGCTAAATTGTTTTGAGCTTTCAAGGAATGCATTTCCATTGAAAACACATCATCCTTGAAAGTCTCCTCTTGTCTTGTCCTCTGGTTAAAGTCCCTCTGCTGATTTCCCTTATAAAGCCCCTCTGTTATGAAGAAGAAATGCCCAAAGGCCTCCTATTCCTGCTTGTTTTCCCCCACTTAGCTTCTATTTATTTCCCTTGCCTCCCCTTCTATTTCCCTTCTCACCTTTCGAATTCCCCCAAAATCCCCTTTAATTTCTCCCCCTACCCTTTGTTGGCCACTTTCCCCCCTTATTCCTCTATCGTCCCTCTTTCTAACCTTCAAATTCCACTTAAATGGGTTAAAAACCCACTTTCAGACTATATGATAGGGCTTAGCCCATTTTCCGCAAACCACTCCCCCCATATGCCCCAGCGCTGGGACCAAGCACTTAAGTCCCAAGCGCTAATCGCAATCGGAAGCCGGGCGGGTGTGAAAATCCTTTGTAAAATTGAAAAACTCCGATGCGATTGTTTAACACGTAAAGTCCCGCGATGCGTTTTGTGCCGTCGATCTATCACGAGATCTGACGGCAGGGCGCTAATCGCAGCCCCCCGCCCAATCGCAATCACAACCTGTTATGTGCACCCTCCGATCGGTCCATCGCAAGCGATTGCGATGCGATTGATCGCAAGTCCTTCCCTCCGATCTCCGATTGTGATCCGCTGACCTTATCCTGACCGTTGATCTGTCCCGCCGATCCAACGGCCCTGCGCCAATCGCTCCATCGCAATCGCAAAACTCAATCACATGCCTTCTTCTCCGTGCTCCAATTGCGATCCCCCGATCCGATCTGAGCCGTCCGTCCCGCCAAATTCAACGGTGCAGATTCATCCCGCTCCCCTTACGTCGTTCCTCTCTGTTCTCTCTCCGATTGAATGAAAACCGTTGATCTGGTCCCAGATCCTACGGTTAGCGCTTAATCGCAACATCGCTCTGATCGCAATCGGAATTTTCTCAATGTGTCACCCCTGCTCCCCCCAATTGCAATCCTCCGACTTGATCATGACCGCCCATCCACCTAAGATCTGACGGCCCAGGTTTAATCGCCTTCTGCCTCCGGCTGGGCCCCACTCCATCGCATTCCATTGCATTTTCGTTGCATTGCTTGGTATTTTGTTCAAAGTTATATTGCGTAGTTGTTCCACCCATTTCCGCATATTATTCCACTCAATCTCCACCGTTGATTTTTTTTCCCAGACCATGATCTGACGGTCTGCGCTGCATATCATCACCAAACCCTATTTCTCATACGTTTTCACCGTTTCATGGCATTTTGTTACCATTGTAGTAAAAGACCATCGCTCCACCGCCGCTGCACTACCATGTCGTCCACCCTGCATCCATTACTCCGTCCACTGTTTTCTTCACGAGTTTGCTGTGTTGCAGAGTTTCTAGAGGAAGAAAAACCGCCGCTGTTCAGTGTACTACCTCAATGGCAAGCAGCGCAGTCAGGATCAAATCTAATGAGCTAGTACCATCAGGAAAGTCAAGAAATGGGGCTGTCAAGATTCACATTAAAGGAAAGCAGAGTTCGAACGCCGAAAATCCTGCCGGCGCCATTTAAAGCTCGAGCTAACTCGACAGAGGTAGTAATGAAGCAGCAAGGAGTTTCAGTACAGAGCAGAGGGATTAGTGCACATCAGCGAAGTTCTTGAGCTCTGAATCAGAAGTTTAAAGAGGCAAAGCGTCATTTTGGAGACCCCGAGGATCGATCTGGAGATCCTGAACATCAATAAGAGGTAATATCAGGGGTTACTTATCAGCAGAATGTCTTTCCATAAAGGACAGGTCTCCCATACAGTCTTTATTATGCGCCGTGTCCCTGAAGGAGTTTTCCCACCCTAGTTATAGTTCAAAACAATCTAACATTTATGAGACAGACCTCCCTAGCAGTTCATTTCATTTCTGTTCAAATCACCTGCAGTACAACAAGCTAAAATGTCAAAAACAAATCTGGAGCAGATCATTCTCTTACCAGGAAGGTGACAGAGATTAAATATACAGCATGTCAAGCATAATTAGTTTCAGCCCTGCATTCATGGTTGTGATCAAAGATGCATTTAATTTTCACCCACCTTCTCAGTCGATCTTAGGTTCATCCTTTACTATAAAGCACAGAAGGAAACATTGTAATGGTTGTTGATGAGATATCAGTGAAATGCAAGTATTGTTTCCTCTTGAGACAAGTTCTCTGTGTAAATTGTAAGATAGACTGAGGCTAGATGTATTCAGATTGAATGTTCAAGTTATGGGCTATGATGTATCTGATTGGTGTTGTTTTTAGTATGACAAGCATGTTTCTTTGGATCCTGATCTAAAGTAGCTGGTGATGTTTTCTTTCCTCTGTGTTTAATTCCATTTCATTTCATTTCAGTTCTGCTGGTAGGAAACAGAAGTATAATATAGGATTCACCCTTGATAGGTGCCCTATATTTTCCTGCTCTCCCTACCTTAATGTTTTCTGCTTATACGTGTATCTGAATGTTGATTTCAATTGGTTTAACCAGTGTAGTGGATGACTATTGCCTGCTCTCTGATGTATGAATTAATAGAATCAGTATTTGGATGTTCTTGTGAGGATTTAATTGAATGTGTTAAGAACCTGGGAGGTCTAGAATCCTGTATCTACCTCACTAGGAGCTTTCCGTCCTAATTTAACCTTCTGAGATCCCTTGTAATAGCCTCTAATTCTGTCCAAGCAGGTCTAGAGTTAAATGACCTCTGGTCTGATCTATAGACAGAGTTGGTTGGTTCTCTTTCCCTCATTTTCTATCCTTAATGTTCCATTCCAACTACCATCTCTAAGATCCAAATGCTCTAGATGACTAGCCCAACTGAAAGCTTGCACATTGATTACCAGTAAATCCTTTCTTGACTCCATAGCCCAATGGCTTTGATGTTCCTTGAGTTATCTCTCTCTGCCTAAACTTCCTCTTTACTCATCCTTGTCACTCATTGGACCGTCTTTTCCTGATTTCCTCCAACCAAACACAAATAATCAAACAAACAACCTCAAGCCTATAACTAGCCTAATATCTTAAACTTGAGCTTCAAAGACATAAACCTTTGGCTATCATAAGAGAGATCCCTCTCTGGACCTAGGAGGGCTAGATCCTAAGGTCTGAAAGTGGTTCTATGTTGTCTCATCTTTTGGTCTCTGTCAACCTGGCCAAAACATGGGAACTCCAACAGGATGTAGAGTTGATGGGGGGGAAATGGAAGATTACAAGAAAGATCATATTGGTTGTAGAATCAGAGATTTCGATCCAAGTGTATTGATTGAAGGGGTTGTTTTGATGAAGTTAGATGTGAGAGGAAACATTGTTTCTAATATAAAAACTTATACCACCAAAAACCCTCCTAGAGGATTTCTTATTCCAAGTTTACCAAAGAGTGAATCTATCAAGGTGAGGGACCCTAGATTCGTCATGCTCCCAAGTTTCAAATAAAATAATAAGATCAATATCACTCGGGATCCAACTTAACATAGGACCTTTACACCATAGAAAACCACGACAATTCCAGAAGAGGATTTGAAGTGATGTTATTCCCTATTTATCACTTGTGTTTGGGACTCTATCTCTAATAATAGCTTTTATATGTCTAATGATTGCCCATTTCCCTTATTTTTTTTCCTCCTTGACCTTTTGGACTTCTTTCCTAAGTTCAACTTGGTCTTCTAGAGTAAGATCTTCATTTACAAATATTCCCATTCCTTTTAGGGTCGGGGATTTACTAATTATATCTAATTTATGGTAATTACAACTAATCTTGACATAGATTAGTCTGTGTTTATGCTCAAGTGTCTTTCCTGCCCTTATATCTTTGGTGAGATAAGTTTTTTGAATTCAAGTTTTTTTTAAATTGTTCTTTAACTATTTTTAATGTGTCTTCATTGTTTTGTTCTTCTATACCAACAATTATAAGGTTTAAGGATCTTTTGTGGTGCTCATGTTCGAGTACAATTAGTTTATTAATTTATTCTTTTATGGGTTTAATATCTAATTTATTCTTTGTGTTATTTATGGCTGAATTATTATGTTGTTTCTATTTTGGTTTTTTAATCTCACTTTTCAAAGTGTAATTTTCCTTAACCATTTCTTTTTTACTATGTTCCATTTCTTGAATTCTACATTTCATTCTTTGGAGTTCAGTTTCGAGCGAGATTATTTTATTTTCTAATGATTTGTGGTTGTTTTCAAACATTGTAGTTAATTCTGTTTTAAAATGGTTTTCTCTTTCATCTCTTCGTCTTTCTAAAGATTTGGTGTACTCATAAATAATCTAGGGTAATTTTACTTAGTCTCCCTTTGCTAGAGGGGGGTTTAGAAATATGAGGGGAAGTACTCATAGTGTAAATAAGAAAACTTAATAAGAGGAGAGTAAGTGGGAACATATGCACCTGTCAGAGTTGTATTGAGAATCGTAAAACCAATGTGAGGCTGTTAGATTTGTATTGAGCGCATGAAAGGACCGTCACACTGCAAAGAGAACCACCACACCACAAACAAGATTATAGCAGGAGATCTGAAACTGCAGAAGATTAGGTCACTTATGTGAAATTGTGCCTCAAAAATATGAAAGGAGCGTGACGCACCCAAGTCACTGATCCCTTAACCACTTCACCTTATCCGATTTGAATCAGTATGAAAATGGCGAATTACACTAGTGGCTCAAATCTCTGTATCAGAGATGAGCATATATTGACCTTGACAGTGAGTGCATTTCAAATAAATTTTCATATAACAATATTAATAATACTATAATATTAATAATTTTAAATAATATTAATAACATAATTTTTTTATAATTTAATTATAAATAATCTATAATTCAAAATATTTGATAACATTAAATATTAATTTAACCATGTTTATATTATTATTAATGTTAATGTTAATAATTATAAATAAATGACCTTATAATATATATAGTTTATTAATACCTTGGGTATATTACATCATGAAAGTTACAAATAACGATAATAAGAAAGATAATAGTAATAGTAATAATAATAATAATAAATAAATAAATATTATCAATACTATTTATAAATAATAATATTAAATATTAAACATTTTTTTTTTTTTTTTTGTAAATAAAGAAGGACTAGTTCTATTAAAAGCTCATAGTACATAAGGAGTTACAATTAAGAGTAGCAGGAAACCAAGGGAGCTTGAAGAAATCAAAAATCCGCCACGGTTTCGTGATGCTGTCAAGAGAAGCAGAAGAAGAACAGAAGGAGCCAAGAAGATAGACAACGAGCTCTATCCAGAGTGGTTAGAGTTTGCAATATGAGTTTTATTTCCTTTCTTTTTTGTGACTTTAACCCAACCATTGGGGGGTGGGTGGATTGAAACCACTTGAAGGTTGTTGCTGATCAAAGGAAGAGATTCTTTATTCGAGTTGGAGGAGTTGGACTTGTGCATGCATTTTTGGAGATTCGACGAGGCAAGGGCCTTATTAGAAATAATTGGGGAATGTGAGTGCTTTTGAGATGTAGTCTCATCATTTGATTTTCATGCTTCATCATCTGATATGGAGGACTCAATGTCTTCCATGGGAGGCAGATCAAAGGGTTTCTAGCTTTTATCTTTCGATTTGCAAGTGCTTCTTTAAAGCGCAAGAATTCTGAAGATGACCGGTTTGATGGCAATGCCGGCAACAAAACACTGTGTTTTCATAGTCTAAAGTCTGTGACCAAGAGAAATCACTGACTTTGAGAATGATTTGGTCAAATAAGCCTTTGCTGATGTCAATCTCGGCACATATTCTGCCGTAGGTGCAGAGTCCCTTTAGGCCTCTCGAGGGATCTGTAGCAAGAAAGCGTCCCAGAGAGTTTCCAATGGCTTGGAAGAGCGCACAGTGCCAAAGGTGAGTAGGTAAGTTAGGGAGCCTTACCCAGATTAGAAGTTTGGTGATGACTGCGATGGAGGGATCAAAGTCTAGGAACCAGGGGGTTAGGAATATCCCTGCTTTTCCCTAGAACCAAGGACCACCTGTAAGGGTTGTCTGGTAATCCTTGTTGCAAGAAAAAATAACAATAAAGAAGCCCTTGGAGTAGAGAATGACCTTGCGGTTTTTGGTCCATGTGGAGTGAATCCATTGGTATAAATATTCTATGTGGGGCTAGAGGCCATTGAATCTACATATGAAGGCATTTTCTGCATAGATTTGAAGCTACTCTTCCAGATCCGAGTGGGATATTTCTACTGATGGCACATCCTCCATTTTTTCTACCAAGAAAGGCTTGGGAACTTCTGGGGGATGAGAATATTGATTAGAGGGTTGAGCATTAACCCCTTCTTTGTAAGAGAAACCTTTGGCAGCAGAGGTTTGCCCTACTGCTCTTCCTTGTATACGGAGGGAAATATTCACCGAAGCATCCTTTTATACATTGTAAAAGGAGAGAGGGAGAGGATCTTTGAGCTGTTTACCTACATGGAGAAGATGCAGAGATAAGGAGGGGATCCGCAACCTGAGTTCAAGGGCATTTGAGAGATGAAGCACCATGTTCGTGGATTGAACCCACAGAAGCAAGGTTTTTCCCATGAGAAGAACAATCTGAATCTGAAAAGACTGGGGTTAAGGATATGGGGGTTCCTTGCTGCCAGATCAGAGAGATGGAACAAGTTCGGATGGCACGCTGCGCTGCATGGTTGAATCCTTGTGCTTGATGAGATGATGTGTCATGCGGTTGCCTAGAAAAGAGGTTGCTAGGGGAAGACTCAGAAGCGAAGGGCGGTTGAGGAGCCTGTGCAGACAAGAGCTGTAAGAGCCAGGCTCGCAAATGGACAACTCGCATAGTTTTTTCCCTGCCACATAGAGCCGAGGAGATGACTCGAAGCTATTTGTAGGGGTGTCCTCGACCAGCACATAGCGGAGGAATTTGTCGCTTTCTACTGTCGGGAGGATCGAGAGAAGAAGTGGCTAGGCTGATATTGAGAGATCCATGCCTTCGACGCATCCCATGCGGCTGACACCATGAGGAATCCAATGAGGGAGCACAGGTTCAAGGTTTTTGAGGCTGCCATGGGCAGCAAGGCACAACTGTGTCGTAGCGGCGACAAAGGAGCCCGAGGCTGTTATTGAGAGATACGTGCGTCCGACGCATCCCACGTAGCCGACGCCATGGGGAATCTAGAAAGGGAGCGTAGGTTCAGGATTTCTGAGGGCACCATGGGAAGCGAGGCATGACAGTGGCATAGCAGCGGCAAAGGAGCTAGAGGCACAAACTCTAGGAGCCATCTCCAACTTGATCGAGTCAACAATAGATTCTAAACAATTAATTATTATTAAACAATAAGAGTATTCAATATTAATAATATTAGAAATAAATCATAAAAATTAATAAATTATAAATAAATAACAATATTTTATTAATTAGGATATTAATAATTTTAAACAACATTAATAACATATATATTTTTATAATTTAATTATAAATAATTTGTAATTCAAAATATTGGATAATCAAACATTATTTAACCGTGTTTACATTAATATATTAATATTAATTAATATATTAACATTTACATGAGTATTAATGTTAATTATATATATATATATATATATATATATATATATAATTTATTATTGGATTGGGTTTATAAATTTATTATCCCTTATGTTTATTAGTGCATTGTCTTTATAATATAAATCCCTTGGGTTTATTAATCTAAGGGTCCATATTCATATCATATAATATTATTGATAGGGTTTATAATATTAATCTTAGGGTTTTAATCATTATCAACCATGGTCCAACGTCGCATTGTGACAAAAATTGTGTTAATATGGAAATCAACCATGGTCAACGATGGTCAACCATGTTTATTTTAGGGTTTATTATATTTATCTTAGGTTTATATACCTTGGGTTTATAGCATTAAACCCTCGGGTTTAATATTATTCCCTTGGGTTTATAAGCCCTTGTGATTTTAGTATTGTAAAAAAGATTGTCTCAATATTAAAATCAACCATGGTTAACCATGGTAAATAATCATGGTCGCATTATGACGAATATTGTCTCTTGGTCCAATGTCACATTATGACAACCATGGTCACCCATGGTCCAATGTTGCATTGTGATAAAGATTGTCTCACTATGAAAATCAACCATGATCAACCATGTTCAAACGTCACTTTGTAACGAATATTATCTTAATATAAAATCAATCATGGTAAACCATGGTCGAATGTTGCATTGTCACAAAGATTTTGTCGACATGAAAATCAACCATGGCCGATGATAGCCATGTTTATTTTAGGGTTTACAATATTTAGTTAAGGGTTTATATACCTTGGGTTTATAGTATTAAACCCTTGGGTTTGATATTATTCCCATGGGTTTATAATCCCTTGCACTTTTAGTATTAATATCTTGTGTATATTAGTCCCTTGGGTTTATATTATCAATTCATTGGGTTTATTAATATAAGGGTTCATATTCCTATGGTATAATATTATTCATAGGCCTTTTAATATTAATCCTAAGGTTTAATATAAATCCATTGGGTTTATAATCATGGTCAACCGGATGGATATAGGCTCTAACATAAAAAAAATGGAGAGCGTTAGGGTTCCATAGGGCTCCGCCGTAGGTGTTGCATTCGTCGTCACTGCGAATGATTCCTTATCGGTACCTCTTGATCACAGTCATGGAGGATAGACCCAGATCCGCGGTGCTTCTCTCACTCACAAGAGAGTTGATCACATTGCTGGAAGGGCATGCACAAGATTCTGCGCAGCATCTCCCACTACCACTGACATGCAACTGCTCAGCCCAACGAATCTGAGCGCTTGGAGATCAAGGAAGCCTCTGGCTAGTCTACGACCCATTCATGAATGTTGGACGAGGAAGGTGAGTGCAAGGATACCTCAAAGTCTAACAGATGCTATGATTTTTGACACAGAAACCAGATTTGTGCCGCTTGACCATAGATATGGTGGAAAGATCTTGCTCCGCTACGACACATCAATCTACAAGAGAGGTGATTTTAACACTGAAATGGTTTGTGCAGAGGACTGCGCAACATCCCCCACCACAGAAGTCATGCAACAACTGGGCCTATTGGATCTGCATGCTCCAAGGCCAGGGGGGCCACTTCCTTGTCTATTGCCCAATCGTGACCACAACTGGGACAGAGAGAAGGCGAAGATAGCCTTGGGCTACAGTGGGCCAATAGGACCTGTAAATATGGTCTCTCGGACGTGCGTTGGCGGATAAGGGACCCTAAAAATTTTAGCCCCCTCCTTCAAGATTCAGGTCACTTTTCTTATGGGCAAAACCATGATCCTTTGGGTTCACCCTACGGATCTGGTGAAGAGCCTTTCACATGCCCTTGAATATAGGCTAGGGATACCTTCTGCCTTTCAGCGAATTCTCTACAGAGGTATACAACTATAGAACTCTCTTTCTCTCTCAGTTTACAATATCGAAAAAGATGCGTCTTTGGTTTTAACCCTTCGTCTGCGAGGAGGGGCAGCTGGGTAGCCATCTACTGCTCCAGATTTCTCTTACAAGGATGTTTTCCATGCATAGCCTCTAAGAAGGATGCCCAACCATTCGAGTTTCTCAAGCCATTTCTGATTGATAAAATGGAGGAAATCCCTGCTATAGAAATTTCCCATCCAGAACTTGAAAACCAGTTTCAAATGTATGTAGAATAGACCCTTATTTGTAGATTTAATGGATTATGGCCTTGCTCAGCAGATCTTTACCAATGGATTCATTCCACTTAGACCAATAACAACAAGGTTATCTTCTACTCGAAGGGTTTCTTCATAGTTATGTTTTATTTCAATTAAGACTATAAAAAAGCCTTAACAGGAAGCCCATGGTTTTGGGTAAAGGCAGGGCTATTTCTCACACCCTAGTTCCCAGACTTCGACCCTTCAATGACAATCATCACCAAGCTTCTCATTTTGGTCAGGTTCCCGAACTTACTAGCCCCTATATGGAAATTCTCAGTCTTTCAAGGAATTGGAAACACCTTGGGACACTTTTTGGCAATGGATCCCTCCAGGGGGAATCAGGCATATACACCTATGGAAGAATATGTGCTGAAATAGACATCAGTAAAAGGCATGCCTGATCAAATCAACCCTAAAGTTGGTGACTTCCACTGGACACAGACCTTGGACTATGAGAAAAATGCCTTCTGATGTTGTCATTGCCATCAAACAGAGCATATTTAGAACTCATGTACCATGTTCCTTGCCTAGAAGAAGAAAATCAATCGTAAATCAAACTCTAAAAGCTGGAAAACCCGTGTGCCACCTCCCATGGATGAAATTGACTCCTTCAACTTAGATGAGGAAGCATCTGAAGTAGATGAGGAGGTTGCAAAGTAGGAGAAAGATATGACTTCGACGCACCCTGGTGGGCCCAACGTTTCTTTGAGTGCTCAAAAACGATCTCATGCGACCTCCTCCTCAGACTCAGATAAGGAGACTAATCCTTTAGACAACAACAATATTCAATTTATTATTTCCCATCCACCCCAGGATGTTTGGGTCAGAGTTTCAAAAAATAAAGGAAAGAAATGTCGTACTGAGGATTCAACTAACTCTGGGTAGATTCTTGTGTTTGTTTCTCATGGTTCCCAAGTTTATCTTCTTGACTCTCTTTGTTTCTCTCTTGGCTACTTATCAGGACTGAGGTTGATAGTACATCATTTCTAACTCCTATGCTATCTAGCCTCTCTTGTTTGTAACTCCATCTTGTACCATACGCTTTTCTAATAGAATTAGCCTTATTTACAAAAAAAAAAAACACGGTCAACCATGGTCCAACGTCACATTATGAGAAATATTGTCTCAATATGAAAATCAACCATCATCAATTATCGTCAACCATCGTCCAATGACACAATGTGAAAATATTGTCTCAATATGAAAATCAACCATGGTTAACCATAAAATTCGCATTGTGACAATGATTGTCTCAATATGATAATCAACCATGGTCCAACGTTGCATTCTGAAAAATATTGTCTTGACATTAAAACCATTCATTGTCAGCCATGCTCAACCATGGTCCAATGTCGCATTGTGACAAGGATTATCTCAATATGAAACTCAACCATGCTCCAACATCGCATTATGAAAAACATTGTCTCAATATGAAAATAAACCATGGTGAACCATGGTTAATCATGGTCAACCATAGTAAATGACCATGGTCACATTATGACAAATATTGTCTCTTGGTCCAACGTCACATTGTGACAACCATGGTCATCCATGGTCAACCATGGTCCAATGTTGCATTGTGACAAATATTATCTCAATATGAAAATCTACCATGGTCAACCATGGAAAGCCATTTTCCAATGTCACATTGTGACAAAGGTTGTCTGAGTATGAAAATCAATCATGGTCAACCATAGTCCAATATCGCATTGTGAAAAATAATGAGTCGATATGAAAATCAACCGTGGTCAACCATGATCAAGCATGTTTATTTTAGTGTTTATAATATTTATCTTGGGGTTTATATACCTTGGGTTTATAATATTTATCCCTTGGGTTTAATATTATTCCCTTGGGTTTTTAGTATTAATCCCTTGGGTTTATTATTCTCTCGGGTTTACAATATTTATCTTAGGGTTTATATACCTTCGGCTTATAATATTAATCCCTTGGTTTTAATATTATTTCCTTGGGTTTATAATACCTTGGGGTTTTAGAATTAATCCCTTGGGTTTCTAATATCAATCTTAGGGTCCATATTCCTAGGGTATAATATTATTCATTAGGTTTATAATATTAATCATAGGGTTTAATATAAATCCCTTGGGTTTATAATCATGGTCAACCATGCGCAGCCATGGTCCAATGTCAAATTGTGACAACAATATGAAAATAAACCATGGTCAACCATGGTCAAATGTCACATTGTGACAAAGATTGTCCCAATATGAAAATCAACCATGGTAAAACATGGTCAACTATGTCTTTTAGGGTTTAAAGTATTTATCTTAGGGTTTATATACCTAGGGTTTATAATATTAATCCCTTGGGGTTTAATATTACTCCCTTGGGTTTTTATTATTAATCCCTTCGGCTTATTATTCCCTAGGGTTTGTAATATTATTCCACTTGGTTTATTAATCTAAGGGTTCATTTTCCTAGGGTGCAACATAATTCATATGGTTTATAATATAAATCTTTGGGTTTAATATTAATCCCTTGAGTTTATAATCATGGTGTAGCATGGTCAAACATTGTCCAATGTCACATTGTGACAAATATTTTCTCAATATGAAAATCAACCATGGTCCAACATTGCATTTTGACAAAGATTATCCTGATATGAAAATCAATCATGCTCAACCATGATCAACCATGGTTCAACGCTGCTTTGTGACAAAGATTGTATCAATATGAAAATGAACCATGGTCAACCACAATCAACAATATTTATTTTCGGGCTTATGATATTTATCTTAGGCTTTATAGACCTTGCGTTTATAATATTAATCCCTTGGGTTTAATATTATTCTCTTTGGTTTATAATACCTTTGGGTTTTAGAATTAATCCCTTGGGTTTATAATATCAATCCCTTGGGTTTATTAATCTAAGGGTTCATATTCATAGGGTATAATATTATTCATAGGGTTTATAATATTATTCCTAGGTTTTAATATAAATCTCTTTGGTTTATAATCATGGTCATCCATAGTCAACAATGGTCCAATGTTAGAATGTGCCAAAGATTTTCTCAATATGAAAGTCAACCATGGTCAACATGGTCCAACGTCTCATTGTGACAAAGGTTGTCTTAGTATGAAAATAAATGATGGTAAACCATGGCAAACCATGGAAAACCATATATTTTTGGGTTTATAATATTGATCTTTGGGTTTTTATACCTTGGGTTTATAATATTTATCCCTTAGGTTTAATATTATTCCCTTGGGTTTATAATCTCTTGTGTTTTTAGTATTAATCCCTTAGGTTTATTATTCCCTTGGGTTTATAACATCAATCACTTGGGCTTATTAATCTAAGGGTTCATATTCCTAGCATATAATATTATTCATAGGGTTCATAATGATAATATTTGGGTTTAATATAAGTCCATTGGGTTTATAATCATGGTCAACCATTATCCATCATCACATCGTGACAAATATTTTCTCAATATGAAAATCAACCAATATCGCATTGTGACAAGGATTGTCTCATTATGAAAATCAACCATGGTAAACCGTGTTCCAACATCACATTGTGAAAAATATTGTCTAAACCATTGTAAATCATGGTCACATTGTGACAAAGATTGTCTCTTGGTCCAATGTCACTTTACCACAACCATGGTCATCCATGGTCAACCATGCTCCGATGTCACATTGTGAAAAATATTGTCTTAATATGGGGATAAACCATGGTCAACAATTGTCAACCATTGTCCAATGTCACATTGTGAAAACGGTTTTCTCAACATAAAAATCAATCATGGTCAACAATAGTCCAATCTCGCATTTTGATAAAGATTTTGTCAATATGAAAATCAAGAATGGTCAACCATGTTTATTTTAGGGTTTATAATATTTATCTTAGGGTTTATATACTTTGGGTTTGTAATATTTATCCCTTGGGTTTAATATTATTCCATTGGGTTTATAATCCCTTGGGTTTTAAGTATTAATACCTTGGGTTTATTATTCCCTTGAGTTTATAATATTTATCTTAAGTTTTATACAGTTATGTTAATAACTATATATTAATTATATTCCTATCGGTGCATATAAACCATATTTACTAATGTGGTTGTACATGTGCTTCATATACACCTATCGGCGTATATCTATCACATTAGTTAATGTGGTTGTGTTTTAAAATATTTATCATAGGGTTTATAGTATTAATCCCTTGGGTTTAATATTATTCCCTTAGGTTTATATTATCAATCCCTTGGGTTTATTAGTGTAAGGGTTCATATTCCTAGGGTTTATAATATATATTCCATGGGTTTATGATTTTAATAATCGCTTACATTTATAATATTAGTACAAAGGGTTTTTAAAATTATTAAACAATTATTTCTTATAAAAAATGAATTAAATAACTATTATTATGTTTGTTTTTTAATATAAATAAGTAATCATTATTTTATTTTTTTCTATCAGGGTCAGTTATACTATATTTCAAAAAAAGAGGAGAGGAGAAAAACTTCTCCATGACAAAATTCCCCAAGTTTGGTGCAGAGAGAGGTCTGCTTGGGGGCTATTTCTTGGGATGTGATACTTGATTTCCATTTTTCTATCCTCCTTTTAGAGTTGGAGGTGGTTACATTGGAACTGTACTTTTTGAAAAATTGAAGTAATAACAAAATACACTTGAATTTCATAATAAACTATGTTTGCTACTGTAAATTAAAACTAGATTCATGAGTGACCAGAGCTTTGATGAGCTATTTGTTGACAGTATTCTTGCTTCCACATTGCCTACTTCCTTGGTCCAATGATGTGGAGCCTTGCTCCGACTTTTTACTCATTGCTTCTTTGATAATGTTTAGTGATTCCTATAGATGACTGCAGCTGTTCTTTAATGTTCTTATTTCTTCATTGCATGTCTTCCATTGTGATCTCATATAGGCCATTTCTGCTTTGGATTTTTCTTTATCTTGCAGAATCTGATTCTTGAGGTTTTCAATCACAATTCGATGAGACTTGTAGAATGCACAGGGATGTGCTCTGTTCTCCATAGGGTCCATCTGTGGCTTTTCGTTGTTGATGCTATTTGTAATGCCTGCTCCTTCTTTCGTTGTTGAAGCCCACTGTTGTGCTGCTCCTATTCTTTGTGCTGATCTCTTTGAAGATGAAAATGTTCTCTTGCTAAATGAGGATGTATGATAATGTAGAATGAAGTGCGTAGCCATTGCCAGAGAAGATGTAAGCGTCCAGCTCACTAAGGAGCAAAGAAAGGATGCCTTTAAGCGAGCAGGCAGAGGATTGGTGAAGGGGGTTGGTAGAAAAGTAGGAAAGAAGTGAGCGGGGGAAATGAGGAAGACGTTGTGCACATTGAAGGGCTGGAAAAAGCATAGGAAAATCCAAGGGAAGAAGAGGGAAAATGCAGCAAAGAAGGCAAAAGTCTCATGCAGAGACAAAAATGAAAGGGAGAGATGAAAGTTTGGATGGGCAGAACGAAATTTATTGATGCGCATGAGAGAGTAAGGGTGTAGTGAGATCACATGTTGCATTATTCCAAGAGATTTTGAAGTACTGTTTGCAGTGATTTTAAGGATGTTGCAGAGATTGAATATTATTCCAGTTTTGACAAAATGCTTGGATGTAGATTCAAGAGAGATTTTGATGATATCTTTGAAGTTCTGATTTGAAATGATTGGATTGTTGTTCATCATGGTTGAGTGAGGGTAGATCAAGTTTGTGTTGTGATTTCTCCAATTTGAATTTTTCCAGCTTTCTGATGGACTCCTTTATTTTCTTGCTCATCTGCTAATTTATTGTTCTTCCTCAAAATGTGTAAATACTCTATATTTCCAATCTGCCTTGATATTTTTTGTGCTCTACTCAGAATTTGATTTAGTCCTGCATTTTTGGGAGAGAATTTGTTGCCATTGCCTTGATAATGATAGCTGAATCCCCAAAGATAATGACTTCATTGATTTTTTTTCTTTTAGGATTTTGAGTCCTAGCAATAGCCCATAGGCCTCTGCTTTGTTATTTGTCATCTGGCCTAGACCCCAATTGTAAGGTATCTGCGTGGACTAATTTTGTAGCAATATTATTCCTCCGGCTCCTGCTTTGCCTGGGTTCTTTTTTGATGCACCGTCAAAAAAGAGGCATGATTTGTTTAGAGTGTTTACCCAGGCTTGAAATTCTTCTTCAGTTTTCCATATTTTCTAGTTTTGATGCCTCATTTTGTTTTTCATTTGAGGAATCTGATTGATCTTGCTTGCTGCAAAACTGATCCAATTACTTTCCTCTTCCTAGAGTTGGCTCAGATTGATTCCTTTGACCCCTTTTGCTGTGAGAAATTCCACCATTAGACCCCATGCTTTTGTTGTGACTTTGCTTACTGTTGGGGTTTTATCCTTGAAAATTACTCCGTTTCTTGCTAGCCATAGTTTCCAGCAAAGGAATGAAGGTAGGTTGTTCCATAGTCTCTTCATTGTTTGTTTGTTTTTGAAGGAGTGTGGGTAATTGCTTTTCCATCTGCTGATAAATTGATTTATGGGGAAGTTGTAATTTATATTTGCTACTATGGGTATCACCATTTCCTCCCAACATTTTCTTGAGAAGGAGCACTCCAAGAATAAGTGTTGAATTGTTTCTTCCTCCCTTTTGCATAGTGGACATTGAGACTGTTAGCCCCCTATGATTTTTTGTCAAACAAACAAGTGGCTAAGTTGTTTTATGAGCCTTCAAGAGATACATTTCCCATGAAAATATCTCATCCTTGAAGCCTCTGTGGGTCCATTTCCTTTTTAAAGATCCCCACTGCTGTTTCCATCCAAAAGGTCTCACTAATTGTAAAAAATTGTGCTCCAAAAGGCCTTCATTTGCCCCTTGTATCCCTACAGAATGTCCCATTTTAACCCTTTTTCCCCTTTGACAAAGTCCCCCTTTTTACCCCAGAAATCCCTCCCAAAATCCCCTAAACCACCCATTTCCCCTTTAAATCCTACACACACCCCTTGTTTGGTTTAATCCCCCCTTTTTTCCTCTATCTTTACCCCTTTCTGGCCTCAAATTGCATTAAAAAGGGCCGAAAACCCACCTTTTAACGTATATCGGACCTAGCCCCCTTTGGCCAACCCCCAAAATCGTTTCCCCACATGACCTGGGTGCTAGAACCAAGCGCTAGCCCAGAAAGCGCTTATCGAAATTGGATATCGGGAGCGCTATTAACTGTCGACCTGTACAGATCGGACGATCTTCGCAAACTCCATAGCGTCGGTGGCCCCCCCCATTCACCCCTCCAATTGCATATCCCCCGTCCATATGACCCACAGATCGACGACTCGTAGCTCATCCGCTCCGGTGGTCCCTGCAGACAAACATTGTTCAAAAACCAACAGTTTCTATCGCAACGCCTTTGGAAGGTGGGCGGTATTTTTCATTTCACAGCGATGCCATTCACCGCATGACACGTGTCTCCGAGCACTATTTAAAAATCGCCCCCATCGCGCATTAACATTCGATTGTGGACCCGGCGCGATATGCGCGTACACCGTTCAATATGAAGCTGTCCATCCAACGGTGATTGCGCTACGAAGATGCTCGGCATTTAGCTCAAGGGAAAGGGACCCCTGGCCCACCATCTGTCGCCCTCCAATGCGTTTTTCACCATCGATCTCCTCCTGAGATCGGACGATTAGAATTGAATGCATGCCTCGCAATTGACCGGGTCCCGCCATGTCACCCATTTCATATATTTTTGTTGCATTATTTCATTCAAAGGTCGAATTTTAATGTTTTACATTTAAATTTCCAATCTCGCCACCTTTCCAAATGCATCTCCCGCTGTTCCACGACGTTCCTCCACAGGATACTCTGCATTCATCGTCCTTATCCACGTCACGTTGCCATTTTCGCAGTCATCCACATCATCTGACCCCATGCACAATTTATTAACGCGTTTTTGTGTTTTTTAGGGTTACAGGTGGTGGAAACTGCCATGGTTCATAGCCACAGTTATCATGGCACAGAGCACAAGGAAAAAGGCTGAAAGGGCCGCTGTTAGAACCCGATGTAGCAGAAAAATGTTTGGGGGGGTCTCTGCAAGAAATATTTCATCAAAATACAAGGGTACCAGATCGAAGACATCATGGATCACACAGAAGGTCCAGCACGCAGAAAAAAATACTATCAGGGTTTCACATCAGTAGAATGTTCTTTCCATAAAAGGATAAAGTGCCCATACCGTCTTCATGCTATTTCGTGTCCCTGAGGAAATTTCCGCCCTGACAATAGTCCTATGCTACCAGTGCATTAGTTATGCGGTATGGCAGACCTCACAGTATTTTATCCACCTCAGTTTATTCACCAGAGTATTGCAGAGGTGCTACAGCAAGTACATCAAAGACATACCTGGAGTAAATTGCAGCCTGACGAAGAGCACTCTTTCATCCAAAGAGTACTGAAGATAAATGCCCAGAATTTAAAACAGAATGGGCCTCGGCCCTCTTCCTCTTCTGAGTTTTAATGCTACATTTAGTTTTCATCTACCCCTCTGTCTCTCATTCAGCTATAAAATTCATGAAGGAACTCATTGTAAAGTTTGTTGATCGGATATCTGAGAATTGCAAGCTGTTTCTTTTGAGACATAGTCTCTGTGTAAAGTTGTAAGATAGGCTGACGAAGACGTTTTCAGACTGAATATCAAGCTGTTGGAAATGTTGTACATGATTGGTGTTACTCTTTAATATGACAAGCACATTTCTTTGGATACTGATTTAAAGCAGCGGTGATGTTTTTCTATCTCTGTATTTGTTTTACCTTGTAGTTCATTACATTTCATTTCTACTGGCTCGCATCAGAAATCTGGCATAGGATTTACCCTTGTTAGGTACCCTATGTTTCTGCTCTCCTTGCCTTCAATGTTTTCTGCTGTATGTGTTATCTGAGGATTGTTTCAAGCTAATTTAACCAGTGTAGTGGTCAAAACATATGCTGCTAGCTGATGTATGAATTAATGAAACTGTTCTCAGATGTTCTTGTTAGGCTTTGATTAAATGAATTGGGATACTGGGAGTTTAGATCTTTGTCTCTGCCTCACTAGAGTCCTTTCACTTGATTAAACCTTTCTAAGTTCCCTTAAGCTGGAGGCCGAAGCATTGAGAGTTCAAAGTCTCTCTCTGATCTCAGGTTTTCACCTTTGCGTTCTAAATCTTAAATGTTCCTTGTCTGAAGAGTTAACCTTTTAGGTTTTGGATCACAGGTTGTCCAATGGCATGTCCTGTCCCTGGATCTGATTTCTGAAAGGTCACCTTGGAGGTTTCCTTGCCTTTCACCTTCTTTCTACCATTTCAAGCCACACTATCATCTTTAAGATCCAATCTTTAGATGACTAGCCCAACTGAAAGCCTATATATTGAATAGCAAGTAAACCCTTTCTTGACTCCATTGCCCAATGGTCTTGAATGTTTCTCTGAATGATCTCTCCTTTTCCTAAATCCTCTTTGCTCAGCCTTGTCTTATACTGAACCCTTCTTTCCTGATCCCCAACAACCAAACAAAAATCAAACAAACAAACCCTATGCCCATAACTAGCCTAATACCCTAATATTTGAACTTCCAAGACATAAAACCTTTGTCAATATAGAGAGATCCCTCTCTGGACCCAGGAGGGCTAGATCTTGAGGTCTGAAAGCGGTTCTGATGTTGTCTCATCTTTTGGTCTTGCTAATCTGGCCAAAACATGGGAACCCCAACATAATGGCAACTCCACTAGGGAATTCCTGAGTATTTTCCATCTCACTACATCACAAGAGCCTCAAAAAGCCAACATCTCTGGTTAAGTTGGCAGTGAAACACTTCCACTTGCAATTCACGTTCTACACCACTTGTTGTGTTTCTCCCACACTCTTAGACAGAGTCTGGAAAGGGCCAGGTAGCCTCCAGATCTCACTCTCTTTCAGAGGTGAAATATCTGGTAAAAGCCCTCCCATTCCATCTCTGGTTAGAGTTTGCTGTGTTTTCAAGATATCCTTGAAAAGGGATATCTCATAAGCACTGTGGTGGACAGTGTACCCCTAGAAGCATCCTAAACCTTCCACCTGGCGACTCCATAGTTCCTTAAAGAGCAAAGACTCCACTGGTGATCAGTAGGCCTGCTGATTATCTTGGGTTTACATAAGACTCCATTGGGAGACCAGCCCCCATAACAACATCAACCATAATAGAAGTAACAAGTAGGGTTAAGCTGCTTGGTTAGAAAACAACATTCTGGCTTCAAGAACCATTCACACAAGAGCTTATCCTAACCCAAACCCACCTGGAATAGTTGACAACCCTAAGAGCATCCTCAAGAGATCTCCTACACCTAAGGGACCAACTATTTCCAGCCACATTCATAGAGCTAACTCTGCACCGGAAGACTTTACAGCTCTATTAGTCCCACCTTTCGACCTAGACCTACCAAACAGACTACCAAGAACTAGGTCATTCAGTGTTCTAGACCAACCAGACCTTGAGCTCCCCGGTTCACCATCTCATAGTGGTCAACACATTAGGGACAGAGAAACCCCTCCATATACACCTCCTGATATTCACTTCACTCAAAACTTGGGGCTCTGCCACCCTAGATCTGCCCAACAGACTTCTGCTGGTACTAGTATCCCTGTTATCCATATACCAGCTGCTCAAGCCAACCCCTTATCTCCTCAGAACATCATCATGGCAGCCTGGTATGCACCTCTGGTATTACCCCAGCCTCTAGTGCCCTTACCCAACGATTACCAATCAAATATCCCATACTTCACTGCAAAAGAGTCCACCACAGCTCAACACCATGTAGATAGGATGGAAGATTCTTTTGATTACATGGAGATAGATGATGATACAATAAAAATGAGAATCTTTGCCCAGAGCTTAGGAGGTGATGTGAAGAAATGGTTTAAAGGCCTACCTCCTAACAATATCCAAGATCTTCCTGCTTTATATCAAACCTTCATAAAAAAATGGGAGGTTAAGGCCAACCCTCTCCAAATCTTAGCAGAATACAAGAACCTTAAAAGAAACGTGGGAGAGAGTGTCCATGACTACTCTATAAGGTTTAATAGCGTTTATAACGCTCTTCCTCCACACATGAAACCTCCCCAAGGTTTGGCCCTAGTGAAATACCCTGAAGGCTTTGATGCTGACATGGCTTACCAGCTTAGGGAGAGAGATTACAACACATTGGAAGACATGCAAAAGGGAGCAGTGAGTGTAGAGGCTAATCTAATTGAGAAAAAAGCCAGAATGAGGGCTGAAAAGAGAGTGACATATAGAGATGACATTGTAGCTTCCACATCTGATCCCAATTATGACCGTCTATCTAAAAACATGGAAAAGCTACAACAAATGATGGAAAAAATGGTTGCCACAGTTAGTAATCAGAACAAAAACCAAAACCATAACCAGAACCAAAACTTTAGAAGAAACAATACCACTCCCAACAGGAAAAGAGACTCAGACAACAAGTTATTCCCCCATTTCAAGAAAACTTTCTTGATGAAGATGAGGGAATCATAGAAGAGTATGAGGGAAACACAATAAACATGTTTGAGGTAGAAAACTCAATTCACAATTGTTCCACAGAAGAAGATCAACCCTCACCCTCATATTGGAATGAGGAAAGATCAGAATCTGAGGATTACATGTTGGGTTTTGAAAATGCCATCATGCAGGTTAGGGAACAGTATGAACTTAGAAGCAAAAAGAGCCTAGACAATTCCAAACCCAAAGCTTCTGATATTACCATCAAGAAAAGGCCTGAGAAAAATTCTAAAGCAGCTGCTGAAAATAACAAATCAGCATCTAAGAGTTCTGGGAAGAACAAAGAAAAAGACAACCAAAACACTGAAAAACAAAGTCAACCAACTAGCAGAACTAGCACTGCAGTTAGTGCTCCTGATAAAATAGTTCCTAAGCCTATACATAGTGAGAATCAGCCCACTTATTCTGCCACCAAGGTGATGGCTAACAAAACAGAGTTGAACATTCCAAAGAGTCAGTCCACTTTCAATTTGGAGAGTGAGATTGCGAAAATTAAAATTTCTGTCCCACTCGCTGAGCTGGCCACTCAGGATGTATATAAAGGCCAAATTTTGAAAGCTTTAAATCTAGGTGAAAACAGTGACACCGTAAATCTGAGTGATGATCAACCAACCCTTCTGTTTGGTCCAAAGATAGAAGGGAAGTTTTAGGAAGGGGTAGTACCCCCTTTTTATATCAGTCTCAATATCCATGACAAGATCCTTCACAACGCAATGCATGAATCTGGGGCATCACACAACCTAATGCCTAAGTTAGTTATGGAAAAGTTAGGCCTAGAGATAACCCGACCCTACAAAGATTTATATTCATTCGACTCTAGCAGAGTAAAGTGTCTTGGCTTGATCAAGGAATTATGTGTGAACTTAACCCAGATTCTAGCCAAATGTATGGTCATGGATGTGGTAGTGGCAGATGTGCCACTTAAGTATGGCATGTTACTATCAAGGTCATGGGGAGCCAAGCTGCAAGGTACAATGTAGATGGATGGGGCATATGCCACAATCCCAATCTTTAGCCAACTTAGAAGACTGTATAGAGAGGCACAAATGAAATTCCTGGTCAGCAGCCTTGAAAAGCCTGAGAATTATCCTCTGTACTCTGTGCACACAGATTTAGACTCCTTTATCTTTTGCAATGATGAATCCTTAGAGGGGCCAGAATTCAAAAACAGAGATACAAACAACGAAATAGAGCCCATAGACTTTAACATAATGGCTACTCTAGACTCGGAAGAAATGATGCAGAAACCTATGGGCAGTGCACCAAAAACGAAACTCAGAGTGAATGAGAAATAGAGTGCAGTCAACTGATTAGTCACCCTTCACAAGCTCATACGCCACACCAAGAACAAAACAATGATAAACACGAACATGACCCCATGTGGGAAATGAATTTCAATGGGTCATGCACCAAGAGAAATGCAGGAGCAGGAGTGTGGGTACATAACACAGAGAGTGACTGTGCAGAGAGTCATGCCTGTAACCTGAAATTCAAATGTACAAACAATATCGTAGAGTATGAGGCTCTTATCCTAGGCTTGAATCTGTTGAAAAAATTAGGAGCCCGTAGGATAGCTGTGCATGGAGACTCTGAGTTGATTATAAAACAAGTAAATGGTGAATACACAGCGAAACATCCTAGGCTGATAGCGTACAGGAATGACGCTATGGATTTATTGAAAACCTTTGTAGAATACAAACTGGTGTTTGTCCCTAGGAGTCAGAACACAATTGCAAATGGATTAGCCTGCGTGGCTAGTTCATATCACAAGCCTCCCAGTGACCAACTAATCATCATTCACACCAAATTCAGACCTACAGTGCCGGACAACGAAAAATATTGGCAGGTCTTTGAGGGCGATAAACAGATTGAGGATTTCCTGATAGGCAGGAATGAGTTTGAGTTTTCTGATTCAGACTCTAAATATGATGATAGCTGCCTAAGTGAAGAGCCCTCAGATGAGGAAGAACCACCCTGTAACATAGAAATAAACGCTTTAAATGAACAGATTGGAAATCCAAACGAAGAATATGAAAAAGAAGATAGTGAGGAAGTAGAGGTGCTGCAGGCCAAAGATAAGAACATACCTCGAGGTCTGGCACCTTTAGAGAATCTTTTCGACTTCGATGATGTAGCAAAAAATCCCACTATAGAACACGCAGACTCTGATGTCGAGGAATGCAACATAGGCACTGAAGATAAACCCAAGGTGATTAAATTGGCTAAGTCCCTGCCTGCAAACATGAAAAATAAATACATTGACCTATTCAAGGAATTCATTGATGTGTTTTCCTGGAGCTACGAGGACTTAAAGGCCTATGACACAAACATTATACAGCACAAAATACCTCTGAAAGAAAATCAGAAGCCCTTTAGACAGAAACTCCACAGAATAAACCCAAAACAATTTCCTGCAGTGGAAAAGGAAATAAAGCAGATGTATGAGGCAGGAATAATAGTTCCTGTGAGATTCTCTGATTGGGCCTCAAACCTAGTGGCTGTGAGAAAGAAAACAGGTGAGATCAGGCTGTGCATAGATTTTAGGAACCTTAACAGAGCCTCACTTAAAGAAAATTACCCTTTGCCAAAAATGGAACACGTTCTTTAGAAAGTAGTAGGCTCAAAAAGGATCTCCCTGTTAGATGGTTTTTCAGGTTACAACCAAGTTTTGGTACTCCCAGAAGACCAACTCAAGACTCCTTTTAACACTCCATGGGGCACCTTTATGTATGTAAAAATGCCCTTTGGACTGATGAACGCTGGTGCAACCTTCCAACGAGCAGTGGAGATAGCCTTTTCAGATGAAATATGGCACTTCATTTTCATCTATCTGGATGACATAACATTCTATTCCAAGACTGAGGAAGAACACCTAAAACATCTTAGGAGAGTCTTTGAAAAATGTAGGAAGTTCGGTCTATCATTGAATCCTAAAAAGACTGTATTTGGGCTGCAAGAAGGTAAGCTTCTCGGCCACATTATATCTGAGAAGGGAATTAGGATAGACCCATAAAGAGTTGAGGGAATACTAAAAATCACACACCCGAGAAACATTAAAGAGTTACAGTCCTTCATTTGGAAAATCAAATTCTTAAGGAGGTTTATTCCCAATCTAGTTGAACACCTTAGGAATATGACAAACATGTTAAGGAAAGGTGTAGGAGTTAAACGAATTGTTGAGGCTAAGAAATATTTTGAATTAGTTAAACTTGCACTCACCAGAGCTCCTGTCCTAATCAGCCCTGATTTCTCAAAATATTTCCTGATCTTTTCATTTTCCTCCGAGCATACGGTAGCTGCAGTTCTGCTACAGAAAAATTTGGAGGGAATGGAACAACCCATTTCTTTCTTCAGTAAAGATTTGAGGGATACACCCTTGAAATACAACATAATGGAAAAACAAGCCTATGCCTTCGTTAAGGCCTTGAAAGACTTTAGGGTGTACATACTGCATTCCCACACCATAGCCTACGTGCCAAAAATAGTGGTTAAATACATCTTGTCCCAAGACCCCGATGGGAAGAGGGGAAAATGGATCACCGTGATCTTAGAATATGACCTTGAGATAAAACCCACAAAACTGATCAAAGGTCAGGGCCTAGCTAAACTAATGGTTGAATCAAATTTACAAGCCCTTGACATAAACATGGTAGATGCCTTGGATGAGCAAGAAGGATTGCCTGACCCTACTGTTGAGGAAAATTTTAAGAGCTCTCCATGGTATTATGACATTCTATATGTGCTCACACACCTCAATGCCCCTCCTGAACTGTCAAAGACAAAGGCTAGATTCCTAAAGCTAAAAGTTAGAAGCTATTGCATACTGAATGAATGCTTATACTGGAAAAATGAAAATGGCCTATTGCTGAAATGTTTGCCTGAAACTGAAGCTGAGAGGATTAAACAAGAATTCCATGTAGGAGAGTGTGGAGGCCACCTGAACTGGAAAGCCACTGCTAACAAAATACTCAGAGCTGGCTACTATTGGCCCACACTCTTCAATGACATCCATAAGATGATTATTTCCTGCCATAAATGCCAGATTTTTGAAGGCAAAAGAAAGCTCCTACCTCTCCCTTTACAACCCATCACTATTGAAGGTCCCTTTATGCAATGGGGTCTAGATTTCATAGGACAAATACACCCTGCTTCTTCTTCACAACACAAGTGGATCTTAACAGCCACAGACTACTTCACTAAGTGGATAGAGGCCATACCTACTAAGAATGCCACAGATTCAGTTATCATTAGGTTCCTAGAAGACCACATCCTCTCCCGGTTTGGCTGCCCAAAAAAAATAATCACTGATAATGTTGCTACTTTTGGATCCAAGAAAATGGTTGATTTTTGTCACAAGTATCAAATAGCACCCGGTCATTCAACTGCTTATTACCCACAAGGTAATGGGTTAGCTGAATAATCAAACAAGAGCTTGGTAACCATCATCAAAAAGCTACTGGAAGAGAAAAAAAAGTCATGGCATAACAAGTTAGTGCATGCCCTGTGGGTTGACAGGCTTACAACAAAGAAATCCATTGGTATGTCACCATATCAGCTTGTCTATGGAACAGAGGTAGTGTTTCCTACCAGCCTTGGGGTACTGGTGATTAAACTTGTCCAAGAGATTCAGACAGAAGAAGACAGCATGGTGAGGAGGATAAACCAAACAATTCATCTCCAGCAAACAAGGGAAGAGGTCTATAACAGAGCCATGAAAGTTCAGGAAAATATAAAGAAGTTGTTTGACAAAAGAACCAAAGCTTCTGATTTCAAAATTGGAGATAAAGTTCTGAAATGGGACTCAAGGAGAGAGGACAAAGGAAAGCACGGCAAGTTTGATAGCTTGTGGCAGGGTCCATACATCATCGAGGCCACTGTCGGTCCAAATGCCTTTTTTCTACAAGAATTAGATGGTACAGAGCTTTTTTGAGGTCCTGTCAATGGTAGGATGCTCAAACACTACTAATGCTGATTTCCAATTTCCAGTTTCCATTTCCATTGTAAATACCATTGTTGTGTTATGTTTTCAAGAAAAAAGAGAAATGTTTCAAAAAAAAGAGAGAAGAGAGGTTCAGACATGCTCAAAACATGAACCTGTGGAGTGCAAAAGATTGGCTCTAATATGATCAAAACCTGAGCCAAAGAAGTAAAACAACTGGTTCTAACATGCTCAATATCCAAACCAACAAATAATGAAGAAGAGAAAATGACTCTAACAAGCTCAAAACTTGAGTCACAAAGAAAAGAAGGATGCTTCAAAACTTCAAATTTCAAGCCTTCAATATTTTGTTTTCAGTTTTCTGCAAGTTTCTGTCCATGTGCAACTGTCTTTATGCCTTGGATCCACAACAAACTAGACTGTCTAATCCTAGTTTGACTGTTTTTAAATTTCTGTTGTAGAATGTAGAGAAGAAATCTGCTGGACAGTTTAATCCCAACAGATGTTAGATTAGGTAGAGAAACATGTGAGGCCAACAGTTTAATCTGGTCTCATGGAGTAATAAGGATAGAAATAGAATAGGTTTATTTTATTGTTTGTAAAAAATAAATGATGTAAAGGGTCTGCTAGTCCAAATGCACCCAGAAGAGGAAAATGGTAGGATTGTAGGATGGGTAGGTAGATTGTTTGGGAGAATTTTTCTGCTGATTTGATGACTTCATGATTTGTGGTAGCTGATCCAAGAAAGAAAATGAATGGGTCAAGTACCAGGCATCTGGCCTGCACCAAGATCTTTTTTGGATTCTTGACTCCTTCAAGAAGAAGCCATCCCCATGTGGAGCCACTATTAGCCCCCTATGAATTTTTTTCAAACAAACAGGTGGCTAAGTTGTTTTATGAGCCTTCAAGAGAAACATTTCCCATGAAAATTTCTCATCCTTGAAGCCTCTGTGGGTCCATTGCCTTTTTAAATATCCCCACTGCTATTTCCATCCAAAAGGTCTCACTGATTGTAAAAATTTGTGCTACAAAAGGCCTTCATTTTCCCCTTGTATCTTTGCAGAATGTCCCATTTTAACCCTTTTCCCCCTTTGACAAAGTCCCCCTTTTTACCCCAGAAATCCCTCCCAAAATCCCCTAAACCACCCATTTCCCCTTTAAATCCTACACACACCCCTTGTTTGGTTTAATCCCCCCTTTTCTCCTCTATCATTGCCCCTTTCTACCCTCAAACTGCATTAAAAAGGGCCGAAAACCCACCTTTTAACGTATATCGGACCTAGCCCCCTTTGGCCAGCCCCCAAAACCATTTCCCCACATGACCCAGGTGCTAGAACCAAGCGCTAGCCCGAAAAGCGCTTATCGAAATTGGATATCGGGAGCGCTATTAACCGTCGACCTGTACAGATCGGACGGTCTTCGCAAACTCCATAGCATCCGTGCCCCCCCCGTTCACCCCTCCGATCGCATACCCACCATCCATATGACTCACAGATCAATGGCTCGCAGCTCATCTGCTTTGGTGGTCCCCGCAGACAAACATTATTAAAAAATCGACGGTTTCTATCGCACCGCCTTTGGAAGGTGGGCGGTATTTTTCATTTCGCAGCGATGCCATTCACCACATGATACGTGTCTCCGAGCACTATTTAAAAACCGCCCCCATCGCGCATTAATGTTCGACTGTGGACTCGACGCGATATGTGCGTACACCGTCCGATCTAAAGCTGTCCATCCAATGGTGATCGCGCCACGAAGATGCTCGGGAGTTAGCTCAAGGCAAAGGGACCCCTAGCCCACCATCTGTCGCCCTCCGATGTGTTTTCCACCATCGATCTCCTCCTGAGATCGGACGGTTAGAATTGAATGCATGCCCCACCATTGACCGGGTCCCACCACATCACCCATTTCATATATTTTCGTCGCATTATTTCATTCAAAGGTCGAATTTTAATGTTTTACATTTAAATTTCCAATCTCGCCACCTTTCCAAATGCATCTCCCACTGTTCCACGACGTTCCTCCATAGGATCCTCTGCATTCATCGTCCTTATCCACGTCGCATTGCCATTTTCACAGTCATCCAAATCATCCAACCCCATGCACGATTTCTTAACGCGTTTTTGTGTTTTGCAGGGTTACAGTTGGTGGAAACCGCCATTGTTCATAGCCACAGTTATCATGGCACAGAGCACAGGGAAAAAGGCCAAAAGGGCCACTGTTAGAACCCGATGTAGCAGAAAAATGTTCGGGGGGGTCTCTGCAGGAAAGATTTCATCAAAATACAAGGGTACCAGATCAAAGACATCATGGATCACAAAGAAGGTCCAGTGCGCAGAAAACAATACTATCAGGGTTTCACATCAGCAGAATGTTCTTTCCATAAAAGGACAAAGTGCCCATACCTTCTTCATGCTATTTCGTGTCCCTGAGGAAATTTCCACCCTAACAACAGTCCTATGCTACCAGCGCATTAGTTATGCGGTATGGAAGACCTCACAGTCTTTTATCCACCTCGGTTTTTTCACCAGAGTATTGCAGAGGTGCTACAACAAGTACATCAAAGACATACCTGGAGTAAATTGCAGCCTGACGAAGAGAACTCTTTCATCCAAAGAGTACTGAAGATAAATGCCCAGAATTTAAAACAGAATGGGCCTTGACCCTCTTCCTCTTCTGAGTTTTAATGCTACATTTAGTTTTCATCTACCCCTCTGTCTCTCATTCAGCTATAAAATTCATGAAGGAACTCATTGTAAATTTTTTTGATCGGATATCTGAGAATTGCAAGCTGTTTCTTTTGAGACATAGTCTCTGTGTAAAGTTGTAAGATAGGCTGAGGAAGATGTTTTTAGACTGAATATCAAGCTGTTGGCAATGTTGTACATGACTGGTGTTGCTCTTTAATATGACAAGCACATTTCTTTGGATCCTGATTTAAATCAGCGGTGATGTTTTTCTATCTCTGTATTTGTTTTACCTTGTAGTTCATTACATTTCATTTCCACTGGCTCGCATCAGAAATCTGGCATAGGATTTACCCTTGTTAGGTACCCTATGTTTCTGCTCTCCTTGCCTTCAATGTTTTCTATTGTATGTGTTATCTGAGGATTGTTTCAAGCTAATTTAACCAGTGTAGTGGTCAAAACATATGCTGCTAGCTGATGTATGAATTAATGAAACTGTTCTCAGATGTTCTTGTTAGGCTTTGATTAAATGAATTGGGATACTAGGGGTTTAGATCTTTGTCTTTGCCTCACTAGAGTCCTTTCACTTGATTAAACCTTTCTAAGTTCCCTTAAGCTGGAGGCCGAAGCATTGAGAGTTCAAAGTCTCTCTCTAATCTCAGGTTTTCACCTTTGCGTTCTGATTCTTAAATGTTCCTTGTCTAAAGAGTTAACCTTTTAGGTTTTGGATCACAGGTTGTCCAATGGCATGTCCTGTCCCTGGATTTGATTTCTGAAAAGTCACCTTGGAGGTTTCCTTGCCTTTCACCTTCTACTATTTCAAGCCACACTATCATCTTTAAGATCCAATGCTTTAGATGACTAGCCCAACTGAAAGCCTGTATATTGAATAGCAAGTAAACCCTTTCCTGACTCCATTTCCTAATGGTCTTGAATGTTTCTCTGAATGATATTTCCTTTGCCTAAATCCTCTTTGCTCAGCCTTGTCTTATACTGAACCCTTCTTTCTTGATCCCCAACAACCAAACAAAAATCAAACAAAAAAACCCTGTGCCCATAACTAGCCTAATACCCTAATATTTGAACTTCAAAGACATAAAACCTCTGCCAATATAGAGAGATCCCTCTCTGGACCCAGGAGGGCTAGATCCCGAGGTCTGAAAGTGGTTCTGATGTTGTCTCATCTTTTGGTCTTTCCAATTTGGCCAAAACATGGGAACCCCAACAGAGAGGACCCACTTATTCCTCTTCTTTTTAGATTCTATGCAGTTAGAGATTTGCTGTGTAGTAAAGTCCACACAAAAATTTTGATTTTGGGAAGGGATTCGACCTTCCATGCTAATCTCTAGTACTTCTAGTCTTGTTGGTTTTGCTGCTCATGAAGTTTTTGGTATCCTGTTCTGACTATATAATCTCCTCCTATTGGCTCCCATATGTAAATATCCTTCTTATTTTTGTCTATCGGGGCTGCCCCTGCTAAGAGAGCTATTAATTGTTCCCATTGATCTGTAAGGTCTCGTGGAATATTGGGTTTGGCCCATTGCTTCCAGTCTCCATCTATCTCCTAGGTGGAAATGTCATTCAACTTGTGAAGGCCTTATTTTATCATCCATTCTTTCAAATCCTTTGTACTTGGATTATTCCCCAAGGGTGGATGTCCCATTATGCTGTCTTTCCAGATGTTTGTTTGTTCCCCATTTCCCGGTCTCATTGTGATATGATCTTTGATGAGTTGAGTTGCATTTGTGATTTCTTTCCATATCTAAGTGCAAGGCCTTGTGAGAGGGTTCTTTTCCAGAATCGTGGTTCTTGGTCCATTGAGATATTTAGCTTCAAGGGCATCTTTCCACCAAGATTTTTCCCCTGTAAGGAATCTCCAAGTTATTTTACTTCCCAGTGTTGTGTTCATCAGTCCTGGAAGTTTTATGGAGAGACCCCCCTGTTTGTATGAGGTTGTTACCTGCTTCTAATTTATCAGGCTAATTTTTTTTTTTCCCTTTTCCCTCCCTGCCATAAAAATATTCTAATAATTAGTTCAATTTGTTTATGGATGCTTGCAGGGGCCGATATAAGTGAAAATTGGTATAGAGGCAAAGCTGCTAATATGGATTTTATTAGTGTAATTTTTCCTGCTTGGTTTAACCAGAGCATTCCCCAAGCCTGGATTTTTACTTTCATTTTTTCTACAAATTTGCTCCATATCTCATTCTTCATGTTTTTCTTGCTTATTGGTAGCCCCAGGTATTGAAAATGGTCCCAGCTATTTTGGAAAGGAATATTCAGAATTTGTGACATTCTCCGCAGGGTCCTTATGGGAATGTTCTAGCTATATAAAAAAATTTTTCCATTGTTGACCATGCCTCCAGAGACCTCCATGAAGCTGTCCAAGATGGCTTTGAATCTTCTTGCCACTATGCATGATGTTCCTCCCATTATAAGAGTATCATCTGCAAACAGAGAGTGATTTATTCTTTTGGTTCCTCTGCTTATTGAGAGGCTTGTTAGAGTGGATTTTCTTCTGCATTGTTCCAAATTTTTGTTGAGGTAGTCTGCCATTATGATATAGAGGAAGGGGGATAGGGGGCATCCCTGTCTTAATCCCCTTGAACTTTGAAAGAATTTGCATGGCCTGCCATTAATGAGTGGAGCTATCCAAGGGCCCACTGTGCATGCTTGTATTAATTCGACAAATTCTACTGAGAAGCTAAATGCTTTTAGGACATTTGCAAGAAAGGAGAGGTCAACTCTATCAAAGGCATTCACCATATCAATTTTTAGAACGAAGCATTTTTCATTGTTGGTGAGACTGGTATGAATGGCTTCTTGAACTAAGATGATATTGTCCACTATCTACGTATTGGGAACAAATCCTCCTTGGTTTTCAGTGATTAGGTAGGGGAGGAGGGGTTTTAGCCTGCCAACTATAATTTTGGAAATAATTTTATACGAATTGTTGCAGAGGGATATGGGCTTGAAGCGGTTGAGAGTAGAAGGTCGGGGATCTTTGGGTATTAAGGCCAAGAAGGTTGAATTGGTGTATCCTATGATCTTTCTTTTTCTCATTACATATCTTATCATTTTCAACAGATCCTTTTTGATGATGTGCAAAAAGGTTCTGTAGAAAGCTATGGGAAAACCATTTGGTCCCAGAGCCTTGTCCGGTTGCAGGGTCTGGACAACTTCCTTTACTTCTTCTTCCGTCACTTCCTTAGTGAGAGAGATGTTGCTGCTATTCTCAATAATTCTTGGGATATGTCTCAGAAACTCTTCAGGATTTTCCTGGCTATCTGGAGCTATGAGAAGATTTCTGAAATGGTTAAAGGCCTCATTTTTTATTTCCTCTTGTCCTTCTCCTCTTGTGATTTTTTCAATGTTGTTCTTTATTATTCTAGTTTTTGCCAAGTTATGGAAGAAGGAGGTGTTCTTGTCTCCAACTTGCATCCATAACTGTCTAGACTTGAGCCTCCAAGTTTCTTCCTCTTTTCTATTGTTTTTTTAGATTTTCCATTGAACTTCTTTGTATCGTGCTTGCTTTTCTATGGTGCTGTCACTGCTTTCCAATTCCTCTTGAATCTGCTTTAGCTCATTTTTTATATCCCGTTTCTCTTTGTGTGGTTCTTTATATATGTTTTTTGCCCAATATTTCAGGCTTACTTTTGTTTCTTTTATTTTTGTTTCCCATATATAAGTGGGGGATCCATTGATGTTTTTTCCCCATACATTTTCCGCCTCTTTTTGTGATTCTTCACTGCTGCCCCAAAGTTGGTTATATCTGAAGGGCAATGGTCCATAATTTTCAGCCATGCCCAGTTCCATCAAAACTAGTTTGTGGTTAGAACCTGCTGAGGGAATAATTCTGGAGGTCGCTCTGTTGTAGTTTACTATAATCTTATCTCAGATAAGGATCCAATCTAGCCTTTCCTTAATGTTTTCCCTGCATATTTTTCTATTGTCCCAGGTGTATTTCCCAGTTTTAGCGGGGATATCAAGAAGGTTACTTTGTTCCATTATCTCTTCTGGAGTTTCTCTATTTGGATCTGGCAAGAAGTTCCCTCCTCTTTTTTCTTCAGCTTTGGGTATTAGATTTAGATCTCCCCCAAAAATAAGGTTGTCTTCACGGTCATCCCCAATGCTATCTTTTAAGGTTTGCGAGCATCTTTCCTTGTCCTTATAGTGGTAGGGGGAATATATGTTGTAGATGCTGGCTTTCCCGCCAGTTTCAACATTCTCCAATTTAGTGTTTATTCAGTGGTCTTTTTTATGTGTTGGTGCAGTTTCCATTTCCCTTTTTTCCATATAGTGCTTATCCCTCCTGAAGCTCCAGTCGCTGATAGTGCTTGTCCTTCATAAATCCTAGAGTTTTCTATGATCGTATCAATTTCTTGACTACTTAGCTTTGTCTCTTGAATTGAGAGGATGTCAGGTTTTTCACTTTTAATTAGCTCTTTTAAAAAGTTAATTGTGGAGGGTGACCCAACCCTCTACAATTCCAAGAGACAACTATCATTATTTACTATTCTGGGCGACTGTAGGACTCGTCCCTTTGTTTTCTTGTTGTAATTTTTCTTTATTATTTGGTCCTTTTTCTAGAAAATTCTCCAGTCCCTGTTGTGTTCCCAATGAAATATCTTTGGCTGCTTCTTCATCTCTTATTTCTTTATTTTATCTCCTTCCAACTTTTTTTGCATTCTCGGTGTTTTGAGGGGTTTCTTTTGTTTTGTTTTCTTGTGAGGATTCAGTCCAGGTTTTGAGGGAGGGTCTTGTCCGCCCGATGAGGGGAGCCAGGAGGGGTAGGGGTGGGGTATGTGAGGAGAGTGTGAATAGGGGAGGAGGTGGAGATCAGATCAGATGGAATGAGGGCAGATGAGAGGATGTCAAAAAGGTTTATCCCCAAGAGGGCGGTTGATTGAGAGGGGTGGGTAGATCCCGGCGTAGGAGGAGGATGAGAGCCTGAAGCGGGTTTTGAAGCTGTCTTCTTCTTTTTTACTTGTTCCCATTTTGGATCTGAGGTTTCTTCAGTGTTTTTTTCAGGTTCCTCTCTTTTGCTACATCTATTGGAAAAATGATCGTATTCGTGACATACCTTACATTTGAAGGGGATTTGCTCGTAGTCTAGCTGTTGAATATGGATCCAGTTGTCCACCTTGATTTTGACCGCTTCTGGGAGGCCCTTTCCTAGATCCACCTCAACATAGATTCTTGCGCATGCCTACATGTTGTCTTTGGGTTCACTTCTGTCGATGTATTTTCCCACTCCGTTTCCTATAGCACGAACTGAGTCATCACTCCAACGGTAGAGAGGGAGGTGTAAAAATCTGACCCATACTGGTACAACGTTGGGAACATCCAGTTCTGGATCAAAGTCCAAAGTCCATCGGTTAAGGTACAGGCCCCTTGTGTCCATGAAGTAAGGCCCACTTCGGAATATGAGATCTCGATCACTTTTAGTCTCAAAGTGAAAGGTGTAATATCCCCGACCGCAAAATCTTATGGCAATTTTTCCTTGCGTAAACTGGATCCAATTCCTCTCTACCCATTTCTGCACTGTTTTGGGTGAGGGCCACAGTCCTGTAAATTGACCCACTAGTCCTTTTTCCGCCAGAGAGATCGCGGCTTTCCTTGGCACAGATGGAGGTAGAGATATTTCTGGAATGGATTCCAGTTTTTTTACAAATTTTGTGGTTGTTGGTCTGGTTCGTTGGGGTCCCAAAGAACTGATTAAAGAGGCGAAAGCAGCTGATTCCTCATCTGGCTGTTGACTATTCAAAGTTGCAGTTGTTGCTGAAGGAGAAGGCGGCCCTGGATCCAGCTCCGAGGTAGCCATGCGAGGCTGGAAGAAGGTCATGAGCAGGCTGCGTTTGGCTCAGCGTCGGCTAAGGCATAGTGCAACACAACATGCAATCTCCAATAACTGGATTCGACTGTAAGCCTGGACAGGGCCTTTGAAGATGGTAGTTTCCTCTCGGGCAGACCCTAAACTCTGTGATATTTGGAGACGCCACCTTATTCCTCCCTGCGTTGCAATACCGTGGTGTTTCTCCTCCTCTTCCTCTTCCTATACCCCTCTTAAATAATTATTTAATATTACTATATAATTAAATTATTAATTAATAAATATTTTTAGTAGCAATATTATTGTTAGTATTATTATTTAAAGAAATTATTTAATTTTTAATATTATTATTTAAATTATGTATTATTCTTTAATTCTTAACTAAAAATATTAATTTTATTATTTTTAATAATTATAATAATAATAATTTAATTTTAGTAGAAATTAATTATTTGTATTATTTATAATAATAATAATATTTTTATTGTAATAGTTTTTATTTTTATTTTTTATTGTTATATATTTATCATTGCCTTGTGTGCTAGATATAAATGAAGCCTTCGGCACACATTTAATTAATTAAATGTGGTTGTGCTAGTAACTAATACACTCATTATACATGACTTTTCATGGAATAAAAATAGATAATACGTTTATTCCCAAATTCATGAGTTAACAACTTTTCCTTAAAATAATGTACATATATTAAAATTAAGTCACACAACCAACCTTCGTACCCTTTTATTTTAATAAAACTTAGACAACTTAAAAAAAAATTATTATACATCATAATTAAATTTGAGAAAAAAATTAATAGTTAATTTTTATTTATTTTTAAATATATGGAAGAACATTTATCCACCCACAATGGAATTCTTATCATGTTTATCACCAAGATTCTGCCAGGATTCTTGAAATCCCTTGAGAAGTTTAATTCCTGAAAATGGCTCCTCCTTGAAACATTATTGGGCAGCAAACTGTGAGATTTTTATTCCACGCCCTTTCAGACTAGATCCTAGATATGGTGCCGTATGCTACTTGTTGAACATGTCGATAAATTTTAGATGTAGTTTCATATTTTTAGATTATACTCAAAATTAACTTGAAAGATTGAAATTTCAGAGATTTCTTTGAGATATTCGCCTAACAACCACATTTTAATTGATGATGTCGATCATTTGGAAAAGGATTTCATAGCTTTTATTTGTGGATCGTTCGTTTGAAACCGATAAGTCAGAACACGATTTTTAATTTGTATCCTTTGGTCGTTGGTTCGAATCCGTTATCTAGGAATTTCTAATTTGCACTTTATAATGTAAGTGTTGTTTTATAATAGTGTTTCCAGAGTTTTAATTATCTCATAGATTCATTTACTTTGAAATCCGACTTCGGGCTGCAAGCAAACCTGGTTCGGGAATTCGAAGAACTGTAATAAAACAAACTTAACTATGTTTTTTTTTTTCTTTTCACAAGAAAAAACAACTATTATTCATTAAAACAAATGTAGTTACATGTGTGTTCTTTCTGAGTATTTGTATGTTCAGAAATTTTCCACTAAAATAACTGTATGAGAAAAACAGAAACCAGAAATTTATAAGGGAAAACAGTTCTTGTCCCCGTGACAAAACTAGTCAATTTTCCATGTTTAAGGAAGATATGCAAAAAAGAACCGCTCTCTACATTTTCCATCTAGGCATAAAGCCCCCAATAAAGACATGACAACAAAATAAAAAAGGACTTGAATTAGATCAATCGGATCCAACATTCAACAAGTCAACATCTCCACTAGAAAGTGAAGGCCCCCAAACAATTGATCGAGTCATCAACAATGAGATAATATCATTTCCCACCTGGTTGGTAAACACCAAAAAAATACATGTCGTTGAGTACAAAAAAGGACCTAAAGAAAAAGTCAAAAAGAGAAGCAAAAGAACCAGAGAAAAAACCACAAAACCAACGCCTCCTCTGCAAATTGAAATCCCCTGAGTAATGGATTGATTCGTCGACTTGAAAATAGTATTGAATCTGTCCAGGTTGGGTCGAGACACCTTGCTTTGAGAGTAGATCCATCATCAAATTTTTCTCGCAATATATATGGGAGAAGAAAAGGCTCTTGAAGGATTCCATTAGGGGTCTAACCTGTTGCATTCAATGGAATAAAAATGGCATGCAGAAAGAATATTTACATTGTGCCCAATCAATTACCAATTTTGAATCCCCTGCAATCTCGATATCCTCTATTTCCAACCATGATGCACACCTCAAAACACCCCAAAGCGCCACCATACCAGCTTTGCTATTGGATCTAGAGCCCCCATACTAGAAGAAATGATAGGTCTAGGAAGGTCGCATCACAATAGAAGCCCCACACCCACATTCCCCATCTGAAGATGCCCGTCAAAGTATCCCATTGAGATGACAATCCAACTTCCTTATAGACATAAGATCTCCTAAGAGGCTCTAGTCTCCATGGCCCTATCTCTTAAAAAAAGGCCAAGATATTCACAGAGGAAAGCCTCACATCAGAGACAATTTGATTGAAAATACTAGCATTTCTACACCGTCAAATACCCAAAAATATGTACATAGGGATAGTTATATATGCTCTATGGAGTTCCATCCAATTACTGAGGCATGATTAAATGGATGACCTATCCACCACTGCTTTAATCTTGATAAATTTGTTAACCTTATCCCAAATTTGGAGCACAAAGGGGAAAAGCAGGGACAAATTCACCATGTCTTCATTCGTACCATGACATATAGGAAAAACACTTGGGCCTAGAAATCCTCTCTTAGATATATTCTCCAAAGTGAGAATTTGATTATGAAGTACAAGCCACATAAATCACTTCAGTTTTAAGGGTGCCTCCCATTTCCACATCTTGGACACCCAAGAAGTGTCGAAACCGGACTTGTTCCTTTTTCAAATGTAGTAATATGTTTCTTTTACCACGATATGATATTCATGTGCTAGATTTCCCCAAGCTAGCCTATCAGCGTTCTCAGTCAACATAATACCTGCTTGGCAGAGCTTGAAGAGGTATTGTTCCCATTCTTCCTCTAACTCCACCAGAAGTGCCAAATCACGAGAGTGTGGTCATTTAGTAGGAGATAAAATAGAGTCTTGATTGCAACCAATATGTGAAAGAGAAAAAAGTCCACGATCATTAAGAAATTGAATTAATGAGACGGAGAGGAGATGATCTCCAACAATACCTTTTATTGCATCCAGATCGATGATGATATTATCACCTCTTCCTACCTCCCATCTTAATTTGTCGCATATCTAGGGCTTGGATTTCATCAATTTGCACGAAATATATTAGCCATTCTTCTTTTCTGGCGCACCTAATAGAACTCGTTTTTCTAGATTTGAGAAATTTAGATATTTCTCGCTAATGATCTGATGCCATAGTCCAAATCCAAAAAATGCTCCTAAAAAATTCTTAGTAAGCAGGGAGAGATTGAAACTCTTAGTATCATTGAAACCCCATCCACCTCCTGCCTCATTCTTGGATATTGATTCAATATAGACCAAATGATTTTTTTTTGTTACCAATGCTAACCATAGCAATATTTCTATGATTGCATTGATTCTTTTAATTACCACCTTGGGTAAATGAAATAAGTGCATGGCATATATGGAGATTACCTATAGCATGAACTTAATCATTAATAGTCTACCTCCCAATAACAACCACTTATGTTCCCACAAGGAAAGTTTCTTCATGAATTTTTTAATAAGCCATTCCCAGTCTCGCTTACCATAATTATTTGGCTTTAAGTAAAATCCCAAATACTTGAATCCATCTACCAATGAGCTGAATTTAACTCCAAAAGGTGTGCAATATACTTCATCACTTCCTCCTCCATCCCATCTGTGATTAGTTTGAATTTCTCCTTATTCATGATGAGCCTCAAGGATTTACCGTATTTAGCGATAATTTGATGAAATGTTTGCCATTGTGATATCTTGGCTTCTCCGAAGCAGAGAAAATCATTAACGAATATTAGATGTGAGATTGATATATTTCTTGTGACCTTGCAGCAAATAATCTTACCAACCTCCTTTGCGACTCTGGTCCCTCTACTAAGCCCATCAATGAAAAATATGAAAAATAATGGTGAAAGCGCACATCTTTGGTGCAAAACTCTAGAGATACGAAAGAATTATGTCCACATACCATTGATTAGCATAACCAAATTAATCGTTGTGACACCTTCCATGATCCAATCAATGTGTCTATAGGGAAATCCAAATTTATGAAGAATAAATCTAAGGAAGTCCCTTTCAACTCTATCATAAGCTTTTATCAAGTTGATTTTCATCAAGCGAGCCTTCAACCTGTGATATTTAATTGAATGAATACATTCTTGTGAGATGGCCACAACATGTTGGATCATTCTATTAGGTAAGAAGTCAAATTGTTTCAGAGTAATGTGTTTAGAAAATATCTACTTGACTCTATTAGCTATCAATTTAGAAATCATCTTATAAACATAACTACATAATGAAATTGGTATAAATCAGAAAAGGTAGATGGATTAGTATTTTTAGGAATAAAGGTGATGAAAGTTGCATTTATATCGCCTGAGATGTGTCCCAAGCGAAGATATTATCTTGTCATATCCAAGAGATATGTACCCATGATATCATAGAAAAAGAGGAAAAGTTCCATCGACCATCCGTCCAAACCGAGACTCTTGCCCTTCGCAAGACATTTCATTACCTCTAGAAGCTCTTCCAATGTAATCAAAATATCCATCATATTGATAGCTTCATCATTGACCATGTGGGATACAATATTAGCAATATCCAATTGATATTTTATGTTTATATCCTCCGACATCCTATATTGATTTCTAAACAAACTCTCAACCTCCTTCTGAATGTCTTTTTTTTTTCTCTCGAGAAAAAATCGAACTTTTTATTCATATGAAACAAAAATTTACATCGTATATGCCACAAAATTCCATAAGGACCTTGTCCTCCATAGAGAGAAAGGAGTGAAAACCAGCAGTCCCTCACCCAAGGGCGAAAAAACAAAGTGTAGAACCAGGACTGCTCAGTATGCCATTTTTAGACAAAAAATGCTAAAAAAGGTGTATGAGCAAAAAAACATGAGAAATTCAGCTAAGCAGGCGTCCGATCAAGGAGAAACACCCGACAGATAGTGACAATGGCATATAACCACAAAAATAAGACCTCTCCAGAAAGGAGAAAACAACCAAAAACAAACAAAAATTATAGTATAGTAAAGTTTAAATAAGGGTCCCAAAAACTTCAAGGATGATGAAAGTTTTAAAAACTGTTATACAAAATATACATCAATTCCAGGAGATATTGCAATGCTGGAGTAAAATTTAAAAATATGAAAGATGAAGTGATAGTTGTATGATGAGGGGAGGCCCTCCATAACTATGGTCTGGTATCCGACACACGGACAACTGAACCATTTTTTTCTTCTATTGCCCACGAGCCCTGAATTTGTCTAAGACTAATCTTAGACAAATTGTTAGCATGTTGGTTCCATTCCCTATAAATATGGAAAACATAAATCCATGTAAAATATGTTTTTAATGATTGAATCTCATCAAGAATTAGAGGTTATAAATAATTTTGACATCTCTGAGAGTTGTTAAACCAATTTATGACATTCAAAGAGTCCCCAAAGATTTGAATTGAGGTGATGCCTAGATGGATAAGCCAACAGATCAAGATTTTAAAGTTTGAAGCTCCGCAAAATTATTAGTCCCCGCTCGAAGACCCACAGAGGCCGCATAAGTGCAATGCATATTTTTGTGAATAATCATGCCTGCCCCGCAGAGACTATGAGCAGCAGCGCCGTCAAAATAAGCCCAAGGGATATCGGGATTAATGACTTCATTTAGCACCCACCTAGGACGAATGGATGAAGTGGAAGAAGATGGGGCCGAGAAAATAGTCACACATTCACCTGCCACCAAAGTCGAAGAAGGAGTATATTCAAACACACATTTGTTCCTGGAAAGCCAGCTGCCCCATGAGATGATGGGTTGAATACATTTTTGGTCCTGATATTTACACTTTTTCCACTAATATTTCCATGCCTCGCTACAGTTGTTCCCCTGCCAGGAAGACTCAACATCACAGAGAGTGAGGGTAAATTCCCAAACCTTCATAGTGAAATGGTAGGAGATAAATAAATGATCAATAGTTTCATTAGCCTTTTTGCAAAGACAACACCACCCGGGACCTGAGAGGAAACATTTCTGGAGGGTGTCCCATGTCGAGACTTTCTGACAAATAATGTTCCAGAAGAAAATCTTAGATTTTGCAGGGCACCCAAGTTCCCATAAAGCCTTATACCACCATTATTTTATTCCTTTCTCCTTGGAGGCCATAATGTGGACATAACCGACTTCAGGGGAGTAAAAGCCAGATTTAGAGTGAACCCAAACAAGAGTGTCAATGGACTCCTTTAATTGAACTCTAGTATTTTCAAGCTCATGAATATAGGCCTGCCATTCATAAAGCCACTGGTTTTCCAGTCCAATATCATCTGCATTTTTCCACTCCTGGGTCCAAATGGAAGAGCAGCCAGGAGAATTTATCTGATCAAGAGTGCTAATGCCTTTAAGACAAAGGGAATCCCTTAGGCCTACAGAGAGAGTGAAATTTGAATTGCAGCCCACCGAAGGGTCCAGACCAATCCTGGATTGTTCCCCATTTACAATATTCCAGGCAAGACTGTGACCTACCAAATAAAAAACTTGAATGGTGGCTTTCCAAATAGTGGAAACTTTTTTAGTTTCTTTTTCTGGGGACCTGATCCAGTCATCCAGGGGGATGGGATCAATATATTTCCATCTGACCACCGAAGTCCATAAATTATTTTCAGTTAGCTCCCTCCAAATAGATTTTTCTGCCAGTGCCAAGGAAAAATGGTTGAGATGTTTGATACCCCATCCCCCCCACTCTTTTGGTTTTGCAATATTTTCCCAAGCCACCCAATGTAAGGTTTTCTTATCCTCCTTTCATGACCATAAGAAGTTGCAACAGATACTCTTGATTTTATTGATTATGCCAATAGGAGCCCAAGCCAGAGTGATCCAATATACAAGGATGACCATTAAAATAGACTTTATTAGGACCAATAACCTCGCCCTAGAGAGCCACTTATGACTCCAAAAATTTATATTTTCTCAATTTTTGAGACCAGCCAGTACCAATCTTGTTTGCGGTAATAATTAGGTTTTAACAAGAATCCCAGATACTTAATACAACTCCCCAACGGAGCCTGATTGAAGTGAAGAATAATGAGAGTCCATAAAAGATCAACATCGGAGGTGCCCTCATGGGCGAGAGATGACTTTTGATTATTGATGGAGAAACTCATCACCTTCATAAAAGGATTCAAAATGTATTTTAGGGTGTTAACTTCACGTCGATTCCCATTGTTGAATACTAATATATCATCCACAAAATGGAGGTGGGAAATGTAAATATTTGTAGTCACTTGAATGCCCCCAAGGTCCCCAACTCTCCACGCCTGGTGGATGAGTTGACTAAGACCTTCGGAAGCTAAGAGGAAAAGTAAAGGAGACAAAGGACATCCCTATCTCAACCCTCTTTGGTTTGAAAATAATTGTGAGGCGGCTCCATTAATAAGAATAACAAAAGTTATATTAGTGATACAACTCATAACCCAATTAATAAAAACACTATGGAACCCCAAGTGAGTCAGTAGTAGTCTTAGATAGAGCCAATTGATCCTGTCATAAGCCTTGGATAGATCAATCTTGACAACCATGCATCTTTTGTGAAATAATTTGATACTATGGAGAGTCTCCTGAGCCACCCCAATGTCTTCATGAATTTGCCTTCCATCCAGGAAACCAAATTTTTCTTTAGATATGGAGCATGATAGTATAGGATTTAATCTATTGGATATGGTTTTAGCAATGACTTTGTAGATGCAATTACATAGGGAGATAGAGCAAAAATCATCGAAAGATGATGGGGAGTATTTTTTAGGAATGAGGGCCAGGAACGTATATTTTAGGACATCATGAATGTATCCTTGAGATTGGGAATCCTTCACCACATCAGTAATGGAGTCCCCAATTAGATCTAAGAAGTGTTGGAAGAATTCTACAGTCCAACCATCTCGCCTAGGAATTTTGTCTACTTGCATAGCTTTCAGAATATGTTCAATCTTCTTTTTTTCCACCGAAGCCAAAAGGTGATTATTTTCCTCCTCATCAGCATAACGAGAGAAAATTTGAGCAACCTAAATGATTTCCCTGATATTAACCCCTTCCTAGGTTGGATAAAGGCTCTTGAAATGATTTCTCCCCATGGAGGAGAGCTCTTTGAAGGTATTTGCCTTAACCCCCTCTGAATTTTCCATTTCCCAAATGGTATTAGAGTTATTTTTCCCCTTTGCATAGTTGTGGAAAATTTTTGTGTTTTCATCTCCCGCAGCAAGCCAAATGGCTCGGCTTCTTAATCTCCACAATTCTTATTTGTCACTAAGTATTTTCTTTCTTCTAGATTCCAACTCTTTTATCTTTTTCCTAGCTTCCTCGTCCATGAAACCCCCCTCCCCATCACTGTATAAGGAACCCAAAGACTCATTAATATCCTTTATTAATTCCAAATATTTTAGGGCCTTTTCTTTAGCCCAAAGAATATTGGCTTTTTAAATATTTTTCATATTATAAATAAAGGCCTGTGCATAGGAGCAACCCTCTTCAATCTGGATGGGCCTCCAATTTTCAACCACCAATTGGTGGTATTCTTCCTCTTTAACCCAGCTAGCGTTGAACTTGAAAGGTGCTGGAGGCTTCTTATGTGGACCCACTAGCTCCAGAAGAATAGGGGAATGGTCAGACAACCCCCCCCCCCCCAACCGAAATCCAACCCATTACCAAAATCCATTAGTGTTATTTGAAAAATCATCACTTAAAAGGAACCGATCCAGTCTTTTAGAGATTCACGCCTCCCCCACCCAGTTGTTTCTCTAAGTAGGGACTAATTTTGTAAGGTGGGGTCGATCAAATTTCCTTCCTGCAGCTTCTTCAGAAAGTAGTCAGCTAACGGGTCAGCACGAGAATTTGGGCCCCAGGCTTCTGATCGGCCTAGAGAGAAATTAAAATCCCCCCCCATGATAAAATTTGTGCCAGTGTAATATCCCCAGTTTCTATGCTTTTATTAGACATTTGAACAAGTCCAAAAGGGTACAGTGGATCCCAATGGAAAACCACTGTGTGGATTTATTTTATTATTTCAAGTTAATAAAATAAAATAGAAATTAATGTGTGAAGACTAGATTAATATTAGAGATCTGGAAACCAAATCCATGAGGATGGATAAGGTTTATAAGACTTTCCTAGTTCCCCAAAAATCCTTGGAGGAAATAAATTAAATACTAAATTTAGATTGGAGATAGAAATCTAAAAAGCTACCCCAGTAAAGAGAAAATTACTGGGAAGAGGTGGAATAAAGCTAGAAAGAGGAAAAGATAGCTTTAAAGTACTTTTGTGGAAGAAACAAAAGGAAAGCCTAGGCACACAGGAAAGCATCATCATGATTTAACTGGACGCAGTTAAGGGAAACAGGTTCAGGGGAAAGCAAGCTTAAATAAGTAGATTCGGGATAGACAAGAGGTTGTCTATTGTTGGAGAAATTGATCTCTGCTCGGTGGGAGCTGTGGAGAAAGAGCTCAAAGGTTGGGTGGAACCTAGTCTACCTTAAGTGGTATGCACCAGTTAATTTCATTTTTAAATTATATTTTGGCTCTGTTATGAATTTGCTGAAGAAGTAAAGTAGTATAGAGATATATGAAATGGTGAATCTGAATATGAGTTCATGTTGTGGAATTTAGGTGAATTAAAAATAAATTGGGAAGGTCTGTACATTGAACAAAATTGACTCTAATAGAATAGTCTATTATGTGTTGTTGTACAAACATAAATATGTAGAGAACCAACTCCTAGAATGTGTAAACCGGTATAAGACTTAGATCTGAGGTTAGGTAACTCACAGAAAATTAATATTTCAGTAACAAGTCTATTTTAATATTATGTCCCCAAGCTGTACATTATATTTAAAACCATTTCAGAATGAAATGAAGCATAAATGATAGATAAATGAATGTACAGAATAGTCAAGTAAATTTTGTATATTGTAGCACTATTATGAAAGAAATTTCATTGACTGATAATCGCTAAATAGAAAATAAATTATATATGTTTTGCATGCAATTATATATGAAATGCAGAAGCGAAATTTAATTGAAATGAAAATAATATATTGGAGTTCCAATAATATTTCATTTGAAAAGAAAGAATTTGTATAGTACATATTCCAATATTTATAAGTGATCAATCCATATAGTACATCCATATAAATGTTTCAATCTATAGAATTATACAGTTTAAACAAGAACTAGTTATAAAAACAGTCTACACAGAGGGAACTCTATTACTTTATGGAAAATTGTAAAGGATATCTGTAAAACTTATGCAGGGGCTGCATATGAGAATACCCATAAGTATCTGGACCAACCTGTATAAGAATAGTCCACGTGTTATGAACCAGTAACAAAGGACAGTGGAAGTACACCAATTCCAAAAGTAGGTGATGTATAGCCATACCTGCAAGGGATAGAACGGAAAGTTAAGTTCTGAGAATTAATATTAGAAACAAATTATATGTATATAAAAGAAACAAAATTTAAATGCAAGAGTATTAAATTTAATACCTTATGGAATTGCGTTTCCACGTCATATCTGCATCCAAGAAAGAGATGAAATTAGTACCATATTGTATATAAAAGTTTAAATACCTATTTCTAAGATTAGGATGACAAAGTCGAGGTATATGAGGATTTACTAATTTCACATACACAATAGACCAGAGTATTGGTCATTCATATATTGTAGAATGTCTTAACCCTTCAACCATTATGATAGGAAAGAAAAACAATATTCTCAGGTATTTATACTTAAGCAAGTAGATAGAACGATAAACTGAGAACGTTGTGAGAAATAACAAAGAATAAAGTCTAACTTATGATAACTTAGATGGAATTAGAAAACGAGAGTTTCAGTGGTGGAAAAACAACAATCTCAGCCAAGAAACCCAACAAGGGAATTTTAGTTGGATACCAACGAAATGAAAAGTTTGATTAAGTATTCGGATTTAAGAAACGATACTGAGACTTCAGTAATTGAAGGTTTGAGATAAAGCTAGACATCAACATTGTAAATAAAAACTAGAGTTACATAAACTTACCGAGAGTGTAGTTGACCATCACTGTGAACACCGAGGAGCAGTAGGAGGTTGCCTAGTCAGTCCCCGCGTTTCAAGAAACGCTGTGAGTTTTAATGACTTACAGTATGTCATGCCTAAATTAAATTAAATATCACTATACTATATTGGAAGGAAATAAAAATAGGAAGGACATCGAAATTCTAAAACTAGCATAGACAGGAATTTGTCCAAGAATAATTTCTATAATCTTATACAGTTAGAGAAAATCCCAACATTTTGGGTACTGGAAACCTAAATAGAAGGAAATCATAATGAAAGCTCTATGAGATATTATCATATCTACAATGATGAAAAACGAAAAGTTACAGAGTAGTATTATTACTAATTACCATCAAATTCTTGCCCTAGCAATGTTGGAACAAGCACATTCTATTCGTTTCCAAAAATTCCATAATAGGAATCACAGAACCTGAAGATGGACTGTAGGTAATTACGAATCACAAAACAAAGTGATGCTACTTACCAGAACAACGCTTTAGGGAAAAATGAGTATACTCGGTGCTTTCTGGGCATAGAAAGAAAGAAAATTAGGACTAAAATAAACAAACATTCACTAACAGTGGTAAAACCTAGAAGTCATGAAAGTGAGAATGAGAAACAACCATAGAGAGGAATACATATTACCTGAACAAACAATAGAGGTAGTATCGGTGTATTAACGTAGATCTCCTCTTTGGACCATTGGTACTATTATTTTGATCATAGCCATACAAATAACATAAAGTAAGACTGATAAACGAAAGGATACATCATGTAGGGTGGGAGACGTTCACAACCAAAATGACAAGAGAAAATGAGCCTTGCCCAAACTGTAAATCTTTATGGGTCCATCAAACCCTAACTTATGTTTAATCGTAGTCATCCAAGTGTCGGAAATTGAGAGTGGGATGAGTTTTCCCGTGGCCAAAAGGCCATGTGATTTAGTACGTGAAATTTAATATAAGTAGATCCCAACGTTATCTCATGTACAATTGTTCAGTGTCAATAATCATACGAAAAGTACCATCACATTCAATTGAAGAAAATATCAATTTCGTACTTCCAATATGCCTTAAAGACTAAGCTTGGCATTTATGAACAGGACCATTGAAAAACCGAAACAAAATCAATATCGTATCTCTTCTCAAAATTTGACTAACAGTTAATAAATCTATGAGCCACGTTGGAAAGGTAAGCCAATGTAGGCAGAATTAGATGTGTGAGTGATGTCAAAGAAATTCTTAATAATGGTTCAGTTCATTGGCCGAAGATTTAATAGAATGTGTTAGTGGGAGTCATGTGTAATAAGAAACAATCACATATGAATGTAGTATAAAAGCATCATGATAAGATAGTAAATTAAGGGTTTCCCTAATTTAGAACGGAAATTCCGTTAAGGGGATTTTTAGATTATACAAGGTTTTAACCACGAGTATATATAGATATGTAGGTCCTATATGGTATATAAATACATAGGATTAAAAGTGGAGTTAATCTTTGGTTGATGTAAACTATCCTTATAATTAGAGTAAGGTGGATGTAAATTGCATAAAGAACCTATAAGTATAAGTATAGTTTGTAAAGGTCAAGAAAGTCTAAATTCATAGACAAGGAGAGTCAGATTGTGAAAAGTATCAAATTACTAATATCAAATGGATAAATAGTATTAATCGTTAAGAAGAAACCTTAACTGTGGAAATAAATTCTATTGTGAGGTTAGTGATGAGAATCTATCACCTTAGAAAGTGAATTGAGATTTTATAAGTTGAGTGTTGGTCCTTAATATCATGTAATCAATTTAAGGACAAATAATTGTAAAATACAATAACTTTTATGGTAAATGTAACGTCAGAGTATGGTAAGCAGAAATCTGACCATATATGGGAAAAAGTGTTAGCACTATATTTAAAAAAAAATAAAAATTCAAAAGGGAGATGTTACAGCCAACCATAAAGGATTTACCCTAAAGCTTATTCCAAAAGGTAACTCTATCCGCACAAGGGCCATAGATGTTGATCATAGAGAAAACAATTCCCAGTTCCATGGATAAATCCTCCACTCCAATCAATGATTCTGATGTCCAGCCATTAATAAGATTGACCGAATTATTATTAAGCCCAGTCATCAGCCCACCAGAACGACCTTTAACATCGGATGTGACAAAGGAAAAACCCAGGAGGATGGAAGACAAGAATTGGGAGATCTGATCCCTAGAGCCCATAGTTTCTTGAAGAAGTACTACATTTAGATGATACTGATTTACAAGGCTTTTAAAAGCTAGTTTTATAGGTTCACTACCTAAACCCATACAATTGTAAGATAGCATAATAATTTTGAAACATGGTCCGGGTAAACCGCTGCTCTAAGCACCCCTTTAAGGGATAATTGTCTGCCATCAACAATATCTATAATGGACTTTAATTGAGCTTTGGATAAATCTGACTTCCTACCCCTGAGTTTTTTAACTTTCTCAATATTAGGAAAATTTCCCAATCCCCCAAACAGTTCCTTGTCCATTAATTTCTTTTCTCTCGGCCTCAAGTTATAAGGGACGGTATCAATGGCACGTTTAATAATAGTAGTGATGATGATGTCCATAGCCAAGGATATGTTACTAACACACAAAAATGGGACTGATTCAAGCTTGGAGGGATCAGGCTTCTTCATACATTTGAATAAAGGATCAAAAGAGTTTAAAAGAGGAGAGGAGGGGCAAGGGAAGTACCCACTAAATATGAAGCTGGATCAGCAGGGGGATTCATTGACTGCTCCTGCACCATGTCCATCTCATTCTCCACGGAAACCTCATCTCTTCCTATCCTATTCTCATCCATCAACTCTTCGACCACTAGAGTAGGAGTAGCTTCCATGCCTTCCTAGTCCCTGATTGATGTTTGATGTTGATCCTGCTGGTGGACTTGTCCCTCTAGATCCCTAATTTCCATATCAATTTTCTCCTCCGACTCTGAAACCTCCTGTCTAGACCTTGTTAAGTGGAGGTTGCTCCTTTTTTGTTTGCGACTTTTTTAAAGCCCAATGGGCAGTCCCTGGCCAGGTGACCCAATTTGTGACATCTATGGTAGTGAAAGGGGAGATGTTCATAATCGATCGCCTGCTCATAAACGTGTCCATTCGTGTTCAGGACAATTTTTTCAATCAACCCTTCCCTCGGGGCCAACCTTACCAGAATTCTCATCATATTCCTAGATCTAGATTCCAAGAAGGACATATTGGCTTCCTGGAAAGTCCCCAAAATTTTTCCGATTGCCCTAAAAGCTTTCATGATATAGAAATGAGGCGGAAGCACCGAGAGTATAACCCACACTGGAATCTCATCCACTCTTTCCCTATTTGCATCAAATAAAGGGGACCATATCTTGAAAATAATTGGAGTGATACCAAAGCCCCATTGACGAGCAAGGACCCATTCTAGAGTAGCATCATTTTTAAAAGTCACCATGAACCACCCTTTTGTCAAAGTAATAACCTCAACATCCCTATCTGGGGCTGCCAACCAACTGATTTGGATCCATTCCATAATGTAATCAGCAGAGAAAAAATTCCCTCTAGCCCTTCCCACCAAGATCAACTCGGATGCCGCCATCACACTGTCAAAATGTAGGTCAACCCCAAAGACCAAATTCAGGCACTCAAAACTCTCCTTTATAGTTTTACCTTTCTTCCTCTTACTTCCGGACTGCCCATCAAATTTTACAGAGAATTTTGATGATCTTGCACCACCACCGAAAGACCCTCCCATATTTCGAATATCTTCATTTCCTGACTGACCCAGACCAAACCCCAAACCATCCAGACTGTGACTGTGTTTCAAACAAACCTGAGGCGGGGCCTTGCTAACCCCCATCCAAAGACCAGGGTTTCCATTCCCAAAAATTTTGACCTCTTTCTCGCTAAAAAGCCCCGGGAACCCCTATAAACCCCCTGTAGAAATTTGAATAATTTGCTGAATTATGCACCGAGATTATCCTGATTACACACTATTTAAGCTTCATGCATAATACATAACCTCTTCTACAAGTGATCATCAATATGCGGAAATAGAAACAGTCGCATGCGCACATAAAACAATAATCAAGCACACATATCAACACAGTATGTAATGGGGAAAGCAATAGCTGAAAACCCCCAACTATCTGTATGTTATAATGATAGAGAACATGTAAAAATACATAGCACAAAGCTCTCACAGCTCTCAGCACTATCTCACATGCTACACACAAACTAGCACCGAAGATGAACAAGTCACGGGTTCAAATCTCCTCCACAAGTCTGCCTGCCTCTACTGCGCAATCCAAGATGAATAATGATGAGATCCAAGTTTGAATCCACCTGGCTTGTACTGCGCAATCCTCATTGGCAATCTCAATCAATGTGTGTGCAAATCTCATGCACAGCTATAGTCACAACTGATAGTAGACTCACCCTTTCACCCACCTCTAACAACATGGTATCCTTTGGTGTCCATGCATTGCAATTAGCTGGTGTTCTTTGGTTGAATTATGAGTTAATAATTAGTGAATTAATTAATAATTAATTCACACCACTCATCACTAGTGTATTTTTCGGTTAGACTAAATACGCTAGTTCAAGTAACTTAAGCCAGGAACACAACTCCACCAACAGCCTCATCGACTCCACCAAGCTCACGCCGCCTGGGTTCTAACTAAAGTCAACCATGCGATAGCTCAACCCCAACCCTTAGGAAAAGCGTATTTCCTTGTCAGTGCATGTACACATCCGACATCAAGTAGGAAATTGCTCGAGAGGATAAGATAATGTTTATAGTAAATATTATTAAGGGTTAATATTTATTGATGACCCACAGCTACGACGATTGTAAAAATAGAAACCGCCCAAATGTCTAAAAATAGAGGTCCATCTATTTTTACCAACATGACCAATACTCCAAGAATAACATACTGCAACCCCTGGACCATGCTTCATATGTCTAAAAATAGACATAGTCTAAAACTAGACTTTGCGCCAGAATTCGCCTGCGGGCCTACTTAGTGAAGGCGACTTCATTTCACTAAGCTCCATCATCTTGCTGAATTTTCAACACTCCCTATTAATAAGATATGGATTATCTGCAACCCCTATCCTGCCTCTGTGGAATTCGAATTTTCTCCTGGTGAGCGCCTTCGTCAAGATGTCAGCATCCTGATCCTCCGTTGGAATATATGAAAGTAACATGATTCTCCGCTGCACACAATCTCTGATATGATGGTACCTGATGTCGATGTGTTTGGATCTATCATGAAATACTGGATTAGCCGAGAGTTTAATGCAACTCTGGTTATCACAATAAATCACAGTAGGCTTTAAGTGTGACCCGAACAATCCGACCATAATCTTCCTCATCCATATGGCCTCGCATGCAGCCAAGCTTGCTGCCATATACTCAACCTCTACTGAACTAAGTGCCACGGATCTCTGCTTCCTACTGTACCAAGAAACTGCTGTCGACCCGATACTGAAGATCCCTCCAGATGTGCTCTTTCTGTCCGCTGGGCTCCCTGCCCAATCTGCATCCATGAAGCCACAAAGCTTCACCTCATCCTCTTGTCTGTACCACAAGCCATATCCTGATGTGCCTCTAAGATAATGCAATACATGCTTTCTTGCCTTCCAGAAGAGCTTGGTAGGATTAACCATAGCTTGCGAAAGCTGGTTAATAGCATAGCATATATCGGGTCGTGTATTGACCAGATACATAAGCGACCCCACCAACTGTCGAAAAATAGTGGCGTCCACTACCTCCGCCGAAGTAGCATCCTCCTTCCTCCAACCTCCAGGAAGAGGAGTATCAAAAGGCTTGAAGCCATGCATGTTGAAATTCTCCAGTATCTCCCGGGCATACTTACCTTGAGAAACAAACAGTCCATCACTGCGCTGCCAAATTTCCAATCCCAGGAAATAATGAAGGAGGCCCAAGTCCTTCATCTCAAACTCTCTAGCAATATCCTCCTTGCATGAAAGTATCAACAACTCATCTCCCGTCAAAATCAGATCATCTACATACAGTAAAATGATCAGCAACTTCCCCTCCACCACAATCTGGTACAGGTTAGGATCCGCCTCACTTTTGGAGAATCCAAGTCCAGTGAAATAACTGTCTATCCGTGTGTACCAAGTACGAGGTGCTTGCTTCAACCCATATAGTGCTCTCTTGAGTCTGCACACATGCGACTCACTGTTGAAGATCTCAAAACCTTCGGGCTACTCTATGTACACCTCCTCCTCAATGAATCCGTTGAGGAACGCAGTCTTCACATCCATCTGATGGATGTGCCACCCCATCTGCGCTGAGAGAGCTAGGATCGTCCGTATGGAAGAGTACCTTGCGACAGGTGCAAAGGTCTCCTCATAATCGATCCCCTCGATCTGTGAGAAGCCACAGGCAAAAAATCTTGCCTTGTACTTCTCCACACTTTCGTTAGCCGACTGCTTCACTTTGTAGATCCATCAATAACCCACCACTGATTTCCCCTCTGGTCTTGGGAAAATCTCCCATGCACTGTTTCTGACAATCGAATCATACTCTTCCACCATGGCATCTACCCATTCGGGGTCCTCCACAGCTTCCTCGAAAGAGGATGGCTCTTTCACGTCACATTTTCTCACAAGAGCCATGTATCCAGTGTACCGGTCCGGTGACTGTCTCTGTTTGCGCTGTGATGTAGGTGGTCCTACAACCTTCTCTGCATCTTGAGCCAGTCGCTCAGCTTCTGTAGTGCGCTTGCGCCCTCTGATGGTTGGCGCTGCATGAGTGGTCTCTTCCACTCCATGAACTTCCTCATGTGGCTGATCCACATCCTGAAGCTCATCCTTAGGAACTAATAGCTCCTCATCTGCATGCAAGTGTGGCTCCCTCTCAAGCGAACACTTCATGGCTTTCTCCTCATGAAATTTGATATCCCGTCGCACAACAGTCTTCTGACTGTCTGGAAAATACACACGATAGTCGAAGGACAATGTACTCCCAAAATATCCCAACTTCTCGCTGGCCCATCCAGCTTCTTTCTGGCATCCTTCGTCACATGCATGTAGACAGGTGAGCCAAAAATCCTCAAATGGGAAATATCAGGCCTCTTTCCAGAAAACGCCTCCTCCGGTGTACTCATGCCAAGTATCTTGTGAGGACAACGGTTCTGCACATACACTGCGGTATTTCATGCCTCCATCCACAAGTGAAGGGGTAGGCCCTGATCATGCAACATTGCCCGTGCAGCATCCACGATCGTTCTGTTCTTCCGCTCAGCAACCCCGTTCTGCTGTGGGTTATGGGGTGCGATGAGCTCTCTCTGAATCCCTTTTGCGCTGCAAAAGTCCTTGAATTCCATAGAGATGAATTCACCACCATTGTCACTCCTAAGAGCCTTCACATGCTTCCTCGATTCCTTCTCAAACAGTGCCTTGAACTCACAGAACTTTGAGTATGTCTCGCTCTTCTTCTGCATGAAGAAGATCCAGCACTTCCAAGAAAAATCATCAACAAAGATCACATAGTACTTGTGCTTTGCTGTCGAAGTTACTGAGAAAGGTCCACACACGTCTGTGTGGATTATCTCAAGGATCGTCGTGGCGCGACTATCCTTCTCGTGAAAGGTGGCTTTCACATATTTTCCCAAGGTACACCCCTTGCACTGATCTGACTACGCAAGATTTCCCTTAGGAAGCCCAGTAGAAATCTGTTGCAGTATCTTCAAAGCTCCATGGTGAAGGTGGCCCAATCTCCGATGCCACAACTCGCCATCATCCCGGCTCACCACTTCTCCCGCCTTGCATGCCATTGCTGTGCAGCCATCTACTTGCAACTGATAAAGGTTCTTGACTCGAACCCCTATCTTCCGGGTTTCTCCAGTTGTCTTACTGCGCAGGAAAGCCTTTCCCTCGCTGAAGACAACATCATACCCCTTGTCTTCTAACATCACCACAGAGATCAGATTCTTCATCAATATTGGAACATGCAATACTTCCTTCAATACGAAGGGTTTACCAGACTCCCTCTCAAAGGAAATGGTACCGATACTGGTCGCACTGTATCTACCATCATCGCCCATCTCGATGTGCACTCCAAGATCTTTCTCCTCCAGATTTGAAAACAAATCCCGATCTCCGGTCATGTGAAAAGACGCACCACTATCCAAGAACCATACTGATCCCATCACACTTGAGACCAAGCATGCGATCAGCGAAAAATCTAGCTCAAACTGTGAGGCTAAGGCCTCTCCCGCTGCAGATCCAACAACATTCTTATTTTTCTTCTTTTGCGGACAATTTGTGGCATAATGTCCGTGTTGGTGACAGTGAAAGCACTTCACCTTGGACATGTCTTGCTTCTTGCCTTTCGCACCAGACTGAGAAGCTTTCTTGCTCTTCCCTTCTTTGCTTTGGCATCCAAAGCGCAATTTTCTTCATCAGATGCCTTTGATGAAGATCTGTCCCTGGTAGTCCGCCTTATCTCCTCTTGCATGAGATCCGACCAAAGTCGCTCCCATCCCGACAACTTCTCCCGACCATTGGCAGAGTCCTGATAGGAATGCCAAATCTTTGGAAGACCAAGGAGAGCCAGGTCCACCAAGTCCTCATCATCGACAGTCACCTCCACACTTCCCAGCTCATCTCTGCATTGAGTGAACTTCGTGAGGTACTTGGCGATATATCGCCTTTCTCCATCTTAATGTTTCTGAGTTTATCCTTGAGCGCCAACTTCCTCTGGTTTCTCTTGCTCTGGAATAGATCTGTCAACGCTTTCCACATCAAGTATGGAGAAGCTTTTCCATGCAGGCTGGATACAATGTGATCCTTCACGCCCTCCAACAGAATCCTTCGACATTTCGCCATATTCTTTTGCCAAGCCTCAACTTGAGTAGCATCAGTAGGCTTTGGGATCTTAGCATCTATGAACTCCTTCAGCCCGTTATCATATAATACTGCCTCCATTCTTTCCTTCCATGCAACATAATTCTAACTGCCCTCAAGGGCATACTCGAGTCGCAAACTGTTGAAAGACATTTCAACTCCGACACCAAGAAAACAAACTGCTGCAAAATTCGAATTCCACCAGTTCAAACTCAACTGCTTCTGGATCTGTGAGAAATTTTTTTTCTAGCACAGAGATCGACTGTAGGGGCATTTACTGGATATATCACCTTTCAGAGAAAGGATGGATCCAGAGGCTACCTGGCCCGCTTACAGACTCTGTCTACCGAAATAAATTGTAATCACTGTAATAGATCCGATGATCAATTCTCACTCTGATACCATGTAGAAATTTGAATAATTTGTTGAATTATTCACCAAGATTATCTTGATTACACACTATTTAAGCTTCATGCATAATACATAACCTCTTCTACAATTGATCATCAATATGCAGAAATAGAAACAGTTGCATGCGCACATAAAACAATAATCAAGCACACATATCAACACAATATGTAATGGGGAAAGCAATAGCTGAAAACCCCCAAATATTTGTATATTATAATGATAGAGAACATATAACAATACATATCACAAAGCTCTCACAGCTCTCAGCACTATCTCAATGCTACACACAAAACTAGTATGGAAAGTGAACTAGTCACAGGTTCAAATCTCCTCCACAAGTCTGCCTGCCTCTACTGCGCAATCGAAGTTGAGTAATGATGAGATCCAAGTTCGAATCCCACTAGCTCCAACTGCGCAATCCTCATTGGAAATCTCCATCAATGTGTGTGCAAATCTCACGCACAGCCAATAGTCACAACTGATAGTAGACTCACCCTTTCACCCATTCAGTAGCTAACCTGATGTGTTCTCTTAGTTGAATAATGAGTTAATAATTATGAATTAATTAATAATTAATTCACACCACTCATCACTAGTATTAAGTCGCTAGACTAAATACAACTATGTTTAACTGAGTTAAACTGAACACAACTCCATCAACTCCTCAATCAACTCCACCAAACTCCCGTCACTTGAGTTCTAACTAAAGTCTCCATGCAATAGCTCCACTAAACCCTAGGAATAGCGTAATTCCTTCTGTCAGCTACATGTGCCACATCTGTGCACTTAACCGAAGTGCTCCAAGAGGATAAGATAATGTTTATAGTCCAAATATTATTAAGAGCTAATAATATTCCTGATCGCTCTATTTTTAAATACTACCTAAACTGTGAAACTGCCCAATGTATAAAAATAGAGGTCCATCTATTTTTACTAACTCGACCAATCATCCATAAATAGCATCCTGCAACTCATAGACCATGATCCATATGTCTAAAAATAGACATAGTCTAAAAATAGACTTTGCGCCAAAAATAGCCTGCGGGCCCTCTTAGTGAAGGCGACTTCATTTCACTAAGCTCCATCATCTTGTTGCATTTTCAACACCCCCACTCAGACCACCCAGGGTAAAAATTCCAAGACCCCCAAAAGTGTCCCAGTCTGACCTTTTGAGTTCCTCTGCCCCTGACTCTGTCGTTACCCCTACCACCAAAGGAGCGCCCGAGATGAGGTTTAGGTTAACATTAATATCATTTTCAGATGGGCCACCAAGCTTAACAACATAAGATTCTAGAGTCCCTATGCCACTGAAAGCCAATTTTCCTTCGACCCCTACCCCGATGACGATATCCTCCAACCGACCAGAATGAATATGTGTGTGGGAAACCCTAGGGATCAAGTGACCAAAAGAGTCTGCCAGGGGTACACCGAAGAATATTTATTTCCCCCAATCCCACGGAACTATGTTGAGAGACACTTCTAGCCCTATCCAAGGACTGAGGCTGAGAAGAAGTGAGCTCAACTCCCTTGAGGGATGCAAATCAACCACCGGGTTCCATTTATATTTCTCCTCCCAAACCTTTGCCTCATGTGACCGAGACGAAAGGGAGACCTTCGCGAAGTTATAACTCGTCGGTTCCAAACCCTAGACTGACAGTATATCCTCAGCCTTTGGTTCCACATCAATAAATTACTTTTGTTTCCCATAGATGTAAAAAATAAATGGTAAAAACCCCTTCCCCAAGCATCGACAACATGGAACTTAGTGAAAAACGACCGGAAGGTGACAATAGAAGACTTGGAAGACCAAAGGTAACAGAACAAAGAAAATTAAATTTGACAAAAACACCGGGGGCTAATGGACTTGATTTTGACAGACCAACTGCTAGGAAATTAATGGCCAGAAGGAAAAATATAGCCCAGGAGGCATGCCCCTTAAGACAACATAGGGAAAACCCAAAAAAAGTGAGAGTAAGTGAAAAATGGCTCAGGAGAGTACATACCACCACCATAAGAAATCCGTTCACCTTGGGAATGAAGGAAACACATAAAAACCCCGACACCACAGTAGAGGGATTCCATTAAAAAACTTTCACACCTTTCCCAAAGACAAGCAGAGGAAGCACAAACCTATGTGTGAATAGGATAGAGAAGAATTAGCCACCTTCAAGCCTCAAAAATGGCAACACGAAAAAATACCAAGAGGAAACTCGTTGCGAGTAAAATAAAGGTTTAAATTAATCATGCTGAGGCCAAAGGGAAAGCCAAGTGGTGACCCGCTCCAATGAAAAACGTGCCATCCTGACATCTTTGACCCACTTGTCAGCCCCACAAGCGTTCGCCATGCATGGAGCCAAGAGTTTTCCTACTATTGTGCTGATGCATTCACCAATAGGAGAAAGACCCTGCAGAAACTAGGGTTCCGCCATTTTCCTCACGGTGCTCTCTTTTGGTGACATAATTATTATGTTTTATTAGTCTCGGATATACCAAATGGTGTTAGTTCTCTTCATTTTTATTGAAACCCTCTGGAAGAAATGAGTTTTCTTATCTCCACCTTTCACCTAATCCATCCTTCTCTTAAGTATCCATTCCTATTCCTAAAGTTTCAATATTTTATATTTTCTAGCCTCAAGATCCATAAGTGCCTTCTAAGTATGTTCGATAAAGAAATAAGGACCTGTGGGATCAATCAATGTTTTTATTTCCTGCTCAATGAATTTCAATTCCTTATATAGTTTCTTCTTGTTTTTTCTTATCCATAAGCAAACCAACGAATTCAACCTGCTAAATTTGAAAGAGACCCTCTCCATATTATTTATTGGCTGTATTTCAAGTAACCACAAATGGTTTTTTTTTGCCAAAATACTTCCATTAATCCATTAAAAAGAGGAAGATTACAATCTAGGTTCTCCTTACTCTCCTGGATTCACTCCTATCATATTTGTTAGTCAGGAGAGCGATGCAAAAAAAAGACTAGAAATTGAAGTTTTTACATGAATTTCAAAGGTAGAAAATCCAGATAGCCCAAAAACCAGTAATATTAAGAAAAAAACAAACATATACCATATCAAGGAGGAATTGGTGGTGCATGACTAGCATCAGGAGCCCCTAGAGGATTATGATATTCATGGACGTGGAATTCAATATGTGAAATTTGAGCTTCTATCTCGTCCAACCTTTCGCTGAAGTGACGTTGGATTCTTCGGATCAAATTTAACTAGTCCAAAATTTTGTTAGAAAATTATATACTATAGAGCAATGCAACACATAAAATATGCGGAAAACAAAAGCACATAAAACACATAAAACCAGAGAGACATAGATATACTTGGTTCACCCAGTTTGGGCTACGTCCACCCCGAACAACCAGTCCTTCCTTTTTATTATCTAGCAAAATGAAGAGACACAACCTACAATAGATCCGTTGTAATATCTGTTAGCCATCAATATTTTTTACATGTTAGTGATGACTATATCCACAGCTGAGTTTTCTAGAAACTGATTTCCTTATGTCAATATGTCATCCAGAAAACCCTCCTAAAACTTTTTTTGCCCGTCTACTTTTCAGTTCACCCATGTCGAAATCAAAACCTCATTATCACAATCCTATCTAGCTTTAGCCTTATTGGTCTGCCCATCAGCTTTAAAAGGCAAATCCACATCTGTTTCAAAAGTCTCCCCTATGTTAGGAAGTGGCGCATTAAGACATTTCACCCTTGGCAATCATCAAAAAGCCAAAAATCCTTCATCTGCAACAGGCCTACCATGACTGACCTCTTACTTTGCAAAAGAAATTGACAAACAACCCTAAGTCGCGCCACTCACATCCCCTAGATCTCAGCACTGCAGAAACCCCAATCTCAAGCTGACTATTAGGTTTTTCACAGTGTTCTATGGTTTCTACAAAGGCAAGAAATATAATTTCATTTCATGGAGTAAATGCTTGAATTTACAGTTAGAGGAACAACTTCTTCTAAATGTAGCTTGAGCATGAGATATGCCTGCAAAACAGAAAGCTACTCATCCAGACTTTACAGTTCTTTCCATCATGAAAATCACAGAAAGACACCACTGTCACAGCAAACTGGCAAATGGTCATGGCCTAGAACCTCCTTCATTTACAAGCAGAGGGTTAGGGCGCCTCCTTCATCCACAAGCAGAGGGCGCTGGCCACTATTGACTTTGAAGATTGCAAGAGTCCAGGTTTGCCTTGAACTGAACAAATGAAACAGAGACTCCAGGTTTTATGAATGTGACTGATGATCATAACAGGAATATAGTTGAAATATGCTAGCTCAAAGGAAAGGAGAGTCTGGTCTGATAAAGAAGGTCATCTGAAGCTTTCAAATCATGTAAGTTGTTGAACTTTAGAAAGGCCTGTCATCAGTAAACATCCCAATCATAAGAAGCCTGTATGTCCACAAGATCAAATGGAATAAATGCTGACAACAAATGCCATTGCACAGGCAGAAAGAAAGTTCTTAGTTTCTCAAAAGACACTGACCTCCATAGTCACAGAAACTATTTGTCAAGTAATCTGTCATGAGATGACCAAACCAAATGATGATATTTCAGTCACCCTTAGAGCAGTGCAGAGAAACAGTGTCACTGTGGCTAGGGTTTCTTCTGAAACACAGTGATGCTTGCAAGAAGAGATGCTAATATTGATGTTTTTCAAGTGGTTTACTTACCATCACATCCTGAGAAAAGCTGTGTCAAACATATTTGTTAAGAAACTTTCAGATAACTTACCTAATGAAGAGCCTCCTCCATGTATGAGCAGATGGCCAGAGCCTTGGATATTGTTGAAGACTGAATTAGTCAGAAAGGTGCAGTAGAGAGATACAAAGAAGGAAAATGGAAGTCATTACACAGGTCAAAGATAATGCTTCTAATTCAAAAATATTACTCTTCCTATTCATATGAAAATATCTTTCAAAATATACATCATGGTGGACAGGAAATGTTATGAATAGGTATGCCATTGATACCAAAAAGAGGGCAGATGTAGCACAGAAATACATGGAAAGAGAACCAGCAGACAGGGCTTTTGAATTCCATCACCAAGAAGATATCCCCTTGTGAGCTATTGTTCATTATGTTAAAAAGGTCATTCAGCATATGATCATTGTTTGGATAGTTTAAAAAAGAAGCACAACCTTTATTATTTAAAAAAGGACAGAGGTATTGTATACTACACCTACAGGCAGGGAAGTTTTTGAGAGAGAGGCGCCCTTATCAAAACAGGAGGTCATGATCAAGTCCGAGTAAGGTCAGCAAATTTAAACACCTACTGTAGGTGAAGGATGAAGAAACTGCCGAAGACCAAGAGCTGTCAGAGCAAGTTGACAAACTAGCCATGTCCTTCAAAGAACAAAGCAGTATTCAGGTATTCCATCGACAGTTTTAAAAGGGGTTGTTATGCATCATAAAATATTACCTGTATTATTAAACAAAGTGGCAGAAGTGATGTAGAGGTTGTTGAGTTGTTTGTCAAGGTTTAAAGCTCGGGGTTGACTACTGTGTACTAAACAGAGTCATTTTTCGGGTTTGTATATTCAAAATAACAAGCCCATGGTTTAAAAACAAAACAAAGTTGAAAACCAATGCTACTTTCAAAGGTTTAATGACCGTTGGAAATTTGTTTTCAAATGACATCAAAGGTTGAAGTGTGAGGGTAAGGGTGTCATTTTCAAAGTCTAAAACGGAGCTCTGCGCCTCTCAGCATCAAACAAGGCAGTTCGGGTCATTTGGCAGGGTTTAACATTGTGCAGAGGCCGAGCGACGCGCCTGCGTTTTTGCGCGACGTGCCTGGCGGAGGTTTTGAACGGGCCGTTAGTATTGGCGCGACGCGCCTGTATAAACTAGCGACGCGCCTGTACGCCACCCGAAAGGTCGACCCGACAGGCCACCCAGGGCTATTTTTGCGCGACGTGCTGGCTTTGAAAGAGTGCCGCGCAAGTTTTGGAAGGCCCTGGTGCTACTCCGGCCCTGTACGAGGATTGTTCATCAAATTTAAAGGTACTCTCACACGTTTTTCCCCTCTGTTTCAAGAAATTGCTTTGAAAATACCCTTGGAGTGAAAGCTACGTACATGAGAAATACACTGTTAAGGGTGACTAACAAGAAAAGGGTATCAGAATTTTTACAAACCTCCTCGTTACATTGCATACAAAACTCTAAAAAATGTCACTATACCAGGAAAATAATGCTATTTGCTGTATAGTTTTTGAGGTGTAAAGATGAAATAGAGGGCAGACTGTGTCATTCAAAAACACCTACATAGATACTTGGTTTTGAGATTAAGGGCAGTTTGTTTTCAAAACAGTCGAAAGACAGAAGTTTTCCTGTAAAGAATTGTGCTTTGATTATAGGAGATTTTGCTGTAGAAAGACAGGGTTTAGGTCTGCAGAGAAACTGTCCTCACAGTCCTCCAGACATTGCCACATTATCAAAGCATTGAAGTACACTCAGTAAGAGGGGTTTTGACATTCTTTTTGTTTGAAAAGGAAAACTCACACATTTTCTGCCTAAAAGCTTGTGGTCTTCTAAAAAACTCTGTCATTTTCGCTCCAATCCTGTGTATTGACAGTCTAAGCATATGTATGATGGTTTGCTAGAGATGCAAATTGTTGAAAGGTGGCACACCTATACAGGGCAGAATTGTTAAATGACTATAAGCCTCCTTGAGCTAGGAGCTAGGTGTATTGGTTGGCATCTGAGACTTCAAAAAACAGAGTAATTTTGGCATTTTCTCACAGCACACTCTTTTAGCAGATTGCCTTTCTTTCACTGTATTATTCCTACTATGAATTTGTTGACAGAGATTTTCCAAAGGTGAATAGGGCCACTTTCTAAAGGAGAGGTTGTTGATGATTGAATTTTAACATTGGAGACAGAGGTACAAAGGTGGTGGTTGTTTTCTTAACTTCACAAGTGAAAGGTGTTCTTCATAAAACACTGAGCACTGATATTTCACCTAACCTAGGTCTGCCCTTCTTTTCACTACATTGTATCATTTTGAAGAGCTGTTGACTGTGATATTTTTCAAAAGGAAGACCATTTCTGAAGAGTAGGGTTTTTATAATTAATATTTGTCTTGAAAACCAAATATTGGTGTGTGGATTGACCTCTAACAAATCCACAGGAAAGGTGATTTTCAATACTGTGCACAGGGAATATACACAGCAGTTTGTTTGCCTGGCTGAGGTACAATCAAAAGTAGAAAGCTGTTTTCAAAGGGAGCAGAAGTTGTGTGCTACAAAAGCTTGTTGCATTTCATCCAAACCACATTGTCCATATCTGTCCAAACAGTCTAGTGACCAGTTTCAATCCAGCAGAGCATTTTTACATACAGTGAAGGCAGTTTGCCTCTTCCAAAGCTTTTTCAAGTCAGAATGCCTCCAAAGCAAGATCACAGGAGCGGTCCACATAAGAGATATGAGCCTATATCCATAGAAGAAATCAATACTCACCCATCTGTGCTTTTCAATTTCCATGAAGTAGGCTGTCTTGATTTCTTCCAGAGGATAGAAGAAGTCAAGAGTTTTTCGCCACTAACACATTCGTGCGCTTTGAGATTCAAGGACAAACACTTCCAATTGGCGGGTCTTGACTTCAAAATTTCTCCAAGGTATGTATCCAAGGCTACCAAGATCCCGTATCATGGTGAAAAGTGGTTTAAACAAGCTCATCTTGATCTAGAGGATTATAAACCTTTCATCAAGACTGAACATAGGGAAACTATCACTGCTATTTTCCCTTTTTCCTATCTTCTTGACAGTTATGCTTCACTGATGAAAGCCATAATGAGATATTTCACTTGTGAAGGGAGGTTTAATCGAATTTATGCCTATCATGTCCGCTTGTTGATGCATTTTACCAGAAGTAGGCAACTAAACCTTCCATACTTTTTGTCCAAGAGCATAGAGAAAATGGCATCTACTGTCCAAAAGAAGGCTCCACCTCAGCAAATCCCTTCTCTCTTTCATCATTCCTTGATCAAGATTATCTTCTTACACCAGCTAGAGAAGAAAGGGGTTTCATGGGATTTATTCATCAGCCATTCAGATTTTGCCACTGTCCCTCCTGTTCATGTGTCTCCTACTCAGCCTGTCCATCGCCCAGTGCCTTTGTCTAGTAGGCCTACACCTAGAAAATTCAGAATGACTACTGGGCAGCCAAGTCAGCAGCAAGAGGGAGAAGGCAGTGAACAACAGCAGTTGGAGGTTGAGGAACAGCAGCAAGAAGGAGAAGGCAGTGAACAACAGCAGTTGGAGGTTGAGGAACAACAGCAGATGCAGGAAGAGGGACAGCAACATTTGGTTATTGAGGGACAGCAGCAGATACAGGAAGAGGAACATCAGCAGACAACAGTTGAGGATCAGCAAGTTGGGCAGGCAATTGAAGCACCTTTTGAGCCACAAAATGGACAAGATATTGAGGAAGAACAGCAAGCTAAAGCTGCCACCTTAACAGTGACAAAGATGGTTCCTAGTAAGAGGAAATTGCCCAAAAGATAATGCAAAAGCACAAAGGAGGAAGCGCTGATTGACACTTCAAGCAAAAACATAGTTGGAGAAAGTGCCAAGCATAGAGATGTAGTATCCCTATCCAAAGCTGATGATAGTGACAATGAGGCCCGCCTCCTTGAAAACCTCCTCATTCACAAGAGGGGAAAATTGAGGTGTTACGAAGATCTTCAAGGCGAATTTCCAACCACTTCTTGGAGGTTGAAAACAAACAAATGAAATTTCATCAGAAGCTATTCAAAGAGGCCAGGAGACAATTAAGTATAAGAAGAGCGAAGGCGCAAGTAAGAATTGAAGAGCTCAGTGGCTCAGAGTTTTGAGTGATGAAAGGAGGAGGAAGACGTGCTACAGCGCGGAAGAGACCCTAGGACCTTAGAGACAGAAGAGCCTTGGAAAAACAAAACGAGAAGAAACAAGCTCATTCGAAGCCTTTCCTCTGCTACTCTCCCCTCCTTGAGCGAAATTGAAAGCAAAAGCTGCATGGCTTGAGAGAGCTAACCAGCATTTGGAAACAAAGCTTGAGAGGGCGAACAGGGATCTTGAGCTACAAAGAAAGAGGACTCTTCACTTTCAGAAGCTAAATCAGTTTGCCGGGCGAAAATTAAAGGTAGCACAAGAGAAATTGAAGAAGTTGAAGGAGAAGCGCCTAGCACGGAAGGAAGGGAAAAGCATATCAGCCCTTGATATTTTGGCCTCAGCTTCGGAGCATGTTGCTATGGACCCTTGAGGGTCATGCATGCCAATTTTGGGCCTTGTTCGACAACTTTTTGTTTTTTGGCATTTTTTGGGTTTTTGGTCGAAAACTCATAATTTCGCCATTTCAGTTTGGTGAGTTGTCAAGGGAGGGGAATGATACCAATGGATGCCATAATTCCATGAGCAGGTCTCCAGCGATTTTTAGGGTATTTGGAGATCATTCGCCCCCTCAAATTGGCGAAAAACACCCTCATTTTGCACGTTCTGCCCGCCATATCAGCAGTCTGCTATTTTCTAGGTTTTTTCACACAGGTACAGTTTTGGATGACTTCCGGACCTCGGATTGAGTTGGTTCTAGTTGCGCCGGAAAGTAGACATAGAGAGCTTTCCAGCAAGCCCTCATGAGCCTCATTTCGACATCGGGAAGGCTGCCTATTGCATCCAGCAAGTCAGGGGACCTTTTTCAGGCATAAATATGAAGTATTTTTGTAATTTTTGAAACTCAAAAATCTGCTTTTCCCAAATGTGCGTTAAGCTATTTTTATACTTGGGAAATGATGTAAAGTCAATATAATTTCCGTTTTTAGCAGTTTTTAGATATTTTATGGGATATTTTGTGCCTTGGGCTTTACAAAGCCTCAAGGACAAGTTTAGATATTTTGACTTGGCCAATGGGATAGCTAGTTGCTCCATGAGGTTTTCCTTCCTCAAGCCTATTTATTCCATGGTTCTCATTGTAAATCAGAGGCTGAACTTGAGAGAAAAATTAATACATTGGTCATATGAGCTTTGAAGAATACACTTGAGTTATGATTTTTGGACTGCCTCTTGGATGCTTTTGAAGAATGATGAAGGATTGTTGATGGATTCCTTGACATGGTAGAATGGTATAGTGCTTCTGAATGTGTTTTGTCTTCTAGTTTTCACTCATAATTCATATTTCTTGCTGCTATAGATCAGTAAAGATTGATTTTGAGATATGCCCATGGAGGCACCTCAAAATCCCTGAATCTTTATAGCTTGATGTTTTCTTCTCCCTTAGTTATGCTAAAGAATTCTTAGCTGCTCTTTAGTAACCTAAGGTATTGTTGCTAAGTTTTATTCATCAGTTCTATGTATGTTAAGTAGGATGTATGGTTTTCCCTACCTACCTATAAGCTGCCCATAGTTCTGTCCATAAAACTTTCTCTTTGACTGATTTGTTGATCATCTTGTTGAACCAAGGAGGCCTAGTCCCGATCTAGCCCTTTGCCTAAAACTATGAAAGCTTGTTTGTCAAAGTGCCCAATGACTTAGAGACTGTGTTTAGGCGTTCCGGCGTAGTTTATGAGTTGTTAGTTTGTCTTATGTGTTTTCCCCAAAGTCTGATAGCCATTTCCCGAAGTTAGAGGGTCTTATACCTCTATGTATGGCTGGAATGTTTGATTTCTGTGTATTAATTAGCTCATAGTTACACTTAGCATGATTAATGGCTTGCTATTACACGTTTATGTCTGCTATTAACTAGTTACACTTGAAATCCCTTGTCTTTCACCAACTTGTTGTCCATTTAATCCATTTTGCCCAAAGATCCCTTCTACCGTGAATCAAATCGGCCCTACAGCAGCTTTACATCATCACCTCATAGCTTCCTTGACCTGTTTGACCCCATAGCCCAATTTATCTACATCTTGTTATCAAGTTTATGTATTTGATCAGTTTCATCCCTCACAAACTTAAAAACTAAAAAACCAAAAACACACTTCATAACTAGCCTAATATCAGAACATCGCAAGTAAATACACCGACATCTTTTACACATATAGAGAGAGCCCTCTCTGAGTCCAGGAAGGCTAGGTCCTTGGGCTCCAAAGCTTGGTTTGATGTTACATCGTCATTTGGCTAGCCAATCGGCCAAATCACGGGACCCTAACAATATCCTCTGTTCACTCTCACAGTCTATCTATCATTTTCTCGCTATGAGAATACACATAAAATATACATCCACAATACAATACCCTCATACAAAATGAGGGGTTGCCTTCTAGGCCAAAAAAACCCTAAATCAAACATAACTTCTACTGTCAGATCATCTGCCTAATGAACGGCCCATATTGAATAGAAATTACTATATTTTTACAAGGAAATTTTACATGGGGGCTCCATAAACTTGTAGCTGCCCCCCCTTGGACCCCCCATGCAGCGTAAAATTACGGGTGGTGTTGTCGCCCTGTTAAGAAGGGTCCAATGCTGTGATACAAAGGAAAGAAGATAATCAGGCTCCACACCCAAAAAATTTGTCCATTACCAAACTGGGTGTCGCTTATGTAGGAAATTATTTTGTTTTGGTTGTCATATCTCTGCTGGAAGATAATCTATAAGCTAGCTGAGATGTCTTGCAGTTTCTCAACAATGGAGGCCAGCATGGGTGGTTGTTTCAACAGGCCTGGCGACTAGGCATGATCCTGGTAAACCTTACCTACCAAGCCATATTCACCATCCACATCCTCTTCCATATCGATTTCTCAGTCTTCTCGCCCTCCAGGTTGGCTCTAAGGGCCTGCATTGTGTCTAGCCCGCCCGCACTATCGTAGCATTTCCCCCATCATTCCAGGCCACCAAAACACCCAAAAGGAGAGAACACTAAGACTACTCCCAAGGTTTTGGCCACTCCAAGCAGCAGGGGAAGACACACATTCACAAGAGGTGGTGAAACTAGCTCTGCACCCAAAACACCAAACTCCAATCCAAATGTTGTAAGTCCTCGCATAGGGTTTCTCTTCAGAATTCACCACGGGAAGGGCCGACACACCAAAACCAACCTTTTTGCCAGGTTCTACAATTCGATCCAGGACAACACACTTCCCAAACAAAAACAACACCTAAACACCCAATCTTGAACCAAGCAATAAATACCAGGGAAGCTTGAGAATTATATAAAGACCAATGGTTACCTAGTTACGTCAAAAGTTATGGAGACAACACTCTTGCCTGAGCCCTTCAGAGACACTGTTAACAAACCTAACTACATTTAGAAACACCAAGGCATACACCACACTTCACTATCACCACTCTCTAAGATCCCACACTGACCTATGATTCACATACTTATAAACCCCATTGCAAGAGTGCTCCCCCCTCCTAGTTCCAATTACAGAGCTAACCTAACTAGTAGGCATGAAAAATTCGAAAGCCTATGCATACTCATTCGAATTTTAACCATGCTCCCTCCCTAACATCCCAAGAAGAATAATGTTACGAGAATCACCTAGTTGTAAAAATAAATAGATGATTTCCTTCTCGAGGCTTCTACCCGCATGATGCCACTTGGTGTGTCCACCCTCCGACCTACCTTCGCTCGGAATTTGTCTGAACTTGCCTGCCGGAAGTCAGATCCCATACCAACATGTTCTCCCACCCCTATCAAGGTCACTAATGCGTGAAATTAAATGGAAATGTTGACGAACACAATTTCTCCACTACATTCTAGAAAAATTGTGTCATGATAAAAATTACCAGTGAATAAGGAACATGAAATTAGTTGTTTAATTTTTCATACAAATAGGAATGTACAAAAAATGGTCTAGCCTTTTAGATATGTCCTCAACTCTAGAGTGCCCATTCCTCTAGGTTTGGAAAATAGGACATAAGATAAAATCCTTGAGCATTTAATGGGAAAATAGGTCTTTGAAGTACCCTGCAAGTACATCCAACTTGCTTTTATGTTCCCAAATATCCTTAAAATCCATTGTCAGGCACAAATTCCATGCTACGATGAGAGATTGGACATCAAAAAGTCCATTGGAATCAATCCCATCCCAGAAAAAAAATACGGTTAGTGTAAGGAGCATATATATTGAGAATTTGCAGACAATTGAAAGATCCCTGAATGTAACATGTTAGGATGATTCCAACAAAGGTTTTGAAAGCTTGGATGGAAAATTGTTTAGGGTCCCACATCACTACCAATCCCTAAGACATGTCTGAAGCGCTTTTTACGCAAACCTCCCAATTAGGGAATATTTTTCAGTAGGATAACCCAACACTTATCTTTATCAGATGTTATTTCTTGTAAAAGGACTACAAATGGACATTTAGATTGAATGATATAATTCATATATCTTCTAGTTTGGGCCGATCCTAGGCCCCTCACATTTAAAGACATTATCTTCATTAAAACATGCTTGCAACGGGTTTGTCTCCTCTAAGGACTTGCAATTTAGATTCGTCATATAAAAATCCAAAAGTTCCATTGGAAGAACCAAGATCAAAAGGTGGATATAAAACTTTCTCCAGTGACTCCGAGAAACATGTTTTAATATCTAATCCAATACTAGTACATGAAGGTAATTTATTATATTTATTTCCTTTGTGTGTGTACATATCATAGATATACTATTGAGTGGATTTCAACTATAAGCTTTGTGTTACATCAAATTAGAATCTTGAGAGAGTGTGACTCGATTTTAGTCTCAATTATTCCTGTAAACCTAAATGTATATATTTAACTCATATATTAATTATTTTTATAATTAATAATCATAATCATAACCTATATATATAATTTTGTTTCTTTTTATATTTTAATCTTGGCAATGTGAGATGTATCATGAAGCAAGTGTTTTTCTAATATGCAAGTGTTTTTCTAATATCCCCAAAGAATTGGCTCAGTTAGACCGAATAATATATGTGTGTGTGTGTGTGTGTGTGTGAATAAGTAAATTATGAAGTAAGGGGCATAGAGCACATGGTTTTCACCCCAGGTAATTGTTCACCCAAGGTAATTTCCCATGGTTTCTCTCGAGAAATAAAGCTTTAAAAGGAAGAGGAGAAATGAGGGAAGGGAATGGATTTGGAATCTCTTTCTTGGCTTTAATCTGGAAACTAGAGTGAGTTTTCAAGGAGGAAGGTTTTCAAGCGAGATCCTTCAACCTAGCTTCATTGAGGTTGAGACTAACCCTAGGAGGCGAACCTAGTTTTGTTGGTTCTCGAAATCACCCTAGCTCGCTTAGTATTTTTTTTATTTCCGGTCAAGGGTTTCATGCATTCCTTATTTTCTGAGTTAAGGGTATTCATTTTGGGGAACTTCTCTGCAAGTTCATTAGAGCATATTATATCGGCTAAAAGTCATGAATACTGAATTGCAATCCCAAGACTCATAGAATGATTTTCATAGTTTATCGCAGTAAAAGGATCCATGAGCGCTGAAGGAGGAAAATAAATATATTTGTGATATTTCCAATCCTAATTACAACACATGCAGAGCCAAAATTCAAAGGAGTGGATATCAATATCAAGAGCCATTGATAGATCATGAGGCGAAGCACTCCTTATAATGTCACTAGACCATTATAAGATGATGATTGAAGGAAATCACGAATCAGGGAGACTACAATATTGAGTGATTCATGTTGTGAAGTGAAGTCAAAAAATCAAGAACATGCAAGACTGGGTGGCTATTAGCAGCAACACATTGGGTCCCTCCATGTATTAGCAACGCGAGGGATCCATACATTAAGGTCTTGAATCCTACTGAGAGTGTAGATCCATTTATTGGATAGCAGAGGGAAGAAGGATCACTAGATCTACATGATCAAGGGACATTCGAAAGAAAGGGACAAGAGGTTATTCTTGTCACTGCTGAGGGTCATTATTCAACTAATTACCCATGCCACTATTCAGAGCTTGTGATCATCAAGGGATGGGATCCAATTACATGATCTAGCGTAGTTTATTGTTAGCCCTTGGTTAATTGTTGCTATTGGATATATTCTTGTTTATTGGCTGGTGGTTTCCATGATTTAAATTAAGTTTTACATATTGACCTCAATGGTTAATGGGGAAGGCGTGGTACTGAAAACCACCTGGAACACTACATATTGGAAACCGCATACGCACTTGAAAAAAATAAAATTAGAATTATTATCTTGGTAGGAGTAATGGATATATCATTCTTAGTTGTTGAAAAATGTAGTAAGAAATTCTCAATTTGATTTTTTGGTTGATTAAATTGAGAAAATTTGAATTTCCACATCAACACACAACTTGGATGTAGTTAAATTTCTTAATATGTCTTGTGTCACCCATTTTACTCAGTAAATTCGAGTTGGAGGAGTTGTTGGGGTTCCCATGTTTTGGCCAGATTGGCAAGACCAAAAGATGAGACAACATCAGAACCACTTTCAGACCTCAGGATCTAGCCCTCTTGGGTCTAGAGAGGGATCTCTCTGTATGAGCAAAGATTTATGTCTGTGAAGCTCAAATTTTAAGATGTTAGGCTATTTATAGGCACGGTTTGTTTGTTTGATTTGTTTGGTTTGGTTGCTGGTTATCAGGAGTGAAGGATTCAATGTAGGACCAGGATGAGCAAAGAGGGATAAGGCAGAGGTGAAATATTCCAGGAAATATTCAAAACCATTGGGCAATGGAGTCAGGAAAGGATTTTCTTGCTAATCAATAGGCATGCTTTCAATTGGGCTAGTCATCTGAAACTTAGGATCTTCAAGATGATTACGTGATATGGAAAATAGGAGGGAGGAGATAACACAGATTTCAGAGCACAGAGTTACAGATCAGCAGGTTGTACAAGGATCCTAGTGGACATGGCTAACACTAATCCCCAGTGTTCCCAAATCTTCCAACTAAATCTAGAACAAAAAGCATCTAAGAATTGAATTCAGTTAATTCATACATCAGAGAGCAGGCAACAACATCCACTACACTGGTTAAACCAACTGAAAACATTCCTTAGATAATACATTCAAAAGAGGAACATGAATGGCAAGGAGAGCAGCAACATAGGGTACCTATCAAGGGTAAATCCTATGCCAATATTTTGATGCAAGCCAGTAGAAACAAAAGGAAATGAGTGTAAGCACAGAGATAGGAAAACATCACTGCTGCTTCAGATCAGGATCCAAAGAAATGCGCTTGTCATATTAAATAATAATACCAATCAAGTACAAAATTTGCAATAGCTGAATACTCAGTCTGAAAACATATCCTTCGACCTATCTTACAATATTTACACAGAGACTGTATCTCAAAAGAAACTACTTGCAGTTCTCTGATAACTGATCAAAAACCATTACAATGAGTTCTTCGTGAATTTATAGCTCCAGAGGAGCAGTGGAGGTAGGTGGAGAACTAAATGAAGTATTAAACTTCTGAAAAGAAAGAGGGTCGAAGCCCATTCTGCTATAAATCCTGTGCATTAATCTCTGGTGTTCTCTAGGTGGAAGAATGGTCTTCTTCAGGCTGTGGATTACTCTGATTTGACTCCAATGTGTTCTGGCTGCAGTACTGTGTGGTGCTATTGGTGAATAAAAAACAGATAAATAAACGACGTAGAAATTTTCCATACTAATGAAGTAAATGCTCTGATAGTACTGGGGCTATTTCAGGGTAGAAAATATCTCCAGAACACGGCATATATTTAATGTTGTATGGGTGCTCTGTCCTTCATGGAGGAAAAAACATTCTACTGCTGTCTAAACCCCTGATATGCCTTGATTTCTGCGTGCTGTACCTTTGCATAATCTATGGGGTCACTAATCTAGTACTTCGCCTATGCGAGACTGGATCAAGACTCTAAAATATTCGATTATATGCCTTAACTCCTCGATTTCCTTACTGATTACTCCTTGCCGCTCCCGCGATTACCTCTGACCGTGAGCTTTGTGCCTTTAATGGCCCCGAAGAATCTTGACAGAGTCTTAACCCTGTCCTTTTTTTTTACAGTCACGTCGAAACACCTCTTCGGGCCTTTCTTCATTAATTGGATCTGTGCACATGGCCCCTTTCAGTGTTTTCTGCCAGTGTGACAAAGATGAGGAGCTATGGCGGTTGCCTGCACTTGAAACCCTGCAAAACATAAAACTTGTTAAGAAATCCATGGACGTAGGGTAATTGATGCGTCGAGATGATGAAAATGGCCGGGTAGTTGGTGACATGACGGAAAAATATAGAAGAATAGTGGAGAATTGCTCTGGTGTAGGCTGGCGGTCTGCGGAGTAAATTCGAATGGGAAAAACCTTAAAACACACAAATTTTGAACGAATATATGTAATTGAAATGGGTGAATGTATGACGGATGCACGTGGAGGTGACGTGGCGAGGCCGGGTGGCAACGGGATAGTCAACGGTGGGGAGAACAGATCTGGGTCGTCAAATCTTGAAGGAGATCGATGGTGGGAATGCGTCGGACGGTGGGCCTGGGGACATTTGGCTTGGATTAAATCGTGGGCATCTCAGAGGAGCGAAAGCCGTTGGATGGGCACTGACAGATCTGACGGATATTATGCATATCGCTCCGCGACTTGAGTCAAAAGTTAATGCGCGATGGAGGGCGGTTTCAGGGCCGTACACGGGGACACGCGGCAGAAGGTGTATGGAATTGTTGGGTCATCGGAAAAAACTGCCTGCCGCGCATAGGAAGTGCGATAGAAACTGGGCTGTTTTCTGCGTATTGCGTGGCGGGGACCACAGGGGCGGATGCGTTCCGGACCATTGATCTGGCAGTGAATGGACAGCGATGGCGCGATCAATGGTTTGAACGGGTGACTCACGAGCGTTGTGGGATTAAATAATCGCCATCCCATCTGTATAGATCAACGGTAGAGGAAAAGCCCGATAAGCATATGGGACAAGCGCCTTCGGGGCTAGCGCTCGGTCACGGCGCTGGGTTCCGTGGGAAGAAAAGTGGAGGGAGCTTGCGGGAAAGAGCTTAGGCCTTGTTATAAGGTCGGAAAGTGGGTTTTAACCCATTTCAATGCATTTCAAGGCCCAAGGAGGGTAACGATAGGGGGATAGAGGGGAAATTTGGGACGACCAAAGGTAAGGGTAGGATTCAAAGGGGAATTTGGGAAACAATTGGGATGGAAAGGGGATTTTGTGAAGGGGAAGGGAGGGGCAACATGGAGAGTTCTGCAGAGGGAAATTTATCAAAGGCAAAGGCATAGGAGACCTCAAGGATGATGTGTCTTCTGGGAGATGCATTCCTTGAGGGCCTCAAAAACAAATTTAGCTCCCTATTTTGCTTTGTCAAAAATTTATAGGGGGGCTAACGGTGGCTCCACATGGGGATGGCTTCTTCTTGAAGGAGTTCAAGAATTCAGGGAGTAGATCTTTGGAGTAGGCCAGTTGCCTGCTGCTTGGCACATCCCTCTCTTTCTTTGATCAGCTGCCACAATATGAAGGCATTACATCAGCAGAAAACTTTCTTCAATAATCTACCTACCCATACTACAAACCTAGCATTTTTTCTTCTTCCAGGGTGCATTTGAGCTAGCAGACCCATTACATCATTTTATTTTTTTCAACCAGAAAATAAACCTGTTCTAAATCTACCCTTATTGCTCCATGAGACTAGATCAGACTGTTGGTCTCATATGTTTCTTTACCTAATCTAATATCTGCTGGGATTAAACTGTCCAGCAGAATTCTTCTCTGCATTTTACAACAGAAATTGAAAAACAGTCAAGCCAGGATTAGACTGTCTGACTTGTTGTGGATCCAAGGCATAAAAATAGTTGCACATGGACAGGAAGTTGTAGAAAACTGAAAAAAAACCATGAAGGCTTGAAATCTGAAAATTGAATTATCCTTCCTTCCTTTTGTGACTCGAGTTTTGAGCTTGTTAGAGTCACTCCCTTTCTCCATTTCAGCTCTGGTTTTGGGCATGTTAGAGCTGATTCTTATTTTCCTTTGCTGGTCCAGATTTTGGCATGTTAGGACCAACTGTTTTAATTTCTTTGGCTCAGGTTTTGAGTTTATTAGAGCCACTCTTTTGCATATCAGAGGTCCATGTTTTAAGCATGTATGAACCTCTCCTTTTCCTCTATTTTTTGAAACATTTTTCTTTTTCATGAAAATAAAAAGTTGTAATGGAAATGAACTGGAAATTGTGAATTAGCAGAAGTAGTGTTTGAGCATCCTACCATTGACAGGACCCCCAAACAGCTATGTACCATCTAGTTCTTGTAAGAAGAAAGCATTTGGACCCACAGTGGCCTGGATGAGGTATGGACCTTGCCACAAGTTGTCAAATTTGTTGTGCTTTCCTTTATCCTCTCTTCTCGAATCCCATATCAAAACCTTATCTCCAACTTTGAAATCAGCAGCCTTGGTTCTTTTGTCAAACAATTTCTTTATGTTCTCCTGAACTTTCACTGCTCTGTTGTATACCTCTTCCCTTGTCTGCCGAAGATGGATTGTCTGATTTATTCTCCTCACCATGCTGTCTTCTTCTGTTTGGATCTCCTGGACCAGTTTGATCACTGGTATCCCAAGGCTGGTAGGGAAAACTGCTTCTGTTCCATAGACAAGCTGAAATGGTGACATGCCAATGGAATTTTTTGTTGTAAGCCTGTCAGCCCACAAAACATGTACTAGTTTATTATGCCATGATTTTTTGTTCTCTTCCAACAGCTTCTTGATGATGATCACTAGGCTCTTTTTTGATGATTCAGTTAATCCATTACCTTGAGGGTAATAGGCAGTTGAATGAACAAGTGCTATTTGATACCTGTGACAAAAATCAACCATCTTTTTGGATCTGAAAGCAGTAGCATTATCAGTGATTATTTTCCTTGGGCAGCCAAACCGAGAGAGGATGTGACTTTCTAGGAAACTAATGATGACTGAATCTATGGCATTCCTAGTGGGCACGACCTCTATCCACTTAGTGAAATAATCTGTGGCTGTTAGGATCCATTTGTGCTGAGCAGAAGAAGCAGGGTGAATCTCCCTTATGAAATCTAGGCCCCATTGCAGAAAGGGACCTTCAACAGTGATGGGTTGTAGGGGTAAAGGGAGGAGTTTTCTTTTGCCTTCAAAGATCTGAAATTTGTGGCAGGCAACTATCATTTTGTGAATATCATTGAAGAGTGTGGGCCAATAATAACCAGCTCTGAGTATTTTGTTTGCAGTGGCTTTCCAACTCATGTGGCCTCCACATTCTCCAGCGTGGAATTCTTGTTTAACCCTCTCTGCCTCATTTTCCGGCAAACATTTAAGTAATAGGCCATTAGGATTCTTCCAGTATAAGTTCATTCACAATGTAGTAACTTCTGGTTTATAGCTTTAAGAATCTGGCCTTGGTCTTTGATAATCCGGGAGGGGCATTGAGGTGTGTAAGCACATACAGAATGTCAGAATACCAAGGAGAGCTCTGAAATTCTTCCTTAACAGTGGGATCAGGCAATTCTTGTTGCTCATCCAAGGTATTTATCATATTGATGTCTAGGGCTTGCAAGTTTGATTCAGCCATTAATTTAGCTAAGCCCTGACCTTTAATCAGTTTGGTGGGTTTTATCTCAAGGTCATACTCTAAGATCACAGCTATCCATTTGCCCCTTTTCCCATCTAGGCCTTGGGACAGTATATCTTTGACTACGATGTTGGGCACATAAGCTATAGTGTGGGAATGCAATGTCTGCAAGGTCAACAGGGCCTGGCATCCGAGGAACGCATGACTTGTTTCTCCGTGTTGTATTCAAGTGCATCTACGGCAGTGCTTTGCTAAAGGCAATTAGGTAATTTCCATTCCCTCTGTGTTTTTCTGCAGCAAGACTGCAGCCACTATATGCTCAGAGGCGAATGAAAAGATCAGGAAATCTTTGGAGAAATCTGGGCTGATTAGGACGGGAGCTTGGGTAAGTGCAAGTTTCACTGATTCAAAAGATTGTTTAGCTCCCACGGTCCATTTAACTCCTGCACCCTTCTTCAGCATGTTGGTCATGTTCCTAAGGTGTTCAGCCAGATTTGGAATAAACCTCCTAAGGAAGTTAATCTTCCTAATGAAGGACTGTAATTCCTTGATGTTTCTGGGGTGTGTGATCTGTAGTATTCCCTCAACTCGGTGTGGGTCTATCATGATTCCCTTCTCGGATATGATGTGGCCAAGGAGTTTGCCTTCCTATAGCCCAAAGACAGTCTTTTTAGGGTTTAGGGACAGACCAAACCTTCTACATTTTTCGAATACCTTTCTCAGATGTTTCAGGTGTTCTTCTTCAGTCTTGGAATAGACTGTTATGTCATCCAAGTAGATAACAATGAAGTGCCCTATCTCATATGAAAACGCTATGTCCATCGCTCTTTGGAAGGTGGCTCCAACGTTCATCAATCCAAAAGGCATCTTCACATACATGAAGGTACCCCATGGAGTGGTGAAGGCTGTTTTGAGTTGGTCTTCTTGGATCACTAAGACTTGGTTATATCCAGAGAAACCATCTAGCAGGGAAATCCTCTTAGAACCTACTACCTTCTGAAGGATATGTTCCATTTTAGGCAGAGAGTAATTGTCTTTGAGTGAGGCTCTATTCAGATTCCTGAAGTCTATACACAATCTGATTTCCCCGGTCTTCTTCCTTACAGCCACTATGTTTGATACCCAATCAGAGAACCTAACGGGTACAATTATACCTGCTTCATACATCTTCTTGATCTCTTTCTCTACTGCAGGCAATTGTTTGGGATTGATTCTCCGAAGTTTTTGCCTAAAGGGCTTCTGATTTTCTTTCAAGGGTATTTTGTGCTGGATAATATTTGTGTCATAGGCTTTTAAATCTTCATAACTCCATGCAAACACATCAATAAATTCCTTGAAAATGTCAATGTATTTCTTCTTCATGTCTGCAGGTAAAGACTTAGCCAGTTTAATCATTTTGGGATTATCCTCAGTGCCTATGTTGCATTCTTCCACATCAGAGTTTGCATGTTCTATAGTAGGCTTTTTTGCCACATCATCAAAGTCAAAGAGGTCTTCTAAGGGTGCCAGGCCTCTGGGTATATTCTTATCCTTTGCTTGCAGCACCTCTACCTCTTCACTATTTGCATTTTCACATTTTTGGTTTGGATTTCTAGTCTGTTCATATAAAGAGTTTATTTCTATATTACAGGGTTTTTCTTCCTCATCTGGGGACTCATCACTTAGGCAGCTATGATCATATTTAGAGTCTGAATCAGAAAACTCAAACTCGTTCCTGCCTACTAGGAAATCTTCGATCTGTTTATCACCTTCGAAGACCTGCCAATATTTTTCGTTGTCTGGCACAGTAGGTCTAAATTTAGTCTCAATGATGACTTGTTGGTCACTGGGAGTCTTGGGGTAGGAACTGGCTAGGAAATCTAATCCGTTTGCAATGACATTTTGACTCCTAGGAACGAACACTAATTTGTATTCAAAAGAAATTTTCAGTAGGTCCATGGTGTCATTCCTATATGCTCTCAGCCTAGGATGTTTCACTGTGTATTCCTCGTTTACCTGTTTGATAACTAACTCTGAGTCTCCCCTTACGGTTATCCTACGGGCTCCCTTTTTCTTCAACAGATTCAGACCCAGGATTAGAGCCTCGTATTCAACGACATTATTTGTGCATTTGAAGTGTAGGCTACAGGCGTGGCTCTCAGCGTAGTCATTTTCTGTATTGTGCAACCATACCCCTACCCTTGTAGTCCTTTTAGTACAGGACCCGTCAAAGCTCATTTCCCATAAAGGGTTATTCTCATGATTATCATTGTTTTCTCCCTTACAGCTGGGTTCGCCATCATGTTGTGTTATGGGGTCTGTATTAGGCTGTGGGTCTCTTTGATCTTCATGACACGTAAGAGTTTCAGGGATCTGGCTAGATGGCTATTTACGCTATGTTTCTTGTTCAGTCGGATTTAGGTCTCCACCGCATATCCTACAGGTTTCATTGTGGTTTTCTTCTTTGTTGTCCTCTAAATCCAGAGCAGCCATTATGTTAAAATCAATAGCTTTTGCCTCTCCGTTTGTATTTCTTTTTTGGGACTCTGACCCTTCTAAAGATCCATCATTACAAAAGATGAAGGAGTCAAGATCTGTGTGTACAGAATAGACAGGTGAATTTTCTGGTTTTTCGGGGCTACTGACTAGGAATTTCATCTGTGTCTCCCTATAAAGTTTTCTAAGTTGGCCAAAGATTGGGATTGTGGCATATGAGCCGTCCATCTGCATTGTACCCTGCAGCTTGGTTCCCCATGATCTTTATAATAACATGCCATACTTAGGTGGCACATCTGCCACCACAACATCCATGACCATGCATTTAGCTGGGATTTGAGTTAAGCTCACACACAAGTCTTTGATCAGGCCTAGGCATTTTACTCTTCTAGAGTCGAAAGAGTATAAATCTTTGTAAGGTCTAGTTATCTCTAGACCTAGTATTTCCATAAATACCTTAGGAATTAGGTTGTGGGATGCTCCAGAATCATGCATTGCATTGTGCAAGATCTTGTCATGAATGTTGAGACTGATATAGAAAGGCGGAACTACCCCCTCCTGAAACTTCCCCTCTATCTTTGGTCCAAACAAGAGGGCAGGTTGATCATCATTCAAATTGACAGAGTCACCAATCTCACCTAAGTTCAAAGCCTTCAGAATCTGGCCTTTATATACATCCTGAGTGGCCAGCTCAGAAAGTGGGATAGAGATTTTAATTCTTGCAATCTCACTTTCCAAATTGAAAGTGGACCGACTCTTGGGAGTGCTCATCTCTGTTTCATTTGCCACTGCCTTAGTGACTGAATCAGTGGGCTGATTCTTGTTATGTACAGTGTTTGTGATGGTTTCATCAGGAGCACTAACTGCAGTGCTAGTGCTGCTAGCTGGTTTACCTTGCGCATTAGTGTTTTGGTTGCCTTTTTCTCTATTCTTTCCAGAACTTTCAGCTGATGGTTTGCTGCTTTCAGCAGTTGCTTTAGAATATTTTTTAGGTCTCTTCTTGATGGTAGTCTCAGAAGATTTGGGTTTAGCAGTTTCTTGACTCTTTTTTCTTCTAAGTTCATACTGTTCTCTGACCTGCATCATGGCATTTTCAAATCATAATCTGTAATCTTCAGATTCCAACCATTCCTCCTCCCAACTAGAGGGTGAAGGCTGGTCTTCTTCTGAATAACAGTTATGGATTGAATCTTCTATTTCAAACAAATTAATTGTGTTTCCCTCAGAATCTTCTATCATTCCCTCATCTTCATCAAGAAAATTCTCCTGGAATGGGGGAATAACCTGTTGATCTGATTCTCTTTGTCTGTTGGGAGTGTTATTGTTTCTTCTAAAGTTCTGGTTCTGGTGTTGGTTTCTATTCTAGTTACTGACTGTGACAACCATTTTTTCCATCATTTGTTGTAACCTTTCCACATTTTTAGATAGCTTATCATAATTTTGGTCAGATGTGGAAGCTATGTTATCATCTCTATATGTTACCCTTCTCTCAGATTTCAGTCTCACTCTTTTCTCAATCAGGTTGGCCTCTATGTTTACTGCTCCTTTCTGCATGTCCTCCAATGTGTTGTACTCCTTATCTCTAATCTCATAGGCCATGTTAGCATCAAAACCCTCAGGGTATTTTGCTAGGGCCATGCCTTGTGGAGGTTTCATATGTGGAGGGAGGGCATTATAAATTCTATTAAAACTTGTTGTGTAATCATGGACACACTCTCCTGTGTTTCTTTTGAGGGTCATGTATTCTGCCAGGAGTTGGCGAGGGTTTGCCCTAGTTTCCCATTTTCTTACGAAGGTCTGATATAGAGCTGCGAGATCATTAATGCTACCTCGAGGTAAACCTTTAAACCATTTCTTCACATCACCCCCTAAGCTTTATGCAAAGATTCTCATTTTGACTGTATCATCGTCAATTTCCATGTAGTCAAAAGAATCTTCCATTTTATCTACATGTTGTTGGGCTATGATGGAATATTTTGCAGTGAATTGTGGAATATTAGACTGATAATAGTTTGGTAAGGGTACTAGAGGCTGGGGTAAAACCAGAGGTGCGTACCAAGCTGCCATGATGATGTTTTGATGAACTAGAGGGGCTTAGGCAGCAGGTATATGGATGACAAGGATGTTATGACCAAAAGAGAACTGATGAGCAGACCTAGGGTGACTGAGCCCCAAGTTTTGTGTGAAATGTAAATCAGGAGGTGTAGATGGGGGGGTCTGTCTGTTTCCAAGGTGTCTACCACCTTGCTGTGGTGAATCAGGAAGCTCAGGGTCTGGCTGGTCTAAGCTACTGAATGACCTAGTTCTAGATAAGCTGTTAGGCAGGTCTAGGTCAAATTGAAAATGTGATAGAGCTGTAAGATCTTCTGGAGAAGAATTAGTTCTTTGGATGTGTTTGGGAATAGTTGATCTTTTGAGTGTAGGAGTTCCCTTGAGGATGCTCTCGGGGTTATCAACTATTTCAGGTGGGTCTGGGTTAGGGTAAGCTCTTGTATGAATGGTTCTAAAAGCCAGAATGTTTTTTTCTAACCAAGCAACTTAACCCTACTTGTTACTTCTACTGTGGTTGATGTTTTTATGTGGGTTGGTCTCCCAGTGGAGTCTAATGTGGACCAAGATAATCAGCAGGCCTACTGATCACCAGTGGAGACTTTGAAACGTTTATGGAATAATGGAGTCGCCAGGTGGAAGGTTTAAGATGTTTTTCGGAGGGTACACTATCCACCACAGTGCTTATGAGATGTCCTCTTTCAAGGATATCTCCCAAACACAAAAAACTCTAACCAGAGATTGACTGGGAGGGCATTTACCAGATATGTCACCTCTGAAAGAGTGTGAGATCCGGAGGCTACCTGGCCCTTTCCGGACTCTGTCCAAGAGTATGGGAAAACAAAAAAAATGGTGTAGAGGTTGATGTGAGAATAGGAGTGTGCAACTGCCAACCTAACCAGAGATTGTAGGTGTTTTGAGGGCCTAGAAATGTTTAAGGTGTAATGCACTCAGATTCCCCAGTGGAGTTTCCATTATGTTGGGGTTCCCATGTTTTGGCTAGATTGGAAAGACCAAAAAATGAGACAACATTAGAACCACTTTTAGACCTCAGGATCTAGCCCTCCCGGGTCCAGAGAGGGATCTCTCTGTATGAGCAAAGATTTATGTCTGTGAAGCTCAAAGTTTAAGATGTTAGGTTAGTTATAGGCACGGGTTTGTTTGTTTGATTTGTTTGGGTTGGTTGCTGGTTATCAGGAGTGAAGGATTCAATGTAAGACCAGGATGAGAAAAGAGGGATAAGGCAGAGGTGAAATATTCTAGGAAATATTCAAAACCATTGGGCAATGGAGTCAGGAAAGGATTTGCTTGCTAATCAATAGGCATGCTTTCAATTGGGCTAGTCTTCTGAAACTTAGGATCTTCAAGATGATTACGTGATATGGAAAATAGGAGGGAGGAGATAACACAGATTTCAGAGCACAGAGTTACAGATCAGTAGGTTGTACAAGGATCCTAGTGGACAGGGCTAACACTAATCCCCAGTGTTCCCAAATCTTCCAACTAAATCTATAACAAAAAGCATCTAAGAATTGAATTCATTTAATCCATACATCAGAGATTAGGAAACAACATCCACTACACTGGTTAAACCAACTGAAAACATTCCTTAGATAATACATTCAGAAGAGGAACATGAATGGCAAGGAGAGCAGCAACATAGGGTACCTATCAAGGGTAAATCCTATGCCAATATTCTGATGCAAGCCAGTAGAAACAAAAGGAAATGAATGTAAGCACAGATATAGGAAAACATCACCGCTGCTTCAGATCAGGATCCAAAGAAATGTGCTTGTCATATTAAATAACAATACAAATCAAGTACAAAATTTGCAATAGCTGAATACTCAGTCTGAAAACATATCCTTCGACCTATCTTACAATCTTTACATAGAGACTGTGTCTCAAAAGAAACTACTTGCAGTTCTCTGATAACTGATCAAAAACTATTACAATGAGTTCTTCATGAATTTATAGCTCCAGAGGAGCAGTGGAGGTAGATGGAGAACTAAATGCAGTATTAAAATTCTGAAAAGAAAGAGGGACGAAGCCCATTCTGCTATAAATCATGTGCATTAATCTCTGGTGTTCTCTAGGTGGACGAATGGTCTTCTTCAGGCCGTGGATTACTCTGATTTGACTCCAATGTGTTCTGGCTGCAGTACTGTGTGGTGCTATTGGTGAATAAACAACAGATAAATAAATGACATAGAAATCTGCCATACTGATGAAGTAAATGCTCTGATAGTACTGGGGCTGTTTCAGGGTAGAAAATTTCTCCAGAACACAGCATAGATTTAATGTTGTATGGGTGCTCTGTCCTTCATGGAGGAAAAAACATTCTGTTGCTGTCTAAAACCATGATATGCCTTTATTTCTGTGTGCTGTACCTTTGCATAATCTATGGGGTCACTAATCCGGTACTTCACCTCTGCGAGACTAGATCAAGACTCTAAAATATTCGATTCTATGCCTTAACTCCTCGATTTCCTTACTGATTACTCCTTGCCGCTCCCACGATTACCTCTGACTGCGAGCTCTGTGCCTATAATGGCCCTGAAGAAGCTTGACAGAGTCTTAACCCTATCCTTTTTTATTACAGTCACGTTGAAACACCTCTTCGGGCCTTTCTTCATTAATTGGATCTGTGCACATGGCCCCTTTCTGCGTTTTCTGCCAGTGTGACAGAGATGAGGAGCTATGGTGGTTTCCTGCGCTTGAAACCCTGCAAAATAGAAAAATTGTTAAGAAATCCATGGACGTATGGTAATGGATGCGTCGATATGATGAAAATGGCCGAGCAGTTGGTGACATGGCGAAAAAATACAGAAGAATGGCGGAGAATTGCTCTGGTGTAGGCTGGCGGTCTGCGGAGTAAATTTGAATGGGAAAAACCTTAAAACACATGAATTTTGAATGAATATATGTAATTAAAATGGGTGAATGTATGACGGATGCACGTGGAGGTGACGTGGAAAGGCCGGGTGGCGATGGGATAGTCAACAGTGGGGAGAACAGATCTGGGTCGTCAAATCTTGAGGGAGATCGACGGTGGGAACGTGTCAGACGGTGGGCCTGGGGACATTTTGCTTGGATTAAATTGTGGGCATCTCAGAGGAGCAACAACCGTTGGATGGGCGCTGACAGATCTGGCGGATATTATGCAAATCGCTCCGTGACTTGAGTCTAAAGTTAATGCGCGATGGAGGGCGGTTTCAGGGCTTTATGCGGGGACACACGGCAGAAGCTGTATGGAATAGTTGGGTCATCAGAAAAAACTGCCTGCCGTGCATAGGCGGTGCGATAGAAACCAGGCTGTTTCTGCGTAGTGCGCGGCGGGGACCACAGGGGTGGACGCGTTCCGGACCGTTGATCTGGTGGTGAATGGACGACGATGGGGCGATCAATGGTTTGAACGGGTGACTCACGAGCTCTGTGGGATTAAATAATTGCCATCCGATCTGTATAGATCAACGGTAGAGGAAAAGCCCGATAAGCATATGGGACAAGCGCCTTCGGGGCTAGCGCTCGGTCATGGCACTGGGTTCCGCGGGGAGAAAAGTGGAGGGAGCTTGCGGGAAAGAGCTTAGGCCTTGTTATAAGGTTGGAAAGTCGGTTTAAACCCATTTCAATGCATTTCAAGGCCCAAGGAGGGTAACGATAGGGGGATAGTGGGGAAATTTGGGACGACCAAAGATAAGGGTAGGATTCAATGGGGAATTTGGGAAACAATTGGGATGGAAAGGGGATTTTGCGAAGGGGAAGGGAGGGGCAACATGGAGAGTTCTGCAAAGGGAAATTTATCAAAGGCAAAGGCATAGGAGACCTCAAGGATGATGTGTCTTCGGGGATATGCATTCCTTGAGGGCCTCAAAAACAAATTTAGCCCCCTGTTTTGCTTTGTCAAAAATTTATAGGGGGGCTAACAAGAGTTACAATTCATTTAAGGATGTTTTATTTCTAATCTGTAGTAATCAAGGTCAATTATATCATGTTGTTTTCAGTTAAACTTGTTCAAAATATTGGAGGAACTAGTGGAAGGTCAGTTAAGTAGTGGGACTTCATTTGAATTCAATGATCATCTATTTAACTAATCAATCAACCCAAAATAGCTATTGCATGCATAGAATTCAAGTTCCTAAGGATTGGTGGAGATTCGAAGGCAATGTAACATCAATTGTAGACTAGTCTTGAGTGTATAGGTATTGCATGAAGTCAGATGATCGATCTAAAGAATTGTGCAATCCATTTTGGAGAAATTCCTAAATAATAGGGGCCAAATTTCTCAAGGAAAAATACAAGGAAATAGGATCTAAAGCATAGGAAGAAATTGACTAAGTCTGGGTTAAATATTCTCAGTGAGAAGAATGATAGGTTATGCACTTGCAGGTTGTGCTGAGTTGAGCAAAACAATTGTAATACATCTCTATTCATCATATTAATGCAAGCATGCATTGGGGTTTTTAGCACTTTTCTTTCCCAAGAGAAAATTTCTTGTTTCATGTGTGTGATTTCTTATTGCATGTCTGAAACTTTCATTCTAGATTGTGAATTACTTTTCGTAGAGTAGTAGAGTAGGTTTGTCTCTTGTGATTTTGTTAAAATTTCATGAGTAGTTGCAAATATACATCATAATTTCTACATTTTCTTTGGGTGATATTACCTTCACAATGAAATAAATCTTCATGCTATTTACTTTTTTATATGGCTATTTGGCTTATGCATTTGGGTAGCTTAATTTATTTGTATTTATCCTATCTTCCAATAAACAAAAATAAATAAAGGTTGGGATTTAAAGAGTTTGGGAAGTTTTTATTTTATCGTGCCATATTTTCTATCACTGGAATATTACAATGGTATCAAAGCCACAATATTGGCTAGCTGTGGGATGCCAAGGGAGGATAAATGGATGAAAAAATAGATTTCTATTGGTTGGAAAGGAAGAAGGGTTAGAATTTAAGGAGGGAAAAATAAAGAGATCATCACTAAACACCTAAAAGGGCCAGAAGAATTAGAAGAACTATTGGAGACCAAAAAAGTAAAAAGTTTGAGAATGCATTAGAAAATACCACCATTAACCAAGACACAATTGTAAAGTTCCTCAAATTGTAGATTGGGAAGCCTAACTTGCAAAGAAACAACGGGGAAGATGGCTCCCATTTAGGCAAGGATAGTCCATCACATGAACATACCAACTTTCAAAACAACCCATTCAGCAAAAAACCATGCCCCCTTTCTTGGATGATCCCTCTAGGGAGCAAGACTCCCCTTAACCAATTGCAGAGATAGTTGCAACTGGATGAGATAATATGATATGTTTCCCCCTAAGATGAAAGAAAATTTAACCATCAATGATTATTATTTCATGAGGAGCAAGCAAAAAGGAAGGAAACAACATATATGGGTCCTCAACTAAACCAAGATCTGCAAAAGGATGTGGGGAAAGTAACTCTTCCCTACTTTGATGGATCAACAAAGTTTTTGGCAAGATCGTGGGTGTAGAAGTTGGATACATACTTCCAAATTAATCTCATGCATGAAAGAGATGCCATTAAATATGCAACACTTCATCTTGATGGAGAAGAACATGAATGGTAGAAACATAGGATGATCACTTTGGCACATGCAAAAATCATCTCTTATACAACATTTATGCAGATATTGATAGAGATATTTGGCAGAGAGGACCCTGAATTGTACTTCTAGGAGCTAACCCAACTTTGACATATAGGAAGTGTTGAATCTTATATTTTTGAATTTCATATACTTGCAGTGATGGTCATCGACCTCTCAATGGTATGGATGGTCCTGTTGTTCATAGAAGGGTTGTCAAAACCCCTACGTGGGTTGGTCAGAGCCTACAAACCCATGACCTTGGAATACACAATTAATAGGTAAAGGGATATGCAATATGCAATACCAAGGCTAGGTTCCTACCCAGGCCAAATATTCCTCAAAAAGAAAAGGAAGTCAAGCATCAACAAAGGGAGTTGTCAGGGAAGAGAAAGTTGGATGATGAAACCATGAAAGACCTCAAGAGGAAGAGGATATGATGCTCTTGTCAAGAACCTTGGGAACTGAGGGCATAGGTGTACTAAGGGAAATTCCCACTATATTGAAGTATTTTATGAAATCAAAGATGAAGGAGAGGAGACAGAACTAGATCAAGGAGAATCACAAGGAATGGGGGCAGTACAGGAGGAGACCCAAGAAGGAATTATTTCTTCTCTTACAAGGGTTCCAAAATATCACACTCTTAGGGTTAGTGGCAGCATACAAGGACAAAAGGTGATATTTTTAATCAATGGTGTGGCCTTCCACAACTTCATTAATGTAGAATTTGTAGCAAGAAGAGGATTGATTAAATAATTTGAAGAATTTACAGTTTTGATTCCTAGAAGAAGGAGCACAACCACATGCCATGCACTAAAATAGTTCCTAATATGAGTATTAAAATGGGGAACTACATGGTTAAAGATACGTTTATTGTTGTGATTGTCTATACTCCCATGTAGTATTAGGGATTCAATGGCTTTATTTGATTGGGACTCATACAATGAACTATCAAGACTTGGTATTTTCATTCACAGGTCTAAATGGTAAGAAGGTGATGCTAAGAGAGATGCATTCATACCCACCCAAGATTGTGACATCCAATAGGATGGAGGCATATCTTCGACATGGGATATGATATGGGTTGTGGAATGTTGAATCATGGAAAAGAAACCAATAGAACAACATAGAGAGTATCCTCCTAACATCATGGCATTGTTGCAAAAGTACCAGAGTGTTTTCGGATATATACCACCAGGATGACCACTGGAAAGGGGATTTGAGGACATCATTGAACTGGAGGAAGGGGTCCAAGCTATCATCACTACCCCTTACAAAAATCCCATATCCTTCAGGTCCACCAGGTCTTTTACAGATCTTAGGGAGATTTTAATGGTGTTTAGGGGCCTAAAGGTTGAGGGAACCTTATGCTTCCTTAAGATCCTCACAATTATGTTAGTAGTCCCTTGGATAAAATTAAGATGCACCCCTGAACATTGATCCTTGGGTTATTTTATAATATTCAAACTTTTTCATATTTAAGGAAATATTTAAGACATTGGTGCTTACTATACCCATTATGATTAAAAGCATTGAGGAGATGGGTTTTCTCATCATTGAGGTGGTTTTCATTAGAAACTCTTAAAGCTCGAGTAGCTAAGGTGTTGAGAACACCTAGCTGTTATATTTTAACCGTTGAAAAATAATTGTTTTATACAATGCTCTCTCTATTTAATCGTACACTAATATCTAATTCTCTATCTTATCCTGGTGATGAACCACACTTGATGGTTTAAAACGCGTTGACGAAACATCTCCTATGTGATTATTGCTGAAAATTTTCTTAGCAATTAAAGTTTTATATTTATATTCTATTTTTTTAGTGACCTACAAAATATATTACTTGTGATATGGTACAAGGAAGCATATGGAAAAACTTGAATGATAGATTGATCATTAATAAAGTGTTGAAGTATAGAATTAAATTTGTGAAAAAAAAATCAAGAACAAAGAATTATATATTATGAATTTTTTATTGGTTTATGTTATTTTTCATAATGTTTATATAAAATTTTAATTTGTAGTTTGTAGAGTTTCTTTTAAATTTAATAGTTTAGTAAAAACTTTTGATATATATAAAGTATAAATTTACAAAATTTGAATTCAAAATTTTCAATGGAATGATTTTAGTAAAAATAAGATTAATAGTTCAAATGCAACATAGCTGTTGTTTGTACCATTAGTTAATTGATTAAGGTTGTGCCCAAGGAAAGCTTCACACTCCACATTTTTTTCCTTAATAGTTTCCACAATCTATCACCTTTTTTTTTGGGCCCTAAGATCCTCTTGCACTCAAAGTTATTTCCGCCTTGGAAATAATCCATGCCTCTTTGTGCGGGGTCCACTTTTTGTTATTATTTGAGAATACTCATTTTTTTGTAGTTGTTTCCACAATTTGTCATCTCTTTTGGTAGCTATCGATATGCTAACACGATTAAGGCAGTGTGGGACGCTCTGTTTCTACAATGAGCGGGACACTTCATTTCTACAATGAGCAACGTCATTTGCTACAATTTTTAAATGCGCTAGATTATATTTAAACAACTTATCATACATACATTTGTTGGTATGTTATTGTAATCTCCATAAGTGAGAAAGTACATAGGAATAAAAATTCCTTCTCACCTCCGCACTTTACATGATGTATCAATCTAATTTTCTTGTGGAGGATTTATGTGGAGTTTAGAGGATTTGGAAGAGTTTCTCCCTTCAATGACAGAATGAATTCGAGAAAGTCATGCTTCCATCTTAGCAAATGAAGACTCTTTCAAGTACCTTTTCGAAGACAGATGGTCTTATATTCACGCCTAAAAAAGTTGTTTTATAATGAAAAATTAGAATAATTTGTTTTTACCAAATATTTCTCTCATTAATATACTAAAAAGAAAACGTAATATCGCATGCGTTCATACAATTAATAATATTAATAACTATGATGTTTTACCCTTGTTTTTGTGACCTATTATTGATTCAATTATTGTATAGGAATGTGGAGGAGTTGCCCTCAGTTGTGTTGATACATTAATGTGTGGATTGCGTAAGTGAAGTTTCCCCTCCATCTCCACACTCTGCAAGGTGGCTCTGAAAATACTACCCATTATCGCTTACAACCTATGTTGCACGGGTTCTCGAACCGAGGGGTGAGGTTCTCGAACCCGTACCGGGTTCCTGTCCCCACATCCCAGGTGTTGGAACGGGTATTTCTGAGAATAACTCTAAAGAAATCGATTCTTCTTGTAAGAACCATAGACTTCACAAACAAAAATCAAGTTCTTTTCATGATTTGGGTACAGTGAATCCCGAAAACAGGTTATTTTCGGGTTCGTCGGAGGCAAGGGAGGTGAAATTTTATTATTATTATTATTAAGTTTTACAAGTACATACGTCACATAGACATTTAAAATTTGTGTTTTGACCTTTCTGCTTGACGTTTTATGCATATATGTCTGGTTTATGGTTCATTACCTCCACTGTCCATGCTATTGAATTTCCAACTAACGTAACCATTCTCCATTCCTATGGGTAGGAACCAGCAGTGACCACATGCAATGACCATTCTCGCAGCAGTAAGCAGCAACCAACAGTCGAACAGTGGCCATTCTCACAAATAGCAGTGACATTAGGCGATGATGGTGTGGGCTCGCAACAGTGACCATAGGTAGTGATGGTGTGGGCTCGCAACAGTGTTAACATTGAGAAGTATTATAGGTATATGTGAACTATGAAAATGAACTTGTGAAGATTCAGTTGATGTCCACAACATAAAAGCTCAAGAAACCATCCGCCAATGAGTTTTGGAGTTTGTGACCATTGGTGTTTTGGTACAACACTGTGCAGTAGGACAAAAATATTTTTTTTAACATTATACAACACATTTTTTTTTTATTTTTCCACTATTTGTAAACCTAAAAGATTCCCTCTATGTAAAATTTAAATGTTTTCATTGTGCAACTTCAGAATGCGAAGAAGGCCAGTGCAGAATTATGAATATTACACTGTATTTTTTAGTGAATGGACCAAATCCCCACCATGTATTTTTCAGCCTTCGGGATATACATTAAAAATCCTCCCATGCCATAAATTCATGCCCTAAGAGGGCCTAAATCTTCTCACTGTATTTCTAACATTCAAATTTCTATTTAAAAATTTTAAAATATTCGAGGCAACATTGAAATTGAATATTCTTGACACTACTATATTCTTGACATTCAATTATGATAAATTAATATTGTGGACTTGTCACTTGAGTAATATTTTAACTTCGTGAAATGGTCAGACCAGAATTTTATTTGTTGTTAGTGTTCTCAGTTCTCACTCCTCACTGCTTAGAAGAGGACTGCACTTGTGCACATATTTGTTGCCAAACAAGAGGTCTGAAAATTCTTCCCGATCTTACAAGGGTTTAGATTCTATAAATTAGATCATGCCCAAATCAATGTACTGTGCTATAACAAATTGAAGATACAAAACCCTGTTGGGAAACCAGCTCCAAAAAAAGAAGAAAAGAGATATCAACGCCTTAGAAATAAGCCACTTCGAGGGGGCAACCTCCAATACATTACATGAATGAACAATTCTTGGATGATACAAATGACAAAACTTCCTTTCTATATATAGGAGTCCATGGGGCCACAATGTAACCCTAGCCGACCTAACAATAATAATGTAAGGGCACAATAATAACAATATGGGGGTTATAGGGGTGCAACAATAACAATAAGGGGGGCTACACTAACATAATAAGAGACTACACTATTAATATAGGGATTTAACATGCCACTCTCCTTCAAACAAGTGTTGTCCTCAACGCTTGATTATTTCTTGATGCTTCTATATAAAATTCTCATCCTCCCATGTGGAATCTTCTACAGGAAAGTTCTTCCACTTGCTGAGATACTCTGAAATTGATGGTAATTGTCGAGTTCTTATTTTTGTTACTGCTTCAGAAATTCTTTCGATGTGATGTTGATCTTCCTGTTGTTTCATTAGATTTTGCACCAAAGTTAGGTTATCCTTTGAGAGTTGGAGAACTTGTTGTTGATGCTCGATGTGATATTCCACTAATTTATCATCCATATTAGATATTATTTGATCCTTCAAACCATCCAACTTAGCCTCCATTTCTGCTTTTAAACCATCTATGTCATCTTCGGTTTCTCTTTGTAAGATTGAAATTTGTTACACTTGGTACTGTAATTTTGATATCTCATACTGTAATTCTTCCTCTTCATGCATCATAATATAGCTTTTTGAGGGATTAATGGGTATGAAATTATTTTTTGGAGGTATTATAGAACCCAATACTGGTAAAAATTCTAAAATATGCCCTTGGAATCACTTCAAACTACTTTTTCAAACAAACGTTATGCAATTTTAAAAATTAAATACACACCTTTTTCTTGCTTTTGAGAAGAACAATATGGAAACTGAATTATCTCTGTGATTTCATATCTTTAATATTTAAAATTTGGTGCTGAGGTAGCCCTCTGACTCCTCTTTCAAATGCCATAGGTCTGACCTGATTTGAATTTTTGAATACAAAGTTGTACCCAATCTCCTACGATGACGTAATTATGGACTGGTTCAGTAGAGTGAACTTGTATGACTTGCCACATGTCACTGTTTGCTCCTTTGGCTCTAAAATTATAGACAGGAAACTAGAGTCCGTGTACTTCTAGTCACTTATTATAGAATTCCAATCCGATGCTCAGAGAGAGAGTTATGAAGATTTTCCCATGATCACCTCTTTGAGATGAAATTCGGGAGCCTGGAAAAGACCTAACTTCCACAAATCATATCTCCGAAATTGTTGCGAACCAAGATCTGAAATTTTGTGATGATGTTCCTTAGGATTTCAGCTTCAATATCTAAAAATTTTAGCTTCTAAACCTTCATAGAAAAAAATTTATAGCGAAAATTCCACGATGACCTTTTTAAGTGAAATTCAGGAGCCTGAAAAAAGCCCTAACTTCAACAGATCATATCTCCGAAAATATTGCGAACCAAGATCTAAAATGTTGCAAAGATATTCCTCTGGATTTCATCTTCTCACTCTAAAAATTTCAGCTTCTGAACCTTCGTAGAAAAAACGTTATAGTGAAAATTCCACGATGACCTGTTTGGAGCAGGAAAACTCTAGAATCCAAAGCTCTGATACCAAATGTTGGGAAACCAACTCCAAAAATAGAAGAAAAGAGATATCAACGCCTTAGAAATAAGCCACTTCGAGGGGTCAACCTCCAATACATTACATGAATGAACAATTCTTGGATGATACAAATGACAAAACCTCCTTTCTATATATAGGAGTCCATGGGGCCACAATGTAATCCTAGTGGGGCCATAATGTAACCCTAGCCGACCTAACAATAATAATGTATGGGAACAATAATAACAATATGGGGGTTACGGGGTACAACAATAACAATAAGGAGGGCTACACTATTAATATAGGGACTTAACAAACCCTGTGAAAATCAAAGAAAACAAGTTTTTTTCCTTTGATTTTAATTTTTCACTTTCAATCTTGAATCTTCACATTTTTAATTTTATATTGTCTTTTATTTCATGTTTGGCCATTTGGTTAATTTCCAAAATCAATAATGTCTTCATAAAATCCAAAATATCCACTCTGGAAATATGTGGATAGGAAAAAACCTCCAAAGAGTGCTAGGGGGAAACAATAATAAAATATAATTTATGTAAGCTTGAATGGAATGGGAGCTATACCAGAGTTAAATTTCACTTTATGAAGATACCAAGGAAAGGTGTTAATCCTTACGCTGGAGACCTAGATAATCCCACTAGACTCCCTAGTGCACAAAGATAGCAACAAAGGGATGCTAGTAAGACAATTTCCAAGTCATGTCGTAATGTTGATGAAGATGATGAATCTAATGAGCAAGAACTACCATTTGATGATGAAGTTAAATTTGGTGATGAGCATATTCCATATAGAGCATCAAAAAACATTACTAGTCATGCAGACAAGAAGCCTAAAGTTGGTAGCCTTTATGACATGTTTGATGTGAAAAGTAGGGACGGTGTTGACCTTGCAATAGCAAGGTTTATTTCTTGCATGTGGCATTCCCTTCAATGCAGATCATTCACCCTATTTTGAGCAAATGGTTTGTGTTATTAATGATGGACCTCCAGGATCTAAAACACCTGGCTATGAGAAGCTCTGAACTGTGTTGATGGACAGGGAGAAATCTCGTCTTGAGAAGACAATGCAACCCTTGAAGGCATCTTGGAGTGTAGATGGTGTTAGGGTCCTATAATAATAGGGATCATAAGTTTTAATTGACTATGTTTTAGTCTTGTAATATTGCACATAGTTTGCTTTCTACAAATGTTTTCCCATATTAAAAATTAAAAGAGGGTTAAGTCCTAAAAGAAAAATCAAAGGACTAAAAGAAAAAGATCAAAAAAGAAGGTAAAGTATCACAAAAAAAAGATAAAAATAGATCCTGAAAGTGTTGCACATTCAAATGCCACTACTCTTAGTTTACTTTTTGCAAATAAAAATTGTGTGCAGCTTGTCCAAAATGCCACAATTCATGATGATCAAATAGTTTAATCTTGATTAATCATGCTTTTAAATTTCAAATAATGATAGTTAGTGAATAAATATCTAGCCAAACCATTTAATCTTGGCAGATCAGTAATTAGGTAGAGAATAAAAATGAGCTCATTAGTTTAATCTGAGCCATCGGAAGTTATAAGGTTAGAATTAGATTAGTTTTCTTATCAAAAGAAAATAAAAAGGTCAGCAAGCTCAAATGCATCCAATAAATGAAGAAAAATGTTAGGGTAAATGATGGGTAGGTAGATTACTTTCACAAGGCATGGAAAGCATTAATTGGTTATTTCATATCACTAATATCCCCCAAAATTCCCTTCCCCTTGCTTAAAACCCTATTTTCCATTCTTAGAAGGAATTTTCCCTTGTAAAAAGTCCCTTTCCTTTTGAAAATATCCCTTCCCCTTCATTTTAACCTTTTCCCCTTATTTCACCCCTTTTCCCTTCCTAAAACCCCTTTCCCTAGTTAAAATCCATTTTTTCCTTTGAAAAATTCACTTCCCATAATAATTCCCCCTTTTCAATTAAAACATGTAAAAACCCACTTTGCATAGTTTTAAAAAGGTTAAAGTAATGTCGGGCCCCACTGTAAATCCTTTCTCGATATATTTTGACTCTTATTCCTAATACATTATTAACATCCCACATTCATACTCATTAACCCATGTTATTATATTAAATCCCTGTTTTATTATATTAACCCACTTCATATATTACTCCTCGATCCCATATTATATTAACCCCCGTTTAATATATATAGTTAAACCCATTCACATATTTTATGAACCCCCCATTCATTTTAAACCCCTTTGCTTTAATATGATCCCGGGTCCCACTTGTTATTTAACCCCGCTGATTACATATCCTACCCCACTATAATATAATCCTTTCCCCACTAACATTACATACCCCATTGCATAAGTCACCCCGGGTCCCACCTATCAAATCCTGCCACTTCATCCAACCGTCTGATTGGTGCAATCCTGATCCAACCACTTATAAGCCCATTCGCACTCTCCACTGCCGTTGTTTAAAACCATTGGAGGAGTGTGAAATGGGTGGTTTCGCATCCCCACCCATTTTCTACGTGGTGCTCCCGCATCTTATCGTATCCCCCAACTCAAAACCACCAACCCGCCTTACGTGATGCAATAAAATGCCAATCATTCTTCCGTGCATTGAAGTCAAACCACCCTGTTGTTTGAATTCAACCCCACGCCAATAAGTTTAACTACCATTGGTTAAAAGCATTAAAACCCGCCCTTTACCGTTTATTCACCATTTCTGTTGAATTTTGCGAAAAGGAAGCCTTGCCAACCTATTTTGAAGCCAGTATAAACCAGAATTCACATATTTGCTACCATAACCTTTTCCGACTTGGATTTGAGGCTTTATAAGACCAAGAAAACCTCTGTTGCGACCAGAATCCCTTCTGCGGACCAAATTTCACCATTTCACGGGTATTCCTAAGCACCTGAGACCATTACTTAAGCAATAAAGTAATAAATTGATAATTGAACAAGTATAATGGCCTCCCAGAGTATTATAAATATAAATCGCCTACAACTGCATATAGTTGATGTTGAAAACACTCCCTTAGTAGACAAAGACTTCAAAATCAGTGACACCATCACTGATTTCAACCTCTTGGACATCCACTGCTGGAGCCATGATCAATACATAGACCAGGCTGATGATATCTACCTTTGGGAATCAAATTTTCCTAAATATATTTTCCCACAGACCTTCCAGTTTCCAAAAATCATCAGACTCTATTAGATCAATTACTTTCCTAATGAAAGAGCCCTACTAACCCCTAGAAAAGATATTTTTTTCACAATCACTGCAGAATCAATAAACCAGATGTTACAGATCCAACCCAAGCTTGATGAAGCCCCATTTTCTATTTAAATCCTCACTGAATTATATTTGAAGTTGGACTTCCCAAAAAGGTTTCAAATATTCCAAACCTTCCTTCCACCATCAGCAGAAACCCCAAAGAGTAACCATCCATACTCAACTTCAATTTTTTCAGAGAGAACCAGATAAATTGTCACAATGTTGTCATGCATTCTTGGGTGCTTCACTGATGAATATGTAGATTCTTCTATCTTAGGTTTTCTGTCCATATTCTGCCCAGGACAGCCTCCAGCTTCCACATTTAACTTTTCTCAATACCTATCAGATGCCATCCATGAGAATTTGGTTAAATTACCAGAGGAGGGAGTGTTTAAATATTCATAAGTTTTGTTTCATTTGTTTCTATACTTCCAATCAGAAAAGTTTGCAGTTAGCCTTCAAAAAATGGACACAGATGGTAACCCCCAATCTCTAGTCTTCTATATATCCTTGATCAGAAAGGATTCCAAAGAATTTAGATACAAAGACTTCATTGATGCATTTGTTTATCCAGTTGTCAACATGCTAAGTAGTAGCATTCAACCTAGGGTCAATTAAGAGATAAAGTAAGTCTTGCAATTGTCTGAACAAAGTAGGACAGGACACTGGTATTTATACTAGAACCACACTGAAATTAGGGTGTATGGATGGTAACTCACTCCATACAAGTTGCCCAAATACCTCCCAATGAGGTTATTTGCATTAGAATACATCAGGCAGATCCTAAACTCATATGAGGTTAATTTTATGTCAGAAAAGAAGAAAACACAATTTAAAATTAAGAACCAGCTTGGTCCTTTCATTTTCAATAATATGAATGTTGGTCAATAAGAAGAAAAGTGTTTATAGGATTTCAATTTTAGTAGTAGTTTCAAATGGCAGTATGATCCTTTGGGAGTCATCAACAAGTTAAGAGTAAAATTCAAATTAACTCTTTTTGTCCATGAGTCTAAACCAGAGATTGAAAAGTACTCCAACCAGTCAGAGTGGTTGTAATATACTTTGAAAGAGGTAGAGAAGCAGGGTGATACTAGTTCCATCTTGCACACTCCATCCCCACAAGACAGGAACTCAAAGAGGCCAAGAGAAGAAGGTTCTTATTCTACTGAAACCACTTCTGATACTAAATTTAAGTTAATGTACAAGAAGAAGCCCAAGCTGAATCCAGTAATTGAACAAGAAGAAATAGTGGAAAAAACATAGGTTATTGATACAGATATAATTGTTAGGGATAATGCACCTCCTACTGTTTCTGAGGAAACTCATCAGCCTTCAACCTCTAGTGCTCAGATCATTCAGAAGCAGCATAGTGTTGAATTCTCTTCATCAAGAAAACTAGTAGAAAAAGAACAAGATATAATGGAGAAGTATAAAGAAATCAAATTGAGGAATGAGGCATTGAAAGTTGTGACTTATGCCCAATATTGGAAACAAACTCCTAGTGACCAGAATAGGTTGCTTTCAGCCTTTGATTATAAGACTAGGAAGATGAAAATCACTAGTAGAAAATGGCTAATTAGTTACTAAAAAAAATGACTAAAATTTGCATATAAACGACTATTTTTTGGTCGGTGACCAATAGTAGCTAATTTACAGTATCTTATAATGCGACCAAATTTTGGTCGTTTTTAGCTTAGTCATTAATTGGTTATCTCAATTTTGTTGTCTAGTTGTATATTTGGTTATTAATTTGGTCATTGATTTAGTCATTAATTTAGTCATTGATTTGATCATTAATTTAGCCATTGATTTGGTGATTAATTTGGTCATTGATTTGGTCATTTATTTAATCATTGATTTAATCTTTGATTTGGTCATTAATTGTCACAATTAATGACCAAATATACAACAAAATATATGACTATATCATCACCCAAGAAAACTCATTAATGAAAAAAGAAATATGACCAAAATGTTGGTCATGTTATAAGATACTGTAAATTAGCTACTAATAGTCATATATATGCAAATTTTATTCATCGTTTGAAACCAATTAATGATCGAAGAAATATGACTAAATTTTAGTCGTGTTATAAGATACTGTAAATTAGCTACAATAGTTGTATATATGCAAAATTTAGTCGTCATTTGTAGTCACAAATTTGTCATTTGCAGTAGTCATTTATTCATTATATAAATGACTAATTTAGTAGTTTACATTCATTTCATTTACTTTCATTATTAATCATTATAAATGACTAATTTAGTCATATATTCATTTTATTTTTGTTCATCATTAATCAATATAAACTACTATTTTAATAGTTTTAGATTGATTTCATGTGTTCATTATTAATCAACATAAATTAATTAGTATGATTTTGCAACTAAATTTATAAAAAAAAGTGATACAATTTACATGTTCATCTAATATGAAACACACAGTTACATATGTTAATTACAATACCAACTAATTTCAAGTGCAACTATAAATAATTCCAATCACAAATTACATTATATAAAATGTCAAGTATTACAATATGACTTTCCAACTTAATATTGGTTGGAGTACAATTTACAGATAAAATATTGTTCATCACTTCAAAACGTTATCATTATCTTGCTAAGGAATTGCAAGTGAATTCACCAACTTTGAAAACTTGACCATCATTATTTATTTGTGTGTCTTATGTGGGATATTGGCTCTAAGGGTACCACTGCACTAGTGCACTTATCTCTCTTTTTCACTCTAGTGTTATTTTTCCCCTCTTTTTTCAATCATTGCTCCTTACCATCAATATTGAGTCCATTTTCTACAAAAACAAAACAAAAAAAGTTACAATATAGAGTATAAGATATGAAAGTCGATGAACACTGGAATATAAACTAAAGTAGACTATAAAGGATTTATACGATACATACCTCAACATCAGCATTATTTTTAATGTCATTTTCCCCCATAAAAGCAAGAAACTCGAACAATTTTTCTTTAGTTGGGAAATAGTGGCCATTATGTGGCCAAATGACCTGTATTAACAAAGAAAATAAAATGTCACAAATGAACACAACAGAGCTAGCAATTTCTACTAATAATGTATCATGCTCCACTTTTGTATTTGTATTGTTTCCTCTAGTTATCTCTAAGAAGAAGTGACGCTTCAACAATAAAACTGGTTAGTAGAAATCTAGTGGGCGAAGAAAAGTATTGCTGACACAAGATTACAACAAGAAACTAAAAAAGAATAAGACAATACTTTGTAAATTGTGATACTAACCAGGAATATAGCTTCAATATAGTAATATTCAATTATCAACGTACTATTCCAAGGGAAAATGAATCCAATTCCCATAAGCCAACAAATTATGTATGCCCCTTGCTTTCCCTGTAATTAATTGAGAAATATTAGCACACACAATTTCCATTTAGAATCTCTAAAATGGTTCTATAAATATTCAAAGAAAACTTAATGTTATTCATTTTTATTTGATGCACACAAAACTGAATATGCTAACTTGCTGGAGAGTTATGTAATTCATCGTGTCCAAAATCATTGTTTATTGTCATGAATGTTTTTTTTAAATGATCAGGCAACTGGCCTATATTTGATCAAAAAACATATTTTTCAGAATATATTCCATTTTTCTAATTCAATGCTAGATTTCCTTCAAGTTTATGACGTTCAAACAAACTAGAATCATTTTCCTTTAACAAGTCACTGTTGTAATATACTACTAAATAGAAAACTACGCAATGAATTTATTAGTGGTGGAATACTAATAAATCACAAATATAGGCAAGAAATAACACCACTATGTCCTAGACATGCCAAGTCTTTATCCTCTTGTTTGGAAATATTACTTCATGAAACAAACATATTTGAAAAATGAACTTTTCTAAAACTAACCAACGTCGGTGTATCCAACAACATTGACATTTCTATTGGCATGCCCTCAAAATGTGTGGAAGTATCAAACAAGTGTAGTGCACTTCCTTGTAAGGTTAAAGTTTGGCAATGGAATATGTTGTCCCTTAGTCTAATCAGGTTTTAACTTGCCTTGGATAACTTAGAGAGAATGGGAATCCAATATAGAACGATGAAAAAAATATTTTATTCATTCACACTTACCTAGATCCTAAACAAGCATTGAAGCATTATACAAATCCAAGAATGTCTCACATTCCACCAGGAAGCAAAATTTCTAGATTTTGATTGTAACCCTTGAGGCTTTCTCAAATTTGTAAACAAGTAACACCATAAATATTTTTCCGTATTTCTCAAACCTTCTTCTATGTGGAGCTTGAGAAAATATGTGCATACAAATATCACAAGTGTAACTAATTTCTCCTTTTCCTAATTGCTCCTTTTCCTTAAAGTAATATAAGTGGCATTTAAAAAATAAAAGGAAGCCTACAAGAGATGAATGCCACAAATGCAGATATATTGTAGTACACAAAATCCAAAATATAATGAAGTTAATTAATGGAGTAATTGATGGAGAAATCAATGGGGTCATTGGTGGTTGTTTGTATTCTAAACATGCTAGTTACAATTAGAATTTTACAAATACACTGTGATACATTCCCACTTGCCACTTGTCACCTAGTATTACGTATTCTCACCTATTCCTCCTTGCTTACAAGGAATTGTTCCATAAATTAGAAAAATGGAAACCAGTAATTCCTTAAAAATCCTAGAATATCATCTGATCCAGTGACAAGACTAGCCACCTCTTAAATCATATCTAGAACCTTTGATAGCCTTTCATCGGTATTGTCACTCTGTGCATCCCTAAGGAAATGTACAAACTCCTTAAGCAGAACTGGCAACACTCTAGTAAAAATATCTCTAGTATTAGATCATGTCTGAGCTTCATAGAATTGCATTACAGTAACCAATTCCTTTCTATCTGAGTGAAGAAATACAAATGATAGAGCCTTGTGACACCATTCCAACAACAAAACTGGCAAAATTGTATTCAACTATGTTTCCAATTCATGCAAAGTAGCTAATGCATGGAAATTATTCTGTTGTAAAACTACAAGCTTTGGAAGAACCACAAGGACCATATCCTGAACCAGATCTACACTTGGTATACCCAAATTACCTCTGCAAATTCAATTCTCATAACTAGGCATGTGACAAACCTTTCTTTCAAGTATTCAAACAGCTCATATCTAATTCCATCAAAGTTGAAAAGGATTGATCTGATTCCTCCCTTCTATTTAAAACTAGTATATTTATGTATTAACCTAGCAGTTGTTTCTCTTACCCAACTATTGGAATTGTTAAGCTGATCAATCAATAAAGAAAATGAGAAAAAAAACAAATATCCATGGACATCAGCCATTTTCATAATTTCTGCTATTGTTTCCAACAAAGTCTCAAATACATCCAGATCCTCAGTGGCTTCCAAAGAATGTTTCAATATTCCAGGCATATTTTCTTCTTTTGTTTTTTTGCATGCGTCATCATCTTCAAACAAAATATCCATTACATTATTCTCAATGAAGTAACAGATTTTCAAAAAAAAAATCTCCTCACAACCTTCTTCTCATAAAGTGGAAGTATATCCAGGTATTTTATCCACAAAGGTTTTGTTCCCAGAAGGCCACTTTTGATTGCATGGCATAGAAGATGAGAAATTCTTCCCACAATAGCAACACAAACTTGCTCTAATGATTCACTAAAAAGAATTCATGAAAAGAGATACTCACAAATACTAGAAGCAAACTCTAAAAGTTGTATTATTAAGAATGTATTTCCTTTATATCTGATGTAAAGTTACATCAAGGTCAATTTTCCCTGAGTTAGCTGAAATTTGTTTATCACACTAAGCACAAAATAATCCTGATATAAGAACATCTATGTTTCCCAAATTCACTTTCAAACCAACATTTTTGTGGATTTGACACGAAAATTTGGTCGCATAATCGGTTTCTAAAGGAGTAGAAGATAAACATGCAATGTATCCAATATCATGAGCTAAAATTTCACGAACTTTGTCAGATTTTTCTTTAACAAATACCTCCAATCTTCTACACATGGTTGTAATAAAATCATAGATAGGATTGAATGCAAGAATTGGCATAGATGCAACATCTTCAGCTTGGACATCAGCAATCTGATCTTGCAATGCTAATTCCAAAACCTCAAAAATGTTTTCACTCATTGCTTTGATCCCTACCTTAGGAAACATACACATAATTTTGCACTTTGTCTTCTTGATGATATTAGATTCAATGTCAATATAAGAAAACAACCATGGAAGTTTTAAAATTGACAAAAGTGTTTTTGTATTCACAAACCTTTCTTTGTTTCTTGTATTTTGAAATGTCTGAGAAAACACACTTAGCATTGAGCAACTCTTTAGTTGTACATTCAACAATGCATCTAGGGCATATGGCATATAAAGTATGAAGGAAAGCACCCATGGTCAAATCATAAATAGTGGTCCATTGAATGCACAATATTCTTGATAGGAACTATTTCTACATCTAGTGATGATGATGCTAAATGTATAAAGTCGAAACAAGGCCTTTGTAATGTACCATATCCTTAAGCAAGTAAAATACAAGATGTAGACATGAACGGTGAGCTAATAAGGCCTTCTACATGAATCGTTGTTTCCACAAGGCATACATTTAGCAATTTCAACATCCAAAAGGAAAATGGTTGCTAATGTACCTCTCCTGTAACATCAATTAGAATACCCACACTGTCTGGCGACTTGGAGAAAGTAGGAAGGTCACTGAAAGGTGTTGGAGAGTTTCAGATATAAAATTCAATAAAGGACATGTCAAAGCATGTTATAGACAAAGCATTAGAAGTCGTGAAGCTCAATTCAGTTGTGTAAAATGATGCAACAGATAATAGATATGCCACAGGATAATTACATAAAGTCCATTTTCTCGAATAGGAATTCATGACCAACCTAGCTGCTAAGGAAGCATGTTTGGTTGCCCAGGTGTTAAATTAATCTCTCTCAAAATTGAGAAGTGTGACTCCTTCACCCAGAACATAGAATGGTCCACTAGATAAGTAAGTCATTGGCCTGAATGGACTAGATAAATAAGTTTCTGCGTGGTGTGAAAAAAGAGTTTTGGACAAATTTTGGAAATTTTCTATAGACAAAAATAAGTGTCAAGCATGGCAGGAGAATATTGATTCACATATTCTATAGCCTAATGAGTTCTAAAAAAAAAGAACTAAAGAAAATTTCATGAAAAAAATCAAAGTAAAAAAAATAAAGGAAAGACAAAGTTCATGTAGGCTAAGAAATCCAAAACAACATGAAGAAGCCCCATATTACTTTGACTTCATTAGATGTGAAAATTAAAATAGTGTACGAGGGTTGTTTCTAGCTAAACACATCAATGCGTACAAATCAACAAATTTATACAACCTGTAGCAAATATTTGAGAACAGTTTGATGTTTTTTTACACACTTGAAGAGCCAAAGCCAATAGTGAATAGCTGATAATTGCCAACAAACTATACTCAGCATTTAGAAAAAATAAGGTAACATGAAATATAGTAGCAATCACACATGCATTCAGAGTGTTGCGTGATCAATTTTTCTACCTATGTGAAGAAATACGACTTTCTCTCAGATCTATTTCAGTGCGTTCAAGTCTCACTTGCATCTCCAGTGATAATTCAAACACCTTTTTCAAATCTGTTCATCAAGGAAAACAATTGATATGTTGGCCAAACATATGATTATAAGGAACTCAAAATTTCAACAAATATTTTAAGGGTCACTACCCCTTTGAGGAATTTGTTAGTCAATGGGGAGGACACCTTATATGAGAGGAAGTCACCTTGCACACATTTCCAAGCTATTGTGATGAGGATGTCCACTCATTTATAATAACTTCGTCTTCTCCTTTGTAGATTGAACTTCTACCATGGAATTTTCGAAATGGAGCCTTCTGCATTGAATATTGATGGAAAGTTCTACTCATGATGCCACAAGTGCCACTTTATTGGATTTTTGCATGGTCTTTGTGCATTCATTCAAGGTTTGAAGAAGGAATCCACTTTGGAGGAGGCCACACATGCTTCTAAGAAGGATTGATTCATTGTTCATGAAGGTAGATACATGGTAAACCAATTGGAGGAGGAACCATACTTTGTGGTGCCATTTTTGGAGGATTGTTGCAAAACCAACTCCATTATCATGTTATCGTCGACTTGTATGATGGAGCTGGTTGATTGAGAGCATTATTGTAGTCTTTTTCTAAAATATTTTCATGATTTTTCTTGGAGTAGAAAGGGGATCTCAACATCCTATTGCTATCTTTAGTATATAATTGTTGAGGAGGTTTGAATGGTAATATTTTATTTTATTCCTTGCACAGAATATTGAAACTAGGAAAAGGTTGCAGTAATCACTGTGAGCATGCTTATAGTGCTTCATTTACAACAAATGAAACTATGGTTGCTAAAAATAAGTGGTGGCCACAGAAGTTCAAGGGTTGGGAATAGCACTAGCCATTCGAAAATGCAAGAAGGAGATACAAACATTGAAGATCATTTTCCAAAACATTCAATAGGTGAAAAGATAAAGCTTCCTGGACAATACAGTTTAAAAAATTTTGATGTATTATTTGGTAGTGGCTGGCATGCATCAGATGTCCCCTTATTTTCTGCAACTGATCAATCAATGGTTGCAATCACAGCCTTAGTACTTTTCAAGAAGTTTTGTACTCTAAAGTTGTTATCCTTGTTACTTGGTAGAATTTCTTTCATTCACATTGTAGATGGGAGCCTTTTGAAGGAAAGGAATATTCATATTTAGTGTGGTTATTGTTTTTTCAAAAACAAAATCTTTGCAGAATTCCAGCACAGACTGTGAAGTGTGTGGTATATGAATTGAGTAGATAGTGCTACTTAACAGGGAAAATTTATGAGCTAGTGTAGTTTGGTATTTGAAGATGCCTCATATAGTTTGTTGAAGGAGGTTGTCAGCGACTATGGTCTTTTACTAGCCGATTGACTACTCCTGTGCATCCAAAAGTTTTGCATAATCACTCCAGGTTTGGTTTTCTCTTTTACTAGTTGATTGACTACCCCTTTACATCCCAAAGTTTTTTGAGTTAATAATTCAAGCAAGTAACTAGATCTGATCTATTTGCTTAGATAGTTGGTTTTAGGATAACTTAACATCCCAGTTGTATCTTTATTCAGTAGATTTGTAATCTGATAGTTGGTAAATTTCCAGGATGGTGGTTTCAAAGAAATTCTAACACATACTATTAGATTGGACATTTTGATAACATGCATTTTCATTAGTTTTCATGACTTCCACTAATATTCCATTGCTCATTTTGTTGGTTAACTAGAGGATGGCTAGAAGTTGATGGATTTAGAGCACTTACATGTCTTAATTTTTAAGTTCTATAATTTAAGTGTCAACGAAAGCCAACTTAATATTTAGTATTTCCCAAGCCACATGCCTAAAATTGGGCATGGTAAAATTAATGAGTTCAGATACTTTGGCATAATTTTAATTCTTGAAACAATTATTCTGCTCGAATCCTATGAATAACTACAAAATAGAAATTATTACATCCTAGAAATAGCAGTATGCATACATGATATTGTTTACCACGTGCCTATCATGAGTCCTTTAATGATTATCTGTAGCCATTTTCACATAGATACCAACAGAGAAAACAGTTTGACATATCATTCACAACACTGCTTTCAATAATTGGAAATTTATGCAATTAAATGAGGTATTCCATACTATGTTATTTTCTGGAAATTTAAAGATCAACAATATATATTTAAGGTAGTAGAGAAATAATGTTCCCAGAAATTAAAAATGTCTATTTCATCTAGAGAGGAAAAAAGTATAAGAGAAGCCTCAACACATTTATGAAAATTTCAATACTGAAAGTAGTATGACTGTACCTCAGTCCCAGGTTTTAGCTCAAGTATCCTCTTTGCCACAACCCCAGATGCTACTCTTCCAATTGTTTCCCGTACTGAAGATCTGCCACATCCCTGCATTTTATATAAATGCAGTTATAACACATAAATCACTAAGTTGTATCTTCAAAAGAAAGAAGCATTTAAAGAGAGGCATACTACTCAGAAAATAGGCATGCTTAGGAATACCTGAACTAAACGAACACCATATTTGAATTCATATGTGGCATCCACATGAGATGGCCGATAGGCTAATGAAATTTCACTATAATCCTGTCAAGTTCAGTAAAATGCAATAAAGAAAGAGTGGATTTGGAATTTCAAAATTTCGTGTGCTGTAAACAACTATCTCAATTACTTTGTAAAATGAAATGTCGAAATGTATGAAACAATCCTATTCTCTATTCAGAGTATAAACTCTGTAACCAAGCACTCATGATTTTAGTAGATGTAATCATCATACAGTGAATTTTCCCTGAGAAATTTTATGATTTATCCATTTACTTATCACATACTCTTACTATAATGACATATAGTTAGACTTACCATGACCACATATTATTCCTGGAGGTCATAATCATGTTTAAAATTCATCTATTGTTATACAAATTTGTTCATGAAGAAAGTTGTCATTATGCAAAATCCACTTCTAGGTTATATAGTACCATCATTATGAACTCCTCTGCTAACTAGCCACAACAAATATTGTTTCAAATCATAAGGTGTTTCTGCCTCTCATTTGCTTTAAGGATGAAGAATGCTTGATTCATAGTCAATCTCGAATAAGGGTGTTTCATTATAGACTTACGCAATCTTCATTCTCTTATTATAACAATACCCATGATGCCTGAAGGTGATGTTATCACTACTTTGCATGTTGCGCTTTTCAGAATCAAATGATCTGCTTCAAACACCCTACAAATTATGAAGGATAGGTCCTTGACTAGATCATGACGGTCATGATGGGTTTTGAATGTTGTTCAATATATTAGCTTTTCTACCTTTTATAGGACGAATTTCATGTAATGTGAAGAAATGTGAAACTTCTATTCTGGAAAGGGTTTGTGAATTGGATGTCGCTAATCTGACCTATACCTAGCCTTACACTATCTTAACTGTTGCAATAAATTCATTCTACCATCGAAAGAAGAAATTGATGATAATGAAGGTTTTACTTTTGTAGGTGACAACACACTTACTTCAACTGATGACAATTCCTTCAAATGAGAAAAGACAGAAATCAAACTAAGTTGATGTACCTTTTATGTCCTGAAGATGTATGTTTTCTACCTTGTCATTATGAAGATCAAAATTTTGGAGATGTCACAATAGGTTACTACTCACAATTCAAGTCCTTGGAGAGCTAATATTTGAGATGGTATTAATGGGAACTGAGTCTTGATCAATACTTCTGTTGTAAACCCTTGGACTAGAGAAGTCGTCTTGCAAGTTTGAACTCATTCCACATCAGATGTATACTTAGACAACTAGCCTTTCAAACAGTAAAATATCCATGCATGAAACTTAAGTGAGTTACGCCAATGCCAATTTTTTTCTCTAGGCCCTACTTCTGATAAAAAATATTTATCATACTTATGTTCAATAGCCTTGTTCAAAGAGTAGAGGAGAGGCCACAACTTTCCAACAACTGCTTATGAGAACCTTAAACAACAAAAAACTGTAATTTGGTTTAGAAATTAAAATCAAATTTAAGAGAATTCAGTCCAAATAAATATCGGTTTGTATTGAGGTTGTTTCAAGTGAACAATCTGCAAGGCAGTTCGTTTTGTTCTACAACAGAAGAGAGTGATTAAATAAATCCTCAAACTCAGATAGAAGAACCTTTGTACCTAGATTTGTAATCTTCCATTAAAACTTAGATAAGAATGTCTTGCAATCTTTGAAACTTGGATCAACATGAGCTGAAGTCATTCTTGAAACTCCCACAAGCATGAAGTTTCATCAATGTATAGTTATGACTCATATAGCCAGGTGTCAAATCGTTGTCAAGAAATTCCTGTAGATAGACCCCTTAGAGTCTTTAATACACCTTCATGTATCCAATGAATCCCACACCATAATAGGACTATTACTTCTCCAGAGGTTGAAATATTTTAGAGTATACCCACTTGAAGTGACATGCATACAAAATGAAAAATCCAAGATCAAACAAAACATTTTGTCCTTAAGGAGGTCTGAATGACTGCTTCAGGACTGCGGGCAATTTTAGCATTTCATTCTTATAGTGGTACTGCTACAATACTCCTTTTTCTTCAAAGTATAAGAATCAAGTCAAAACTAGTCCTCTTGTTGGATTATGCCAGACTTTGATGAACTAAATTCCAGTTAAAAATTTCAAGCTACCTCTTATTCTGACATACAAATAACTGCTAGACTCCTATGCAAAAATAATGTCACTATGAAACCTCAATGTTTAATAAAAAAATTCATCGTCAATGTAAGGATCTCAAAGGAAAAAGATCTCCTGTGCTATCTCTCATTTCAACTACATACCTAATGAGCCATGCCTTCAAGGTAGAATATCTCACTTCTCAGTTTTATTGCATTCTCTTCTTGTGTGGGCTTGTCCTTACCTGTGCTCTGATATACATGAATTTCAATTATAGAATACACTATAGAAATTGGGTACCAAGCCACAAGGCTTAAATGTGTCAACAACTAAACCTTTAATGCTAAATAGTAACATTGCACTACTGCCAATGCCTTGAAGGAGTGACACCTCTACTAGATTTCACCCTCAATACCTATAAAAAGTCAAAATAGAATTTTGAGCCCTCATATCCCTTATGAATCCACTGTAGCCTGAAAAAAACTCAGACACCCTTGGAGATGCTTTGAAACTTGAACACGCTTCTCAGGTTAGAGAAGTGTATTTTGTTGAGCAGAAAGTGAGATAAGATACGATAAGATAATTTTATATATCCAATGAATGACAATAAATAGTTCAATGGGACTAAAAGGTACAACTAGTACAAGTAAAATGTGGGAGTGCAAACGCAACTCCTCGAAAATGCCAAAGCTAAATCTAGGGTAAAATGAAGCAAAGAAGAATACAATAATAGGACATCCTTATAAACATGTATATAAAAAGATCATGTAGAAGGCTAAGTGAGGGTAATAAAGCTATGCAAATTCCTAGAAACACATTTGGCAACTCAAAATTTCATTCCGAGTTTAATCAAATAATAAATATAACACCTACACTGCATTTTGATGTCGATGATGAGTGTGGGAGAGATTAAGAGAGGACTATTCCTAAGACAGATTGCGAAGTGCAAACAATGGGATGCTTTGTTCTAGCTAGTACTCATTTTGAGGCAGTGTTAATGACCACCCTGTTGAAGAAGACAAAGAACAATTTCCTACAAGTTTTTCGGCCTGCTCAATTGGATTTATACACTTGGAAATTTCTCTTCATTTGATTCACCCTTGAAAAAAATCCATATTTCCAAATGATTGACAATGTGAGAAAAGGTCCTGAATGCAAAGGAGGAATATCAGTAGGAAGGTAGGAAACAACTTTGTATGAATCGTGCAATCACCCGAGAAGACTTAGCACGTGATGATAGGGGTATCATGCCATGCCTGTTTTATACACTGGAAAATTGAAATTCAACCAACATATGAAAAAATCTTGAGCGCAGAAGGAGATAATGGATGAAACTATAGTTCTAGTTTCTCTGAGAATGAGAGTAATAATAATTTCATTAATGAAGGGAAATATTGAACATCCCCTAAGGTTCAAGAGACCAACACTCCTATATGTGATTTTGAATATGGTAGAAAATTTGGCACCCATAATGATGTGCATATCCAATCAAAATTACCTATTAAATTCGAATAGAACAATGCAATATCCTATATTTTTTGCTTTGACATCCATCCTACATATGACATGGATTCTAATGAGGAAGAAAATAACGTTGATCATATCATCAAGTTTTTTTGTGAACCATATGAGACAAAGGTAGAAAGGTCAATTCCATTTGTTGAAGGAATCCTTATTGAAGATGAATAGTCTTATCATATTGGAAGAACTAATCAATATCTAGGAATACAAGAGGACGTCCGCAAACCCATAATTGATTTACATGGTGAGCAGAATCATTTCTAGGTTTTTATCTTATTGTTCATAGTTATGATAATTGATCTTCAAAGGAGGTTTTTCTCCTAACTACAAATTATATTCAGGTAGCTTTAATTTCCTATACAAAACAACCCCTTGTCAAAAACACTGATGTTTATGGCCAGGATAAAAATGTTCCTCTGTTTGATCCAGAAACGTTGGAACTAAATTCTTAATATTTCCTTCAACCATAATGACCCAAGGAGACCAGATTTTTATAATAATGGAGAGCCAAATATGGATCTCTCTCCCAACTCAAGGTAGTCTTAAAGCGTCCAAAATAAAATAATTTTCTTTCTTGACAAATAATTCCCAAGAAGGGTTCTTTACAATATGACATGGACAAGGTCACTTGACATAAACCTTGGAGGTCTTCAATGGAGACCTGACCTAAAAAAAATTGACCAAAGCATGAAACCCATACTTTAATAAGTCAATTTATTTAATAATAAATTTATTTTTCTTTCTTTTGATAAATATATTTCATTATGACTCAAATAAAATTATGAAGACCAAAACTAGTTACAAAAGCTAGTTACAATCTTCAACACAAAGCCCCAGCCAAAGTAGAAAGGGAAAAAGCCTAAGCACTCGCATGAACTAATAAACAACTCGTGGATACCACACATTTGGTAGAAGGCCTTGATTATAGGCACAACTCAACCACCATGGAACAATTGTATGAGCTTGAAGGCAGGATCCACCAAGAAAGGTGCGCCACTAATAGTTAGCCAGTGGATAGAGAGACAAAAATGCTAATCCTACACATAGGAATTTATAGGAGTCGAATTACCCAATATAACAAAAGAGTGGACTTGCACTAGCACACTAGGGAAATGATTTCCAATAGTATGGATCACAAGACTAAGCAAGAAACCTCCTACTAGAGCACATTCTAGATATCCTCCAAATGTTGGATGATAAATATATCTCCCTAAAAGAACAAATGTGTGGCCTACACACTAGTAAAGCTTACTCAATCTATAGACATGTCACATATACATGACTAAAAAAAAGCAGAGATATTGATGTTAACAACACTTAGCCAATGTCACATGAATTCTCCTGAGGCTATTGTAGTTTTTAATGACAAATAGTTGGTCATGGTACTTCTAGGTATGAGTTTGAAATTCACTAATTTTATGCAGGGAGCATTGGGCCTGCCCACGCAAATAGCTCATGGAGCATTATGTATCACCAAGAAAGGTGCACCACTATTAGTTAGCCTGTGGATAGAGAGATAAAGATGCTAATCCTACACATAGACATTTCTAGGAGTCAAATTACCCAATATAACAAAAGAGTGGACTTGCACTTGCACACTAGGGAAATGATTTCTAATAGTATGGATCACAAGACTGAGAAAGAAACCTCCTGCTAGAGCACAATCTAGATATCCTGCAAATTTTGGATGATAAATATATCTCCCTGAAAGAAAAAATGTGTGGCCTACACACTAGTAATGCTTGCTCAATCTATAGACATGTCACATACACATGGCTAAACAACAGTAGAGAGATTGATGTTAACAACACTTAGCCAAGGTCACATGAATTATCCTTAGGCTATTATAGTTTTTAATGATAAATAGTTGATCATGGTACATCTAGGTATGAGTTTGACATTCACTACTTTTATGCAGGGAGCATTGGGCCTACCCATGCAACTAGCTCATGGAACATTATGTATCCTTATAAACACTGACACTAGTAAACTGTTAGCTAGAAAAATTGCTTGGTATATTTATTTATTTGAATACATGTTAGCTTTATGAATAAGGCCTAATATGAAAATATTCAAGGGTTCAACCAAAGCTCTAGCAAACTCTCAACATGTATATAACCTAATTTTGAATATATAAATAGAAAATCATACTCACAACAAAAGGTTTAAAAAATATCTACACATAGCAATAAGAATCTTATTGAGTAGTGAGATTCTGAAATCAACCCACAAGTGGAAATGACCTAGTTTTATGTTAGTCATTAGTACTTTTTATTATTCATTGAAATTCAAGGTTGTTTCAATTTGTGGGGCATTTATTTCCACAAAAAATTTTAAGTTACAAAAAGGAAGTGATCTAGAAGCAACAATAAGAATCTTAATGGATAGTGAGATTCTAAAATCAACCTACAAGTAGCAATAAGAATCTTGGTAGGTTTCAAAAGGTTAAAAAAAAAATGCATGTAAATCCATTGATCCCAGATACAAAGAAAAAAGGATTAAGAGGGAGAGGAAATTATAAATAGGCCCAAAAGCCTCATGAGAGGAATATTTAGTTGCAGTTACTCTTTGAAATATTTAACTCTGGAAAATTGCAATGTCCATATCTTCTCAAGAAAATTCATCTGTCTTCGTATATTGGAGGTTCATTTTATCAATAGAGTTATGTTTAGTGAAAATTTTTCAATCTTGTAGACTACATTTGTTTTCCTAGTTTCAGGAATAGTAGTTTTGGCATTTTAAATTTCTTAGGTACTTTTGGTTGAATAGAAATTAGTTATTTTTCCTACATTTGACTTGCTTATCACCCCGTGACCAAGTTAAGATTATAACAGGAATCTAATATTCCTAAATTAGCCCAAGCTAATAGGAATATTCAATTTTTCTTTGTTTATATTTTCTTTTCATGTTGATGAATACAAATGCAAAAGAGGACATGTAAAACTCCTAAAGCTATGAATAAATCAATGCCACATGTGAACAAAGACATATCTGGGCTATTTATATTAAAACACCCTTATGTGTGAAGGGGATTGAACTATTTGACTGGGTCAACATGACCAAATCACAGTGTTGTCTAGATTCATTGAACCTCCTAGATAAACATCACAGATTAAGTTGGAGATTGTTCATGTGAACAGGGCCAATTCATTTGAGATGGTTTAGGGTTTGCAAGGACTCTATGTTATAAAAGGAAGAGAAGGAAAACAAGAGAGGGTTGTTGATGAGATTATATTTTTAGAGTATATTGTCTGCTTAGACATATCTCATTCTCTTGGCTGTTTAGCAAAGAATTGTGAGGATTTCCTGTTTAGGGCTTCTCTCTCCTTCCATTGAGTAGCTCTTGGAGGGCATTGCACTTCTCTTCCACTATCAGGAATTTGTCCAAGCTCCATCTCCCTTAGACAGCATAAATATTGTTGGGGTTTACTTGTTTTAGTGAGCTGCAGCAAGTGGAGACTAGATCTGCTCAAATCTAGATTGTACTAGTGCCTCTTCTCAATGAGTGTGTCTTTTAACCTCCTGGAAAAGTGTATTAGATGTTGAGCTTTAGATTTCAGATATTGGCATGTGGCCAATATATTCGCTATATATCCTAGCGTAGTTTTTTGTAGAGACTGCATTATTCTATTCAGTGTTGCAGTAACAGGGTTTGATCCCTTGCTTGTGAGCTTTTTTCTTGGAGGAAGGGCCAACCCTTCTCCCAGAAATATTTGTATCTTATTCTTCTTCTGTACTTGTACATTCCAGCCATATTTATTTAGTGCTGTAGTAAAAATGTTTTTCCCAGATCTAGATCTGCATATATGACATTTTTCACTTGTACCTTCCTGTAACCCTTGCCGGGTCATTCCAATAATGTGTAAAAGAGGTTTTTCTCTATTTTTCTCCATTATCTGAGGTAATACACTCCATGTATGTTGTTTCTAATTATTTTATGCATAAACCCTCAGAAAATCACGTTGTATATGCTTCAGTTAATTTCCGTTGAGTCAAGTCATGGGGATTGGGCCTTTTCTAGCCATATCGGGAGTGGGAGACCTGTATAACATAGCTAGAATGATTTTTTTTGGCTGAAATTTGATATGTTAGTCCCCTATAACATATTATAAGGGAAAAAACCATCATTTTCCTTTGTTTTTACCCAGATCTCTGAAATTAACCTTTTTAGGGCTTAATTTGCTACTTTTCCCCACTTTTTGGATCTTAAAATGAAGAAGAAGTTGATACTGTAACATGAACTGATGATAATGTGTTTATTGACACATTTCATGAGTGAATAGAGTGCTGCTACTCCATCATTGGGTTTACTTATTGTTGCAGTCCCATTATTGGGCATTTTTCCATCCATTCTAGGTGTGAGAGGCTTGTTTATCTCACCTAGTTTTCTTGGTTTCTGATTTTCTCTTGGATTTGGATCTTAGATTAGTGGAACTAAGAGATCCAAGGGCTAATCTTGGTTTCTGTAGCATACATTCCTGAAAAATGTTTTTTTCAAGCATGCCTTGCTAGCAATCCCAATTTGGGGATATTATAGTGGTATCAAAGCAACTTTCTTGGCTCAGCTTGTGAGTCTCAGCCCAAAAAGACAGAAGAGATCAAGATGATGAAGAAGATGAGTTTTCTCTCATCAGTTTTCAGATCTAGAGAGGGCCTCTCCAAGGAGCTCAAGGTGATGGAAGAAGGAGAAGAGGAAGGACCATGCACTTCCTATTCTCAAAGAGTAGAAGGCATGAAGCATGAAGAACACTTGGAATTCGAGATTCTAAGTGAGTACCTTGATGAATACCGAGCTAAAACTAGAACCTTCAAATATTTTCTAGCCTTACCACAATTTATTCAACAGAAAGAAGAGAGAAGACCCCACAACTATGGGATGATGAGAGGCAATAGATTTATATTGTCCACATTTGATGGATCACTCACATGTGCAACAAAATTTTGGGTGATGAAGCTAGAGGCTTTATTTCTGCTACATCCTATAGTAGATAGAGAGGTTGTAGAAATTGCAGCGCTGCACCTTGAAGGTGAAGCAAGTACTTGGTGGTTTAGACATTGGAGCCATGCAAGGGTATATACTCTTGCTGAGTTTTCTCAAAATATGATCAGAAGATTTGGCCAAAGGAGGGAGGGGCCATCACCACCAATTGAAGAGGCATGTACCAATGTTGTTGAGACCATGGAGGAGTAGCCTTCATCTTCAAAAGTTTGTGAATCCAACACATATGAGGAGAAAAATCTTGCAGCCCTGCAAGGAGCTTCCAAATTTCACCAAGGTATGTTTAAAAGTCCATCTCTTGTCATTTCAGCAAACACTATGGATGGGTCTATATCATTGCATGCAGTTGATATAGAGCTGCAGAATAGCACTGTGCTGCATAAGAGAAGTGATGAAGAAAAGAGGAACCATTCCTCATGTGAGCACTCAAAGGGTAGCTTCATTCAGGAAGCCATGAAGGAAGCAATGAGAAGGAGTAGACATCTGGAGATAAGAAACTCTTTCTCCTCTTTAGATGACATTATCTCAATGAGCATGCCATAGCTCAAAGAGAGACTTCTACTAGTAGCAGATCCAAGGCCTCTTTGGTTTTGGAAGACCATGCATGAGGAGGAGATCTCATGGAGAGATTTCAGTGGAGGTGCACTCCCACACATCATGGAGTGCAAGATTATTCAACAGTTTGAGGAGGTTCTTCCCTTCTCACAGGAGCAGATAGATGATGGAGGACATCTTTGGATGGATAAAATCTCTCATGATTGTATTGGACACCTCTTGAGCCATACACATCATGATGGGAGGTTTTTGCCTACCACCTGTTAGGAATCTGTAATTTATTAGCAATATTGGTAGAGTCCAATTACAGAAACAACATCGTTTCAACCAACTTTGGGATTCTAGGATCTAGCCCTCCTGAATCCGGAGAGGGATCTCTCCAATATGTACAAAGATGGATTTGTCTTTGAAGTTTGGGGTTATGATATTAGGCTAGTTATGAATGCCATGGGTTTGTTTGTTTTTTGGATGGTTGAGCATGAAAATTACTTGAGGGGAAAGTTCTAAATGCAAAACAGTTTCAAAAGTGAGAAGTTGCAAGTGAATAGAACATCTTAGGCTAAAAAGATAGATATAACGCTGGTTTTTAGTCCATTGGGCTATGGAGTCATATCTGGACTTTAATTGAGCAACAACATCAAGAGTGATCCAAGGGGCAAGTCATGTATACCACAAGATTATTTGAGATAGAGTGATGGAATGGAAACAATAAAGTGTTGGAGATGGTGGAAACTGATAATAATTTCACAAAGGATTTATAGTCAGTCCAAACAAGAAAAGCCTCTTAAGTAACTATTTAAAACCAACCAAGTGCAGGGCTAACCATTGACCTCTTGGGAAAGTTTGTATTAAAGCAACTTAATTGACAAACAATCCAGTAATCCACATAATTACCTTTAGAAAGTATGAAAACATATAAGAGAAACAAAGTGTAAACTTAAGATCAGATAAAGTATTTTAAACCTATTCTGCTTTCAGTCAACACCAAGGGAAACTTTCAGAATCTGCTTTTGGAGAAAAACTAGGACCAGGGCACACCATATCTTCCATAGTCATCTTTAATAAGAAAATAAGGAAAATAACTTTCAAGAACAAGGTTTAAAGCAAACAGTAGGACGAGGGAACTCCAGCATTCCTAACTGCTTAAATTGTATTAAATCATTCTTAAATGAACAAGTTGGAGGAAAACATTAAGATAAAGCTTTCAGTTAGAGAAGGTTACTGATATACAGTAGGTCCTAACTCTATAAATGTTGTCCTTTATCAAAGAAAGTGAAACAATATGACATACATAGAAGGAAAACAATAACAAAGAAAGGAGCACTTCACCAGTGATATAGACTAGGATCCCAAGAAACAGCTTTTATATTGATGTCAAACCAGTTACAGTCTTCAAGTCCAATGTTTCAGTTCAGCAATCATCTTCACTATTCAGCCTATCTAATCTACCACAAGCAGGGCTCCAAGGGCCAGTGAATACTATTTACAATCAGAAGTTTTTATTGAAATATATTTCCAAGTTCTACAACCAACCCCTCACTCATCTTCTGTTGTAGTATATATAGAAGAATGAGGAGGTGAGATCTGATAAAAGATCTTAATTACAATTAATACAGAGTTAATGTCTTCTTGGCCCTTGGGGGGCTTAATGAAGAAACTGTACAGGTGTTTCACTGTATTAATTTATTTACACTTATGAATTAAGCTCGATGGGAGCTTTGTTGACCTTTGAGGCTCTGTGTGACGCTAGGGTTACTCTGTAGATATCTTTTGCATTAAGTTTCATTGCAGAAGTAACTTTCCGGCTGTGCTGAGGTGAAAATCTTCATTCGATCAATAACTTCGGCCCCTGTTTGAATGGTTTGAGGCAACAGGTGGCTCTGTGGTAGCTGGGAGAAATTGATTAACCTCATATCTGGCGGTGGAGGTTTCCTGTCTGATAATCATTTATGCTTTCTTCTTTAACTGTGTTTTTAAATCAGGGATTAGGATTTTGATAGCCGTCTTAGCTGTAATCCCCACAAATCTGTCCTTTAATCCTCTGTTCTAGTGCATTTTTGTCTTCGACACTGATACTCTTTGTCTGTGCCCGATTTGTTGTGTTATTTTCTGTTGTGCAGGGCTGCGCAGGGCTCATAAGGCATCCATGCCTAAGGAAACACTGAGGAAATGTGCATTTCCACCCTATGGATGATTTCCTTTGACGAATCTAAGACGGGAGGGTCGTCACCCTCCGCCTTTGAATCTTCTTTGAAAATTGCGAGAAAATGATAAAAACCCTGCAAAATACGAAAACAATTAAAAAATCCTGCTTTTATAGGTTGACTGCATCGGAGGGCGTGCAAGGAGATAGGAGCCGTTGGATGGCATCATCCAACGGTTGGGATCGATTGGGAGCGATTGTGGAATGGGTGAAAGAAGGATTAAATCCGAGCCATCGATTGTGCAGAGATCGACGGTCGAGATTGAACGAGGCAGTCAGAGGAGAAGGATGAATCTGAGCCGTCGATCGCACAAAGATCAATGGTCGGGATTGGGCAATGGAAATTCAAACAGAGAGATTGGGAAATGAATTGTGGGCCGTCGATCTGCAAATCAGATCGACGGCGGAGATTGATTTGCCACTGTATGATGGCCCGGCTATCGTGCGCGCACCTTCGTTAATTTTCGGGCATCTTCGGCGAGCGATCACCGTTGGATCAGTGGGCCCAGATCGGACGGTCCACAGCGATATCGCTGGGCATCCCAGTCCAAAAGTTAATGTGCGATGGACGACCGATGGATGGCAGTTTTGCAAATAGTACACGGGACGCGTGGCAGCAAGTGTATGGAATTGCTAGCCATCGGGGGAAAACAGCCTTTTGCCCGAAGGCGGTGCGATGGATACCGCCAGTTTTGGGCAACCGGCTTCGGGCGGTGGGGACCACGGAAAGACGCACTCCGCACCGTCGGATCTATGGATTGAATCGACGATCGAGATCGCTCCATAATTTGCACGGGCGGAAAAATTAAATAAAATGATTTTTTGACGGTTTAAATAAATATCAAAGGTTTCTTAATGGTTTGCGAAGAAATATTTACTTAAACCGGATAAGCGCCCGACTGGCTCAGCACGCGGTCACGGCGCCAGGGTGTATGGGCGGAAAGGCTAGGAACTTAGCCCAAGGGGGATTAAGCCCAATATATATAACAAAATGGGTTTTTAATGGTTTTTCTCATAATTTTCAAAGGTTTGAGGGTTCCGATAAGGCCAAGAGTGAGTCTTAAACCTTATAAAGGGGATTTTGATGAGGGGAAAAGGCAGAAATGTGAAAATGAGGGATTTTTGTGGGAAATAGGGGGATAGAAAGATGAGGTTAATTTGGGAATAAGGTAAAAGAGAAAATGGTGTTTGTAGCAATATTTTGGCTTTGGAAATCAACAGGATTTCAGAGTCTTTTGGGATGTAAACAACAGTGCAGATTTGGATAGAGGCAGGAGGCCTTCAAGAGTCTTCAAGAGCCAACAGTTTTTGTTATAGAAAATTTTTCCTTGAAGGCTCAAAACAGATTTAGCCACCTTTTTATATAATCAAATTTTACAGGTGGCTAACAGTGGCTCCAGTTGGGGATGTTGCCTTCTTGAAGGCATCAAGAACTTTAGACTTGCATTCTCTGGGAGGCTGATCAGTTGCCTCATCCATTGTACTTTCTCTAGGAGGCTGACCTGTTGCCTAATCCATTGGGCTGCTCTTCCTTTGCTGGGATGATCTTCTAAAAACATATTAGCAACCATGAAAACAATGAATTGTCATCAATACAACTTTCTACCTACCCAATCCTATAGATCTAACATTTTTTCTTCATTAGAGTGCACTTGGATTGGCAAACTCTATTCACAACATTTTATTCTTTTGAAAGCAGGAAATCTAATCTATTTCTACTCCTTATTCCTCCCTGAACTTAGATTAAACATTTGAGCCCATATGATTCTCTACCTAACCTACCATCTGTTGGGATTAAACTGTCCAACAGATCTTATTCTCTAAATTCTAAAACATAAATTTAAACAACAGCCAAGTCAAGATTAAGTTGTTTGACTTGCTGTGATCTATGGCATAAGGACAAGCTACACATAGACATTTATTTTGCAGAAATAATAAATAAAAAATGGAAGGCTTAAGATCTGAAATTTGATAACACTTCCTTCCTCTTTTCTACAGCTCTAATTTGATTCTTATTGAGCTGTCTTTCCTTTTCTTCTGGTTCAGATTTTGAGCTAATTAGAACCATATTTTTACATCTCTTTGACTCAGAAAAATAGAACAGATTTGAGTCATTTCTCTTTGCAACCTTAGTTTCAGATTTTGATCATGTTTGAACCTTTAATTTCTATCCTAAACTATCTACTGATAAGCCAAGATTAGATAGTTTGGCATATCAAATTCACTATCCTATCGGCAGAAAATTTAAAGCGAATTAGTCAAGATTAAACAGTTTGACTAACTAGAAGTGTGTTTTTCAGGAGTGGCATTTGAGCTTGCACACTTTCAGATTTATCTCTCTTTTTTGGTATGGGGCTATACCTTGCTTGTTTTCAAAATCTACCCTCTTTTCTTTCTTTTCTTTGTTTTTGTATTTTTGTTTTTTACAACTTTGAATGCAATGGTGGATGAAATATTCATAATGGAAAAGATAAAAAGGCTTCAAAACATAACATGGATCAAGAGAAGTAATGCTTAAGCATCCTGCCATTGACAGGACCCCCAAACAATTTTGCTCCATTCAACTCCTGCAAGAAAAATGCATTGTTACCAGCAGCTGAATGAATAGAGTAAGGGCCAAGCCATAGGTTGTCAAATTTTCCATGCTTGCCCTTCTCTTCCCTTCTTGAGTCCCACTTTAAAACTTTGTCCCCAATCTTGAAATTGCTGGCCTTTGTTCTTCTGTCGAAAATCTTTTTAATGCTATCTTGTTTCTGCAATGCTTTGTTATAAACTTCCTCTCTGGTTTGCTGAAGATGAATGGTCTGATTTATTCTTTTGATCATGTCATTATCTTCAGTCTGCAACTCTTGAATCAACTTTATCACTGGTACACCAAGGTTGTTTGGAAAAATTGCATCAGTACCATACACAAGCTGAAAGGGTGACATACCAATGGATTTCTTCAAAGTCAATCTGTCAGCCCAAAGTGCATGAACCATCTTTGTGTGCCAAGACTTCTTATTGTCCTCCAACAGTTTCTTGATTATGTTCACTAAGCTTTTGTTGAGGATTCTGCAAGTCCATTACCTTGAGGGTAATAGGCCGTAGAATGCCCCAATGTTATGTGATATCTGTGACAGAAATCAACCATCTTCTTTGATCCAAATGTTGCTGCATTATCAGTGATGATCTTGGTAGGACAACCAAATCTGGAGAGAATATTAGTCTCCATAAATTTTATGATAACTGAATCATTGGCCTGCCTACAAGGAATGGCTTCTATCCACTTAGTGAAATAGTCTGTTGCAGTGAGAATCCATCTGTGCTGGGCAGAAGATGGTGGATGGATTTATCCTATAAAGTCAAGTCCCCACTATTGAAATGGGGCTTCAACAGTGATTGGATGCAGAGGGAGGGGTAGCAGTTTTATTTTGCCTTCAAAAAGTTGACACTTATGACAGGCTATGATCATCTGGTGTACATCATGGAAAAGAGTAGGCCAATAGAAACCAACCCTCAAAATTTTGTTGGCTGTTGTCTTCCAGTACAAATGACCTCCACACTCTCCTTCATGGAACTGGTACTTAACCTTCTCTGCATCAAACTCAGGCAAACATTTAAGCAATAGACCACTTGCATTTTTCCAATACAGACATTTATCTTTAATGTAATACTTTACAACTTTCAATTTTAGGAACCTTGCCTTTGTTTTTGTCAAGCCAGGAGGTGTTTTCAAATTAAGCAGAACATAAAGAATATCAGCATACCAAGAGGAATTCATAAAATAGTTTTCAACAATGGGTGTTGAGATTTCCTCTTGATCATCTAAAGCATTAATCATATGAATATCAAGAACTTCACAATTTGATTCAGCCATTAATCTAGCTAGACCTTGGCCTTTGATGAGCTTAGTGGGTTTTATCTCTAAATCATATTCAAGAATAATAGCAATCCACTTACCTCTCTTACCATCTGGGTCCTGTGTTAGAATGTCTTTAACAACTGAGTTTGGGACAAAGGCAATGATGTGTGAGTGAAGGATGTACACTCTGAAGTCTTTCAATGCTTTAACAAAAGCAAATGCTTTCTTCTCCATAATGTTGTACTTCAAAGGGGCATCCCTCAATGCCTTGATAAAGGATTCTATAGGCTGCTCTTGTCCTTGTAGGTTTTTTTGTAAAAGGACAAAAGCTATGGTATATTCTGATGCAAATGAGAAAATATAAAAATATTTTGAAAAATCAGGACTTATCAGAACTGGTGTTTTGGTTAACACTTGTTTCACCAGTTCAAAGGATTGCTTTTCTTCCAAGGTCCATTTTACCCCTTGCTCCTTTTTCAGCATGTTTGTGATATTCCTAAGGAGCTTAGCTAAATTAGGGATGAACCTTCTCAAAAATTTGATCTTCCCAATGAAAGATTGTAACTCTTTGATGTTTCGAGGATGAGAGATTTGCAATATGGCCTCAATCCTCTTTGGATCTATCTTTATACCCTCTTCTGAAATAATGTGTCGAAGAAGCTTACCTTCTTGGAGACCGAATAGTGTCTTCTTAGGGTTTAAAGATATTCCAAACCTTCTGCACTTCTCGAAAAATTTTCTCAAATGTTCTAAGTGTTCTTCATCTGTTTTTGAAAACACAGTGACATCATCAATATAGATAATGATGAAGAAGCCCAATTCTTCCGAGAATGCTATGTCCATGGCTCTTTGGAAGGTTGCTCCAGCATTCATTAGACCAAAGGGAATTTTCACATACATGAAAGTGCCCCAAGGTGTAGTAAATGTTGTCTTTAATTGATCAGCAGGGTAAACCAAGATCTGATTGTACCCTGAATAGCCATCCAGCAAAAAATTCTTCTAGACCCTACCACCCTTTGTAAAATATGATCCATCTTGGGTAAAGGGTAGTTGTCTTTTAACGAAGCTTTGTTTAAGTCTCTAAAGTCTATACAAAGCCTGATTTCTCCAGTTTTCTTCCTAACAGACACCAGATTAGACACCCACTCAGAATATCTAATAGGGACAATAATACCAACATCATACATTTTCATGATCTCATTCTGAACCAAAGGTAGCTGAACAGGGTTTATTCTGCGCAGTTTCTGTTTGAATGGTTTTTGGTTTTCTTTGAGGGGGATTTTGTGTTGTATTATTTCAGTGTCATAGGATTTAATATCTTCGTAACTCCACGCAAAAACATCAGAAAATTATTTAAACAACTCAATGTATTTGAGTTTAATGTGAGTTGGTAAAGTCTTAGACAGTTTAATCATTTTCGGTTTTTCTTCACTCCCTATATTGCACTCCTCCACTTCAGTCTCTACAGGTTCCAGTTTTGGTTTATTTTCCACATCATTAAAATCAAACAACTCTTCTAAAGGAGCCAGACCTTTGGGTAAACTTTCATCTTTAGAGTGCAGAGTTTCTAACTCCTCCATTTCTGACTCTGCAATCATCTCTGTTTTGTTTCTAAGTTTGCTAGATAACAGGTTTATATTAGTAGGTTCAGGAGATGGTTCTTCTTCACCAAGAAAAACTTCTTCCTTGCAGTCTGTTTCATGGTCTGAGTCCGAACCGTTTAGTTCAAATTCATTTCTGAATTTCAGGAAGTCTTCTATTTGTTTGTCGTTTTCAAACACCTACCAATATTTTTCGTTGTCAGGCACGACTAGTCTGAATTTAATCTGAGTTGTGTCATCATATGGTGTTAAACATGTTCTAGCTGTAGAGGCCAAATTATGGGCTATAATATTTTCCTTTCTCGGGACGAAAATTAATTGGGACTCATCGAAAGTTTCTAAAAGGTCCACGACATCATTTCGATAGGCCCTAAGTCTGGGGTGATGAGCGTTGTACTCCCCATTGACTTTCCTAACGATTAACTCTAAATCCCCATACACATTGATTCTTCTGGCTCCTAACTTTTTCAATAGGTGTAAGCCTAAGAGAAGGGATTCATATTCCGCTATGTTATTGGAACACTGGAAGTTTAATTTACAGGAAATGCATTCGGTGTGGTTACTTACAATGTTGCGAATCCAGACACATGCACCCGTGTTATTTTTAGTGCATGAACCGTCAAAATGAATACTCCATAGAGGATTGTTTTCAATTTCATCCATTTGGTGAATGTTCTCTTTAACTACTGTGCCTTCTGATTTTTCATGATTAGCGACACCTGATTGAAATTGTTTAGACTCTTAAGATTTTTCGTTAAGCAGAGGAACGTTTTCTTGAATGTCAAGGTTTAAAAGCAAAGGACGCACGTCTTGTAGTTCAAGACCCACATTTTGTTTGCTAGATTTTATAGGTTCAGCAAACTGTTTTGACAATTCTGTGGCGTTTACCTCCTCCTCTCTATTGGCCATTAACTCCGTTAGAGTTACTTGTTCAACTAATGTTTCATCGTTGAACAAAATAACAGAATCCAGGCCTGTATTTACAGAATAGAGGGGAGAGTTTTGTGGTCTGTCTTGACTTGTAACTGTGTATTGCATATGAGACTCCCTGTAAAGCCTTCTAGTCTGATTGAAAACAGGGATAGTCACATAGGTCATGTCCATCTGCATAGTCCCCTGCAACATAGCCCCCCAAGATCTAGATAATAACATTCCATACTTTGGGGGCACATCAGCCACGACAATATCCATGAGTAAGCATTTAGCTGGAATCTGGGCTAAGTTAACATAGAGGTCTTTGATTAATCCCAAACATTTTACCCTGTTGGAATCGAAGAAGTACAGATCCTTGTAAGGTTTGGTGATTTCTAAACCAAGGCTCTCCATCACAGCTTTAGGCATTAAATTATGAGAAGCCCCAGAATCATGCATAGCGTTGTGCAAAATTTTGTCATGAACGTTTAAACTCACATAGAAAGGAGGAACAGGTCCCTCTTGGTATCTTCCTTCAATATTTGGACCAAAAATAAGCTCTGACTGGTCATCACTAAGATTGACTGTATCTCCATTTTCCTCTATATTTAAAGCCTTCAAAATTTGGTTCCTATATACATGTTGGGCAGCTAACTCGGTCAAAGGAACAGAGATTTTGATTTTAGAAATTTCCTGCTCCAGGCTGAAAGGAATTTGACTCTTTGAAGCACTTGTCTCAGCCTTATTAGCTGTCATTCTATCAGCAATATCAGCTTGCTAATTTGTTTTATTTACACTTGACAAAATTGTTTTTGCAGGAGTACTAGCTGAAGTGTTAGTGCTGCTAATGTCTGCACTCTGATTTTCATTGTTTTGAGTGCTTTTTCCTTTACCTTTATCATAATTTTCAGCCACTGTTTTGTCCTTTTGTTTAATCTTTTTAGGCTTGGTTGTAGTGCTGTTTTGTGAAGATTGGTCAGAATTTTTATTGTTGGGGGATCGTTGACTAGTTTTACTTCTAAGGTCGTATTCTCTTTGAGGCTCTATGATGACATTTTCCATGTCTTGATAACAATTTTCATCATCATCTATTTTGTCATCATAAGGTTTGTATAGACCTTGTTTTCTATCATAATGAATGTCAAATTCATCATTATCTACCCCCAGCATGTTGATATCTTCTTCCTCTAATATTTCATCTTCTTCCTCAACCTCACTTACATAGTTTTGATGAAAGGGAGGAGTGATCTGCTGATCATCTTCCCTAGGTCTGTTTGGAGGTTGGTTCCTTCTAACATTCTGATTCTGGTTCTGATTTTTGTTTTGAGGAGCAGCTTGGTTTTGATTTGCTTGTGCTTTCTTAATTATGCTCATCTCCTCCATCATTTTCTCCATCTTTGAGTTGGAAGTAGAAGGTGTGGATTCCTCTCTAAAAGATACTCTCTTCTCAGCTTTCATTCTTGCTCTCTTCTCCATTAAGTTGACTTCCACAGAAATAGCACCTCTTTGCATATCTTCAAGAGTTGCAAAATCTCTCTCTCTTAGCGAATAGGTCATGTCAGAGTCAAACCCTTCAGGAAACTTGTTTAAAGCTGAGCCTTGTGGAGGTTTTAGTTTTGGGGAAAGTGCATTATACACACTATTAAACCTAGTGAAATAAGCTTGGACACTTTCCCCAGGGTTTCTATGGAGGTTCTTGTAATCAGAAAGGACTTGGAGAGGATTCTTCTTCACTTCCCATTTGTTTAAGAAAGTTTGATGGAAGCCTGGGAGATCGTTTATACTATGGGGGGCTAAGATTTTAAACCATTTTCTTACTTCTCCCCCTAAGCTTTGAGAAAATAATCTAAGCTTGACAGAATCATCATCAATTTCATTTCTGTCAAAGTAGTCATTCATCTTATCCACATGTTGTGATGCAGTTGTAGCATTGCAAGCATCATATAATGGAATTTTGGACTGATAGTGCTGTGGAAGATTGACTAATGGTGCAAGAAGGACTAGAGGAGCATACCATGAAGCCATGGTAGGAGGTGGAAGTGGATTCATAGGTGGGTTGACAAAAGGGAAGGTGGGCTGAAGTGGAATGGATGGAACAGTGGATGAAGGATGAGTAGATGTGGATGGAACAACAGTAGATTGCTGAGCTGACCTTGGATGATAGAAACCTAAATTCAATAGGAAGTGTAGATCATGTGGTGTTGTTTCTCTACTACCAGGAGGTTCACTTGCCTCCAGGGATGAAAGTGAAGACTCAGAATCTAGCTGAATTATATCATCAAGTGACCTAGTTCTAAAATTATTTACTAAGTCGGCTTGTGATTGTTGTAGAGATGAGAGATTTTCAAGAACTGATTTAGCTCTCAAGGGTGATCTAAAAACAGTTGATAATTTAATCTTAGGAGACTTCCTAAGGATACTTTTTGGGTTATCAACTAACTCAGGTGGATCAGGGTCAGGATGGGCTCTAGTATGAATCTTTCTAGGAGCCACTATGCTATGTTTTTCAAACCCAAACAAACAGGAAAAGTTCGACCAGGTATGACAATATTTGAGAGGTTTAACTAATCTGTTTTCACAAATCTTAATCCTACAGTCCTCTAACTAAGTTTGAATGATGCTACAATAATGTGGGTTCTTCCCAGTGGAGTCTTAAGGCCTGCTAAGGATTGTGGAGTCGCCAAGTGGGAGTTTTTAACTCCTAAGGAGGTAAAAGGTTTTGTGGTCCACCACCATGTTTATTGAATACCAATCTGAAATATTATTGAATTTTCTAAGTTATTTTTTAATTGTATGGTTTTTAAGAGTATGCTAACTTTATTTCAAAACTTAGCTATGGTTATGAGACAAAGAGAGTGTACTCTTATGGCTAAGCCAATTGATTTTTCAAGGTAAGATAAAGTCTTAAGAGAATCCTAGGGTTTACCTAGATTGTCACTAATTCAAACAAGTTTCATGATGATTAACATTGCTTTTGGTAGTGATTGAAAAGGCTGCTCTTTACTCACAAAGGTTTTATGAAGTTTTTCCATGGAACTCAAACCAGAGATTGAATAGGAGGGCATTCACCAGATATGTCACCCCTGAAAGAGGATGAGATATGGAGGCTAACTGGCCCTTTCCAGACTCTTTCTAAGAGTATGGGAGAACACAACAAAGGTAAAGGGTTTGGAGTCTCCAGTGGAGTCGCTAGAAATGTTGGGAATCTGTAATTTATTAGCAAGATTGGCAAAGTCCAATTACAGAAACAACATCGTTTCAACCACTTTGGGATTCTAGGATCTAGCCTTCTTGAATCCGGAGAAGGATCTCTCCAATATGTACAAAGATGGATTTGTCTTTGAAGTTTGGGGTTATGATATTAGGCTAGTTATGAAGGCCAAGGGTTTGTTTGTTTTTTGGATGGTTGAGCATGAAAATTACTTGAGGGGAAAGTTCTAAATGCAAAACAGTTTCAAAAGTGAGAAGTTGCAAGTGAATAGAAAAGCTTAGGCTAAAAAGATAGATATAACGCTAGTTTTTAGTCCATTGGGCTATGGAGTCATATCTGGACTTTAATTGAGCAACAACATCAAGAGTGATCCAAGGGGAAAGTCATCTATACCAAAAGATTATTTGAGATAGAGTGATGGAATGGAAACAATAAAGTGTTGGAGATGGTGGAAACTGATAATAATTTCACAAAGGATTTATAGTCAGTCCAAACAAGAAAAGCCTCTTAAGTAACTATTTAAAACCAACCAAGAACAGGGCTAACCATAAACTTCTTGGACAAGTCTGTATTCAAGCAGATTAATTGACAAACAATCCAGTAATCCACATAATTACCTTTAGAAAGTATGAAAACATATAAGAGAAACAAAGTGTAACCTAAGATCAGATAAAGTACTTTTAAACCTATTCTGCTTTCAGTGAACACCAAGGGAAACTTTCAGAATCTGCTTTTGGAGAAAAACTAGGACCAAGGCACACCATATCTTCCATATTCATCTTTAATAAGCAAATAAGGGAAATAACTTTCAAGAACAAGGTTTAAAGCAAACAGTAGGACGAGGGAACTCTAGCATTCCTAACTGCTTAAATTGTATTAAATCATTCTTAAATGAACAAGTTGGAGGTAAAAATTAAGATAAAGCTTTCAGTTAGAGAAGGTTACTGATATACAGTAGGTCCAAACTCTATAAATGTTGTCCTTTATCAGAGAAAGTGAAACAGTATGACATACATAGAAGGAAAACAATAACAAAGAAAGCAGCACTTCACCAGTGATATAGACCAGGATCCCAAGAAACAACTTTTATATTGATGTCAAACCAGTTACAGTCTTCAAGTCCAATGTTTCAGTTCAACAATCATCTTCACTATTCAGCCTATCTAATCTACCACAAGCAGGGCTCCAAGGGCCAGTGAATACTATTTACAATCAAAAGTTTTTACTGAAATATATTTCCAAGTTCTAAAACCAACCCCTCACTCATATTTTGCTGTAGTATATATAGAAGAATGAGGAGGTGAGATCTGATAAAAGATCTCAATTAAAATTAATACAGAGTTAATGTCTTCTTGGCCCTTGGGGGGCTTAATGAAGAAACTGTACAGGTGTTTCACTGTATTAATTGATTTACACTTATGAATTAAGCTCGGTGGGAGCTTTGTTGACCTTTGAGGCTCTGTGTGATGCTAGGGTTACTCTACAGATATCTTTTGCATTAAGTTTCATTGCAGAAGTAACTTTCCGGCTGTGCTGAGGTGAAAATATTCATTCGATCAATAACTTCGGCCCCTGTTTGAATGGTTTGAGGCAACAGGTGGCTCTGTGGTAGCTGGGAGAAATTGATTAACCTCATATGTGGCGATGGAGGTTTCTTGTTTGATAATCCTTTATGCTTTCTTCTTTAACTGTGTTTTTAAATCGGGGATTAGGCTTTTGATAGCCGTCTTAGCCGTAATCCCCACAAATATGTCCTTTAATCCTTTGTTCTGGTGCATTTTTGTCTTCGACGCTGATACTCTTTGTCTGTGCCCAATTTTCTGTGTTCTTTACTGTTGTGCAGGGTTGCGCAGGGTTCATAAGGCATCCATGCCTGAGGAAGCACTGAGGAAACGTGAATTTCCACCATGTGGGTGATTTCCTTTGACGAATCGAAGACGGGAGGGTCGTCACCCTCCGCCTCTGAATATTCTTTGAAAATTGTGAGAAAATGATAAAAACCCTACAAAATACGAAAACAATTAAAAAATCCTGCTTTTATAGGTTGACTGCATCGGAGGGCGTGCGAGGAGATCGGAGCCGTTGGATGGCATCATCCAACGGTCGGGATTGATCGGGAGCGATTGTGGAATGGGTGAAAGAAGGATTAAATCCGAGCCGTCGATCGTGCAGAGATTGACGGTCGAGATTGAACGAGGCGGTCAGAGGAGAAGGATGAATCTGAGCCGTCGATAGTGCAGAGATCGACGGTCGGGATTGGGCAATGGAAAGTCAAACGGAGAGATCAGGCGATGAATTGTGGGCCGTCGATCTGCAGATCAGATCGAAAGTGGAGATTGATTTTCCGCTGTATGATGGCCCAGCTATCATGCACGCACCTTCGTTAATTTTCGGGCATCTTCAGCAAGCGATCACTGTTGGATCAGTGGGCCCAGATCGGACGGTCCACAGCGATATCGCTGGGCATCCCAGTCCGAAAGTTAATGTGCGATGGACGACGAATGGACGACGGTTTTGCAAATAGTACACAGGACGCGTGGCAGCAGGTGTATGGAATCGCTGGACATCGAGGGAAAACAACATTTTGCCCAAAGGCGGTGCGATGGATACCGCCGGTTTTGGGCAACCGGCTTTGGGCGGTGGGGACCACGGAAAGACGCACTTCGCACCGTCGTATCTATGGATTGAATCGACGGTCGAGATCACTCCATAATTTGCACGGGCGGAAAAATTAAATAAAATGAATTTTCGATGGTTTAAATAAATATCAAAGGTTTCTTAATGGTTTGCGAAGAAATATTTACTTAAACCGGATAAGCGCCCGACTGGCTAAGTGCGTGGTCATGGCGCCAGGGTGTATGGGCGGAAAGGCTAGGAACTTAGCCCAAGGGGGCTTAAGCCCAATATATATAACAAAATGGGTTTTTAATGGTTTTTCTCATAATTTTCAAAGGTTTGAGGGTTCCGATAAGGCCAAGAGTGAGTCTTAAACCTTATAAAGGGGATTTTGATGAGGGGAAAAGGCAGAAATGTGAAAATGAGGGATTTTTGTGGGAAATAGGGGGATAGAAAGATGAGGTTAATTTGGGAAGAAGGGAAAATATAAAATGGTGTTTGCAGCAATATTTTGGCTTTGGAAATCAGCAGGATTTCAGAGTCTTTTGGGATGTAAACAGCAGTGCAGATTTGGACAGAGGCAGGAGGCCTTCAAGAGTCTTTAAGAGCCAACAGTTTTTGTTATAGAAAATTGTTCCTTGAAGGCTCAAAACAGATTTAGCCACCTTTTGATATAATCAAATTTTACAGGTGGCTAACACCACCTATTTGGGTCCTTATGGGATCAAATTGATCCTTGGGAATATTTCATTTAAAAATCCCATGAAGTGCAGAAATCTGATTTGGGATAATGGTAGCCCTCATGGGAGGAGCACCAAGATAGAGGATGGAAGGATGCATCCACAATGGGTTGAGTGGATGTGGATGGATAGCAAGAAGCTGGTGAGATGCTTGCAAACTTATGATACCAGGCAATAGGAGGCTTGGATGCGTTGGTTACTCTTGAAAGAGTTTGGTCATCATCCTCTTTCTAAGGTTATGTGGCAGGATACTTTCATCTTTGAGCAGTAAAGAGTGTGGATACATGATGTTGATATGAGCTCCATGTCATCCATTATGTTTTCATCACCTGATTTGTATGATGGAAGTATGGGGAGGCAACAAAATATTTTGTTGCTTTGCTTGTTCTTGGGAGAGCAAGAGCAGAATTGCTCTCACACTTTGCATGATGTTGCAGGAGGAGAACATGAAATTATCTCCTTGGACTTAGATGATCAAGAGGTACTTCCACCTTGGGAGGGACTTCTTATGTGTAGCAGCATTATGGGAGATGTCTTTGACAAGGAGAATGTGAAAAGGAGAAGCTATGAGATGACACAAGCTTCAATGCAAGAGCCAATAACATTGTCACTTAGGAGCTTGAACTGTCTGATGGAGTGTTCCCAGGATCACTTCACATATGATGCACTATGGAGGCATGTAGGAGAGGAGTATGATGGAGTAGTGGATGGAGACATCTATTACATTATTATGATCTTAGTTGCTATGATTTTCCTGACTTGGATTTTCAAGCATAAGGAGAGAGATCCACATGCAACATTGGTGAGCTTAATTCCCATGCATTCTAATGCATACCATTATTTATTGGATGAGTTCACTTGGGAGGGAATCCAACTAGATGTAAATCAGCATATGGAGAGATGCATAGCCTGGAAGATGATGAAGAGGTTGGCACAACCACTTCCATACTCATTTGAAGTGAGGGAGAACTTGCAATTGAGACATTTCATCTCAATGACCAAAGTACATGATGGAGGATGTATATTTTTTCTTTATGATTTGTACTCCTTTATCTTTTTGAGCAGCACATTGTACCAAGGAGGGTCTTTCCTTCTTGTTTATTGTATTATGATGTACTTGAGGCCATTTGCAACATTGATGTTGGTCATTTTATTTGTGGTTTGTGGGGGAATGCCACATGATTTATGGTGTGCACCATTGGCACCAAATTGTACTTTCATGATCTCATCTTGTAAGATGAATGTGGCAGCAAAAAAGTGGCTGAAAAGACACTTGTTGCACTATAATATGAGGCAGGCAAGGGATGCACTACGCTGGTTCCACATATGGAACAATATTCCACCCCCTGGTTGTCACATGGAAACTTGTGTTCTTTTGTTCATGCTTCCATATACTGATGATGTTCTTATGATTATGGGAAGCTATATTGGGGGAGTGGCACAAGAGATGAAGGTGCCCATTGGGAGTATGATTCTCCATACTTCAAATGTTTCATGTTTCAGGAGAAGCAATGGGTCGACCATGATGCTACACCTCTCATCTTCTTATGGGAGGAACCATCTGGAGATATTGAGTTATTTGAGGAGGCACCTCATGGGTGATTTATTTGATGGAGTGACTTGGGTCATCTTTGAGGACCGTTATATTTCAGCCCAAGGTCAGCATCAGCTCCACACATATCATAAGTGGAGAGAGAAGCGGAGTGGGAAGGACAGTTTGATCCCACAAATTCAGCCATGCAGCCCACCTTCTTTGCAGGAGCTTAAGGTGGAAGAGATGTTTCATGAGTTACTATGTTGGAGGCTAACTCACTTTTTGTGGATGATAGCTTGGGGATGGAGCTTTCACATGGGGATGATGATTTCCGACGTATTTCTGATTCCATGCCTCAAGAAGGCCTCTAGATCACATATTGTTGTTTCCATATATGTTCTACTTTCTCATGATGAGAGCCATTTGGGAATTTTACCCAAGGCATGCTTATACACATGGGAGGAACAACATGAAGGCATATTGTTGAGAAGGCATCCTGTTCTTTGGAGGAAAATATCATTTGAAGATGCTACAAGAAGAAGAGGAGAGCCTCTTCAGTTCTATCCTTACAGTTGCTTGAGGACAAGCAACATTTGGGAGGGAAGACTGTAATATTCCTAAATTAGCCCAAGCTAATAGGAATATTCAATTTTTCTTTGTTTTTCTTTTCTTTTCATGTTGATGAATAAAAATGCAAAGGAGGACATGTAAAACTCCTAAAGCTATGAATAAATCAATGCCACATGTGAACAAAGACATATCTGGGCTATTTACATTAAAAAACCCTTATGTGAAGGGAATTGAACTATTTTACTGGGTCAACATGACCAAATCACAGCACTATCTAGATTCATCGAACCTCCTAGATAAACAACACAGATCAAGTTGGAGACTGTTAATGTGAACAGGGATAATTCATTTGAGATGGTTTAGGGTTCGCAAGGAATCTATCTTATAAAAGGAAGAGAAGGACAACAAGAGAGGGTTGTTGATGAGATTATATTTTTAGAGTATATCGTCTGCTTAGACATATCTCATTCTCTTGGCTGTTTAGCAAAGAATTGTGAGGATTTCTTGTTTAGGGATTCTCTCTCCTTCCATTGAGTAGCTCTTGGAGGGCATTGCACTTCTCTTCCACTTTCAGGAATTTTGCCAAGCTCCATATCCCTTAGACAACGTAAATCCTGTTGGGGTTTACTTTTTTCAGTGAGCTACAACAAGTGGAGATTAGATCTGCTCAGATCTAGATTGTACTAGTGTCTCTTCTCAGTGAGTGTGTCTTTTAACCTCCTGGAAGAGTGTATTAGCTGTTGAGCTTTAGATTTCAGATCTTTGCATGTGGCCAATATATTCTCTATCTCTCCCAGTGCAGTTATTTGCAGAGACTACATTATTCTATTCAGTGTTGTAGTAGCAGGGTTTGATCCCTTGCTTGTGAGCTTTTTCCTTGGAGGAAGGGCCAACCCTTCTCCCGGAAATATTTGTATATTATTCTTCTTATGTACTTGTACATTCCAGCCATATTTATTTAGTTCTGCAGTAAAACTATGTTTTCTAGATCTAGATCTGTAGATCTGACATTTTGCACTTGTACCTTCATGTAACCCTTGCCGGGTCATTCCAACAATGTGTAAAAGAGATTTTTCTCTATTTTTCTCCATAATCTGATGTAATACACTCCATGTATGTTGTTTCTCATTATTTTCTGCATAAACCCTCTGAAAATCACGTTGTCTATGCTTCAGTTAATTTCTTTTGAGTCGAGTCATGGGGATTGGGCCTTTTCTAGCCATATCGGGAGTGGGAGACCTGTTTGACATAGCTAGAATGATTTTTTTTGGCTTAAATTTGATATGTGAGTCCCCTATAACATATTATAAGGGAAAAAACTGTCATTTTCCTATGTTTTTACGCATATCTCTGAAATTAACCTTTTTAGGGCTTAATTTGCTGTTTTTCCCCACTTTTTGAATCTTAAAATGAAGAATAAGTTGCTGCTGTAAAATAAACTAATGATAATGTGTTTCTTGACACATTTCATGAGTTAATAGAGTGTTTCTTCTCTAGCATTTGGTTTACTTATTGCTGTAGTCCCATTAATGGGCATTTTTCCATCCATTCTAGGTGTGAGAGGCTTGTTTATCTCACCTAGTTTGCTTGGTTTCTGATTTCCTCTTGGATTTGGATCTTAGATTATCAGATCTAAGATATCCAAAGGCTAATCTTGGTTTATATATCTTGCATTCCTGAAAAATGCGTTTTTCAGGCATGCCTTGCTAGTAATCCCAATTTGGGTATATTACACAGGAAGCACACAAAATTTTTAAAAACTCATTTCTTACATGATGGGTAGAAATTCTTGTAAAATTGACAAGGCCTATCATCATAGCTAACAATCTGCAGATGTCATTTTCTTGATAATAAGAGCTAATTTTGGTCAGAATTTTAATAATGTTTATCGAGCTTCTGACTTCCTCATCTTCACCAATGAGAATGAACAGTGAACCTAGTATTTTGATCTAGGATAGGAAATCTCATTAAAGTTCAAAACAATTGGCTATATGTGTGAAGTACTTGACAAGTGCAACCTACATATTTTTATTTGGCTATTTTACTTAATGTCCATTTCTTTCATTCATTTCAGAAATTTCATCCTATTGCCAAGATCCACATTCTACAACCTACCATCTGAGCCAACCTGATTGATTCATCCTCACATGCACTAACTCATCCCACACATTAAATATTCGTAAGTTTTTTTATAAGCCTCTAAATATGACAAACTCATGCAAAGAATTGACTCTTTTTCCAAGCCTTTCAAAGCATGAATTTCAATTCCTATTCCGAAAAATTTGAAATTCCCCAATCAAAAGTATAACAAATTTTTTTGGGTGTCCAAATACACAAACAGAAAGCTAAGCGACATATGGACAATAATTCTTCAAATGTCATGGAACTAGGTTTACAAAGAAAAACTGGTGAAACTACCAAAACTGCACCGGAAAAATAATCCTTACAAAAATTAAAGTCTTGTAAAAATGAAAAAGAAATGAAGGGCAACCATACCAGTCATGATAAATTCCAATAAGGCCTCTCTCATATATCACAACAAGTGTATTGTGTTTTTCAATGTTTGGGACATCATTCATAACCCAAGCTTTGTTCGATGTAAGTGCTGCTGCAAAGCCACCAAGACCTGCATTCATGCCCATAACATTGCGATATCTAATATCTCCAATATATTTGTTGATTCTTTTGTAGGTCTCCACGTGCTTCTTCCAAAACTGTGTATCGGAATTATATGACTCTGCTATAACACGTGATAATGAACCACTTGTTGGGAAAAATACTCAGAGGGGGGGGGGGTGAATCAGTATTTAGGGCTGAACAATTTTTCTTTTCTTTCTCTTAAAAACTTATGTATGTCCAGATATATGTCTTTATTAAGCATGAACAGAAATAACAGAACAAACCACAACACATATGAACACCAGGATTTAAGGTGGAAACCCAATTTGGGAGAAAACCACCGCTGCTGTAATCTTAGTCTTCAATATTTATTATAGAGAAAACTTCTTACAATATATGCTGGTGCAGACTTATACCAGCACGCAGGCACCCACCTGCAGAAGGCTACAACCTTCTATTGTTTACCAGCTACCACTGGAAGGGAGCTACAACCCCCTCTCTGAAGGCTTCGACCATCAGCACTACTGCGGACCTTGTTTCATCAATTTTCATACTGGATCCACCAGTTTCCATGCAACATACCTTGCCGGTCACCAGATTTATTTGTTTTCTGTATACTCACACCAGTTCTTCATGATATCATCCATCATTCAAACCAGAGATTTATCATCGTCAGATCATTATATTCATGGGTGCATCGTAGTCTCAGATTTATCAGTTAAGAACAGAGCTCGCCCATACAGATATTCCTTTTAGAAAATTTATTCACAACCCTTACAATGCACACCTCATTCTTTATTTTTCTTCTCCTTATATAGTTTTCCCTTTATTAAAACCATGAGTCAAAACCATGAACCGCCAGTGGTAATCATTTTAGTTTGTCCCACGGGGCTTTTGATCTCTTTTTAATTTATTTATCAATTTTAAAGAAATTGACAAATAATTATATTTACAACTTTTTGAATTCCCAAGCCTTATATCTAAAGTTTAACCCTTCGGACTTTATAGAAACATCCAACGCTTCCAAATAAATTAATCTTGCAATAAACCTTTGACCCCGGACCCACAAACATAGTTAATAGCCAATCCAATACGCCCATCATACAACAGTAAACCTCGTGCAATTCCAGCGTCCGATCATCGTTAGATTAGCAAGCTTCCAGATCAATGGCGTATATGCATATCGCTCAACCTCCGATGCCAAATGTTAACGGGCGATGGCCCGCCGTACCTGTGTTAATCTTCGCGCACCTTCAACAATAGATGACCGTTCGATGACCCCTTCCCAGATCAACGGCGCTCAATGATATCGTTGGGCATCCTAGGTCGAACCATAACATGCGATGGCGCATAGTGAAAAGCAGTTTTGTAAAATCGTACAGGGACGCGTGTCGAGTATTCTATGGAATCGCTCCTCATCCAGGAAATACCGCTTATTCCACATAGGTGGTGTGATGCAAACCGTAAGCCACCTTTACTGTTCACACGGTCATGGTTCTGCTCTTCCACGCAGAGTTCCGTCGCCTTTTAAATGTATTATTATAATTAAATTGTGCTTTAATGTTTTGCGTTCCGTCGTCACCAAGTGTTCCGCTACTTCATTAATTTGCGCCATCTCCCATCAACACCCCTTCCAATTACACAGAAAATCATTCGACTCCATTACAGAGATTATTCACACAGAGGTTCAGGGGTTACATCAGTCAATACAAATATAATACACATATCCTAACTCTCCAACGATGATTTCATACTTCTCTGGGCACCGTAGGTATCTTCTGCCATCTCCTTTGCAAACTGTATTAAACCCCTAATTCAACTCTATTGCTCTGTCTCTAATTCCTCTGTTTCATCTACTGCCTTTGCTACCTCTCTGTTTCTTTTGCCTTCTTGTCTTTGATTTTCCAATTCCTTTGCCATCAATGACAATATTTCCAACAATCTCCCCCTTTGGCATTGATGGCAATACTCTTCCTCTGATGGCCTTACAGAAGCCCTTTGTTTCCTTTCCTCCCCCTTTAACATCAATGGCAAAGATTTTGATCAAGATCCTTTGAATCGATAATGCCATGCTCCCCCTAAGATCATGCTGCATCTTCAAACATAATATGACCAACAATTCATTCTTTTCATATGACCAGTGCTCCCCTTGAGCCTGTGCATTCAGAGATGCCTAACAGCACCTCACAACCAATTTAATCCTCTGTATTTAAGTAGACCTGATCCTCTGCTCGGCAGAGACTACTCCCAGTTTCTGTCTGAGATATTCGAACGCTTCCCTGGGTAGAGGTTTGGTAAATATATCAGCAACTTGTTCTTTGGAGGAAACATACTCCAATTTCACTTTTTGTTCAAGCACTTGTTCACGTAAGAAGTGATATTTGATGGGAATGTGCTTGGTCTTGGAATGCATAACAGGATTCTTTGAGATACTGATGGCACTTGTATTATCACACATAATGGAGATAGGAGTTGAACATTTGATTTGAAAATCTTGTAGGGTTTGCATCATCCAAAGAAGTTGAGTGCAACATGATGCTGCAGCCACATATTCTGCTTCTGCTGTAGATAAGGCAATGGAGCTTTGCTTCTTGCTGAACCAAGATACTAACCGGGGCCCCATATAGAATGCACCACCACTAGTGCTTTTCCGATCATCAACACTTCCAGCCCAATCTGCATTAGTGTATGCATGAAGAGTAAGATCAACATTCTTTGGATACCATAGTCCAAAGTCTTGAGTTCCTTGTAGATATTTGAATATTATTTTCACAGCCTGAAGATGAGAATCTTTTGGATTAGCTTGGAATCGTCCAACAATCCCAACTACATGCATGATGTCTGGTCTTGTCCCAGTGAGATAAAGTAGACTTCCTATCATAGATCTGTATTCAAGTTGATTCACCGTGGGGGAATCATCATTAGAACTGAGATTACATCCGGTTATCATTGGTGTACTTACAGGTTTGCATTCTTCCATGCCATACTTCTTCAGGATTTGCTTGAGGTATTTTGCTTGTGATAAGAATATGCCATTTGTTGCTTGTTGTACTTGCAAGCCAAGAAAGAATGTTAGTTCCCAAAGAAAAGACATTTCAAATTCTTGCTGCATGTCAGAAGCAAATTTCTGACTCATAGACTCTTTGTTACTTCCAAAAATGATATCATCAACATATACAACCACAATCAATAGTTTGTCATTTTCAGTTTTTGTGTATAAGTTGCTATCAGCAGACCCTTTTGAAAATCCTTGTTGATGAAGATATTTTTCAAGACGATAATACCATGCCCTTGGAGCTTGTTTGAGACCATATAGAGCCTTTTTAAGTTTACGAACAAGTTTTTCATCATTTCCCAAAATGAATCCTTCTGGTTGTTCTATATAGACTTCTTCTTCTAGATCACCATTGAGAAAAGCAGATTTAACATCCACTTGATAAACTTTGATTTGTTGGAATCTTGAAAAAGCAAGAAACATTCTTATGGCTTCAAGTCTGGCTACAGGAGCAAAGGTTTCTTCAAAGTCTATACCTTCTTGTTGAGCATACCCTTTGCACACAAGTCTAGCTTTATTTCTTATAACATCCCCATACTCATTTAACTTGTTTTTGAATATCCATTTAGTTCCAATGACATTTTTGTCATGAGGTCTTGGTACTAATTCCCAAGTGTGATTATTTTCAATTTGATCAAGCTCTTCATTCATGGCTTGAATCCAACATTCATCTTTGCTAGCTTGACTGACACTGTGAAGTTCAATAGTGGACAGAAATGCCAGATTGCTAGAAGATCCCACAAGAGTCCTTCTTGTTTGTACACCTGATCCCTTTTCTCCCAAAATTTGAGATTCTGGATGATTCTTTTGAACAAATCTAGATGGAGCCTTTTCAGACAAATCCTCTTCGGGTTCTTCACTGGGTTCACTGTTTGTATCATTACTATTTGATGTAGAAGGATATGTGTCATCATCATCTTCATTTTTTGTTTGCTTTTCTTCTTTTGGAGCTGCAGGAGACTCATCAATAACAACATCAATACATTCAACAATCTTTCGAAGTCTTTTATTGTAACATTTATATGCCCTACTCCTAGAGGAGTAACCAAGAAATATTCCTTCATCTACTCTGGGTTCAAACTTGCCAAGTTTTTCATCATTATTCTTGATAAAGAATTTGCTCCCAAAAATTCTAAAATGCTTTATAGTGGGAGGATTACCATACTAGAGTTCATATGGAGTTTTATCACTATTTACACGAACATGTGCTTTGTTGAGAATGTTTACTGCTGTATGTGTTGCTTCTCCCCAAAATGTGTCAGGTGTTCCGGAATCATCAAGCATAGCTCTAGCCATTTGTTGAACTGTTCTGTTCATTCTTTCTGCAACGCCATTCTATTGTGGAGTGCCAGCTACAGAGAACTGTCTTTTTATGCCATGTTGTTCACAAAATTCAAGGAATTCATTGGATGTATATTCTCCTCCTCGATCAGATCTGAGACACTTGATTTTTAGATCTAATTCATTCTCAACTAGTGCTTTGAAGATCTGAAATTTCTCAAATGCTTCATCTTTGTGTTTAAGCAGCCCAATCCAACACATTCTAGAGAAATCATCAATGAACAAGATATAGTATTCTTCACCACGTGGTGAATTTTTCCTCATAGGTCCACATATGTCGGTATGAATGAGTTCAAGAGGCTTGCTTGATGATCCTTCCTTGGCATTAAATTGTACTCTGGTTTTCTTGCCGAATTGGCAAGATTTGCATATGATATTTTCAGGTAGAGTAATATTGGGAAGATCACGAACAGCTTTAAGTCTGCTTGATTTGTTGATTTGAGAGAAGCTCAGATGCCCCAACCTTCTATGCCATAGCCAATTTTCTAAAGATTTACTCAAATAACATTGTTGTTTGGGGTTCTTCAATATATACAGGCTGTTTGGAGTTCTTTTTCCTTTTATAATTGCTTTACCTGTATCAAGATCACGTACCACACATTCTTTTGAACTAAAGACCACTTCAGTTCCTTGATCACACATTTGACTTACACTTAGAAAGTTATGCTTTAATCCATCCACATACATGAATTCATTAGCTTTCACCTTTTCTTTTAGAAAAATAGACCCTTTTCCCTTAATGACCACAGGAGTATCATTTCCAAAAGTAACATTTTTTTCTTTTTCTAGAGCACTATATGCAAGAAGTTTGTCTTTATCACCTGTCATGTTTCTTGAGCATCCACTATCAATGTACCATTGGTTTTCTTCATCTTTTACAAATAGCGCTATGCCAAAATTTTCAACCTGTAATTCCTTCTTTTTCCATACTTTGGAGCTTGAAGGAACATGTTCTTTTGACTGAACTTTGCTCCTGCATTTAGATTCTTCATGGCCAAAGTTATTGCAATAAGCACATTCAACTTCATTTTGAAGAGGAGAAAAGTTGTTATAAGTATTATTCTTTGTTTCAATATCAATCCTTTTCTTTCTTGCTTCTCTTGTCATGATGGTTTTATATGCAACACATTGAACAACTTTATGACCAAAATTGTGACATGAGAAACATTGTCCATTGAAGAAGAAATTTATGTGATCATAAAATCTTCTATATGAATTTACTTGTTGATTGGTGTTTCTTTGAAAGACATTCCTGTTAGTGTTCTTTGAATTGAGATGATCATGCTTTATCTGTAAAGATTCTTTATTCCCTTGCTGAGTGGCAACATGTTGTAAACCAGCTGTAACTGCTTTTAGATAATTTGGTGCTGAAGCTTGAGAATATTCTCCAATATATCCAAGACCTATCTTTATAAGAGGAGAACGTTGTACCTTGATAATCTCATCTAATGTTTCATATCCTTTAGCAAATCTAAGATTCATATTTTTTACTTTCTCAAGTTCTTTTCTTAGACTTACTACTTCACACTCTAATTTCTCATTGTGTTTCTCCTTTTCTTCAAGCTGATTTTTCGGAGTTTCTATGATTATTTTACTTTCTTCTAAGAAAATTTTGAGTTTATTGTTTTCATCAAGAAAATCACTGTCTTCTAGAGCATCCACAAAAGTATCTTTTTCTTCTCTAGATTATTTTTCAAATTCCATGAGTAGTCTAAGATCTTGTTCACATTCTTCCTCACTATCAGATAACCCATCACTATCTTCATGAGTATAGTAACTCTTTCTAGTGCTAAAATGATTCTTATTCCTTTTTGCTACTTCCTTCCCCTTTTTATGTGTTTCTTTATAAGGACACTTAGCAGCATAATGACCAACTCTTCCACAATCAAAACATTTGAAAGGAAGCTTACCTCTAAACCGTCCCGTGCCAAGTTGAAGTTTCTTTACAAAGTTTATCTCATCTTCTTCTGAGATATATCCTGATCCTTCTGTTTTTTGTACTTCCTTCCCTTTTGTAGAAGTTCTAAAGACTGCTTCTTTGACTTCTGATGGTCCTCCTCTTCTCATTTCATATGTAGTTAGTATGCCATGAAGTTGCACCACAGTAAGATTTTGAAGATCCTGCTTTTCTGCAAGAGCAGAAACTTTTGACTCAAATTTTTTCGTTAGTGATCTTAAGACTTTCTCAACCAAGGTAGATTCTGTTATTGTTTCTCCCAGATTTCTCATACGATTTACAATATCATCAAGACGTAAAAAGAAATTGGCAATGCTCTCCTCATTATCCATTTTTAGATTCTCATATTGAATTCTGAGAGTTTGGAGTTTAGCACTTTTTACCTTTGCATCACCTTCTAACTTAGAATGATTTTGTCCCATATTGTCTTGGCTGTATTCAGCTGCATGACTTTGACAAATTCTGATTCAGTTAGACTTCCCAATAGAGCATTGACTGCCTTTGCATTCGTTTCATAATTCTTTCTTTCCATCGGATCTATTGGTACTGCAGCTGGGTATTGATATCCTTGTTCAACAATTGCCCATACCTCTGCTCCCAGAGACTGAAGATAGGATATCATCCTTGTTTTCCAGAAGATTAAATTGTTTCCGTTAAAAAGCAAAGGCCTGATAGATGTTGTTCCATCTTGATTACTCATCTTGCTTGATCTTCCTTCTAGCGGCTAAGCTTTTTCAGAAGGACCGGCTCTGATACCAATTGTTGGGAAAAATACTGAGAGGGGGGGGGGGGGGGTGAATCAGTATTTAGGGCTGAACAATTTTTATTTTCTTTCTCTTAAAAACTTATGTATGTCCAGATATATCTCTTTATTAAGCATGAACAGAAATAACAGAAAAAACCACAACACATATGAACACCAACATTTAAGGTGGAAACCCAATTTGGGAGAAAACCACCGCTGCTGTAATCTCAGTCTTCAATATTTATTATAGAGAAAACTTCTTACAATATATGCTGGTGCAGACTTATACCAGCATGCAGGCACCCACCTGCAGAAGGATACAACCTTCTCTCGTTTACCAGCTACCACTGGAAGGGAGCTACAACCCCCTCTCTGAAGGCTTCGACCCTCAGCACTACTGCGGACCTTGTTTCATCAATTTTCATACTGGATCCACCAGTTTCCATACGACATACCTTGCCGGTCACCAGATTTATTTGTTTTCTGTATACTCACACCAGTTCTTCATGATATCGTCCGTCATTCAAACCAGATATTTATCATCGTCAGATCATTATATTCATGGGTGCATTGTAGTCTCAGATTTATCAGTTAAGAGCAGAGCTCGCCCATACAGATATTCCTTTTAGAAAATTTATTCACAACCCTTACAATGCACACCTTGTTCTTTATTTTTCTTCTCCTTATATAGTTTTCCCTTTATTAAAACCATGAGTCAAAACCACGAACCGCTAGTGGTAATCCTTTTAGTTTGTCCCACGGGGATTTTGATCTCTTTTTAATTTATTTATCAATTTTAAAGAAATTGACAAATAATTATATTTATAACTTTTTGAATTCCCAAGCCTTATATCTAACTTTTAACCCTTCGGACTTTATAGAAACATCCAACGCTTCCAAATAAATTAATCTTGCAATAAACCTTTGATCCTGAGCCCACAAACATAGTTAATAGCCAATCCAATACGCCCATCGTACCACAGTAAACCTCGCGCAAGTCCAGCGTCCGATCACCGTTAGATTAGCAAGCTTCCAGATCAACGGCGTATATGCATATCGCTCGACCTCCGATGTCGAATGTTAACAGGCGATGGCCCGCCGTACCTGTGTTAATCTTCGCGCACCTTCAACAATAGATGACTGTCCGATGACCCCTTCCCAGATCAACAACGCTCAACGATATCGTTGGGCATCCTGGGTCGAACTATAACGGGCGATGGCGCATAGTGAAAAGCAGTTTTGTAAAATCGTACAGGGACGCGTGTCAAGTATTCTATGGAATCGCTCCTCATCCAGGAAATACCGCTTATTCCACATAGGTGGTGCGATGCAAACCATAAACCACCTTTACTGTTCACACGGTCATGGTTCCGATCTTCCACGCAGGGTTCCGTCGCCTTTTAAATGTATTATTATAATTAAATTGCGCTTTAATGTTTTGCGTTCCGTCGTCACCAAGTGTTCCGCTACTTCATTAATCTGCGCCATCTCCCATCAACACCCCTTCCAATTACACAGGACATCATTCAACTCCATTACAGATATTATTCACACAGAGGTTCAGGTGTTATATCAGTCAATACACATATCCTAACTCTGCAACGATGATTTCATACTTCTCTGGGCACCGTAGGTATCTTCTTCCATCTCCTTTGCAAACTGTATTAAACCCCTAATTCAACTCTACTGCTCTGTCTCTAATTCCTCTGTTTCATCTACTGCCTTTGCTACCTCTCTGTTTCTTTGCCTTCCTGTCTTTTCTTTTCCAATTCCTTTGCCATCAATGACAATATTTCCAACACCACTGAGAACTCTAGGAGGAAAAGCATTAAGGCGCTTTGGAAACTTTTCCAAAATCCCTCCAACCACATCACTAGCATCATTTACTTTAGGCATTCGTGTAGTGCATCTTTCCATTCTCTTATACCTGGATGATGATAAATTTTTATAGATTTTTATCAGATAAGCATAAATTTTCAATCATATGACTAAAAATAGGCAATTGTCAAAGCAATTCAAGAGAAAAATAGATTTATTTTTGCACTGCACTGCAATCTGAGGCCAACTATGAAAACATGGTTGAAATATTCCTAATAATTTGACAGTTGAACCTATCTGCAACACAATATCAATTTATGCATGGTCGTTGAAATGTAAAAGCAGACAGGAAAACTCACATGACCTGAAAATGATCAAATCAAAATGTATCTTTAACATGTATTCAGGATATAAAATTGCTAATCCCTTCATAAGAATATTGTAGGCATTAAATTCACAATTTTTAACAGGTCAATAGCCATTCTATTATTTTGATACAAAATAGTTCTCCCAATATCTACATCTGTCAGAAAATTAGCCTGACAAACAAACAGACTGTGTACTTCTGCTTGGCAGCAATACAAGTTTATATTTTCATAGTCAGCCACACTTACTTTTTGGTTCAAACAAATCCTAAGACCACAATGCACTTTGGAACACAGTAACTGCAAGACTGACATCCAATTTAAAATTTGGTGTGGTATTTAGAATTCTAAAGGGAAAAAAAACAATTAGAGGATTAATTACAAGGACAAAATTTGATAACTCGTTAAATATGATAACAAATTTAACTTGTTGCCTCAAGCCCAATAACATAAAACCTACAAGCACATTCTAGGAAGTGCCAAAAAAGGCATTACCTATCAAGGCCTAAGTATATATTCAATCCTAGACTTGAACCTAAGAAAACCTGTTGCACTGAGGTTATAGTCCTGCCTGAGTATAAACAATGTCTGGGTTACAAAAATCGTTCATAAATATAGTCATTTTTTATTCACCATCAATAAATTTTTCAGAACATATTTTAGCACACTGGAGATTTTGATTATGTTGTGTTATCAAATTCGGCTACATAAACTGTCTTCAAGTTTGCAAGTATCAAGTTCATGTACTTTCCATTTATGATGTCTTAAACTACTGAGGTAGCAAGAGAAACACTTGCAGCAACAGAAAGTGTTTTTCCTAATCATTTTGACAAATAAACTATATAACGATAATTTGCAGTAATGGAAGCGACAATTTCAAAAAAATTGAAGATTGGGTCCAAATAAAAAGGAACCTAATTTGAAATCGTCCTTCAATCGAGAACTATTAACAAGTCAGAAGGCCCAATGGTATGAGCTACATTTACAAGACACGATGAGTTTCTCCTTCCTTAAAAATGTATTGAATAACATTGTGTGATCAGGAGATCAAAGTCCCCTGTAGAAAAATGCTCAAAAATGAAGTTGCTCAGAATTGTTCTGAACTAGATCAAAAGGAAAGAGCTCGTCAATACGATCCCAATGCCGCAAACGGCACTCAAATCCGTTGCCGTATGGAGGAGATATTGCAGTTTGAATTTGCCCAATAACTTTCAATTTTGAAAGAAATTTTTTTAATATATGTGTTGGGATAATTTTATTTTTTATTAAAATTTAATAAATTAATTAAATTATATAGTTTTAATATTTTATATGGTTTTTTTTATTAAATCATATATTATATTATTAATTATATATTTTAATTAATTATTAAAAAAAAAATTAATTAAACCTTATTAAAAAACTAAATATTAAACCCATATATATTAAAACAAAAATGTGAAACCCACCAGCCTAACGGATGTTTCCAAAGTCAAAGGTTAATGGGCACGTTTTAAAATACATGGCTAACATGGATAACGTATTGTATACGTTACATTGGAGCGGCATGTAAATTATGTATGGCTTCAAAAAAAATACACGTGATTTAAATATTGGCGCTTAAAAAACTTTGGTCAATTTTGTTGCACGCGGTGTGGTTTGACCCCGGGTCGGGGCGGACACAACCCAACGGCCCGACCAACGGGCTAAGGCGGAGGTTTTTTACACCATTTGTGCGGAAAATGAATTTGAATTTTGAATTTGGGCGCGGCGCGTTTTGTGCGGGGTCTTGGTCACGCGGGCCCAGCGCTTTGTGCGGAGTCGGTTATAAGTTATGATTTGAAACTTTAATATGTGCGCAATAAACTCAAAGTCTTCCGACGGTTATGGTCACATGGAACTATTTTTTAGCCCCCTCCCACTGGCGGTTATACTGGCGGTTCCTCTAATTTAGCGCCGACCTCCAGATTTGTCGGAGCTATCTGGCAGTTAGCCAGACTTAGCTGGAGTGAATCTAGGCAAACTTCAGTTAGCCATAACTTTGGCTAGGGAAGTTCTTTTTGGACGAATTTTTTTTTTATTCTGGGGTAATTGATCATTCTGGAGCTGTTGGAAGTGTTTTCAGAGCCATCAGGGCACTCTAACAGAGAATTTACCAGCGTTTTTGGTCGTGGAGCCACCAGGGCCTAAGGGAAAAAAAGCTGTTTTGGACTATCTTCATCCAATGGAGGTGTTTATTTAGTCATTTTATACTGATTTGAGCCTTCTGAATCTATTTTTGCAGTGTATTTTTCCATTTGAGGCTTCTATATAGTTGTATTCACATTTTGAGCATTTAATCAAAGAGGAAAAAGCCTAATTAGAGGCTTTTAGACCCAGCGGAGGTAGCCCAAGAGAGGGGTGAACCGCTTAAAAAATTATTTTCTGTCATACTGTATAATTTTGCTGCATATTTTCAGATTCTGCTCCTTTAAACAGTAAATTTTTATAAGCAAACTTTTCCCAAGCAGGTTTAAACAGTGAACAAAACTTATTAGTTCATCTTCAAACCACTACACTTTGTTTGCAGAATATGTATACTTGCCTATTCACACATTAAAGCTGGATCAATGAATACTTTGCACTTAAAACAAATACTTTCATTGATCGGATCTCAGTGATTACATTTTATTTCTTTAGGCAGAGTCTGTAGAAGGGCCAGGTAGCCTCCGGATTCATCCTTTCTAGTAAAGGTGAAATATCCGGTGAATGCCCCTACAGTCAATCTCTATATGAGAAATACTTTGTTCTCACAATTTTAGATCATTGTGTGTTATCTATGAGATAGGTATTGTAGTTTTTTATTCTTTATAATTCTACAAAATTTGTAATCACACAGGAGGGAGAGCTTTGTTTCCTTTTGACTAAAAATGCAGAATACAAATTATTCAAACAGAGATTAACTGCAATTTTTTTTTGTTACAACACATGCGTACAAGAGAAAACTAACAAAAAATTCAAAATAAAACGTATCATTTAAAACCCAACGAACTTGGTCCAACCTGTTCATAGTTTTTGTTACTCTGTTACACTTCTTGTGAACATCATGTTAGCCCCCCTATGAAATTTTTGACAAGAAAAACAGGGGGCTAATATTGTTGTTGAGCCTTCAAGGAATGCATTTCCCTTGCAAACACATCATCCTTGAAGCCTCTTTGTGCCTTTTGTCCTTTGATGAAATCCCCTCTGCTGATTTCCCTTCTAAAGCCTCTCTGTTATGAAGAAGAATGCCCAAAGGCCCTTTTTTCCCTCTTATTTCACCCCCACCTAGCCTCTACTTTGTTCTCCCTTGTCTCCCCTTCTATTCCCCTTCTTACCTTTCAAATCCTCCCAAAATACCCTTAAATTTCTACTCTTACTCTTTGTTTATCCTTTTTCCCTTTTCCCTCTCTATCGTTACCCTTCCCCAACCTTGAAATACACTTAAATGGGCTAAAACCCACTTTTTAAAATTGTAATAGGGCTTAGCCCCTTTTCTGCCAGCCCCTTCAACCACTTCCCCACATAACCCTTACCCAAGGCCAAGTGCTTAAGCCTTGGGGGAAAATCGCAATCGGAAGCCAGGCGGGTGCGAAATCCTTTGTAAACATCGTAAAAGTTCTGATGCGATGGTTTGTTGTCTAAGTCCCGCGACGCGTTTTAGGCCATTGATCTGTCATAAAGATCCGACGGCGGAGCGCTAATCGCAGCCCCCGCCCAATCGCAATCGCAATGTTTATGTGTGTCCCTCCGATCAGCCCATCGCAAAAAACTTGTGATGCAATTGATCGCACCCTGTCTTCTGATCCCCCGATCCGCTTTTCCACCGTTGATTTTCTCGCCGGATCGGACGGTCCAGCACCAATCGAACCATCCATCTGATCGCAATCGCAAACTCCAGTAGTGCCACCCCGATTGAGATCTCCCGATCAAATCATAACCATCCATCCTCCCCGCTGATCCGACAGCCATCGCCCCACCTCACTAATCGCAATCAGATCTTTTCACACATGTGTTGCGATTGACGCCTACTCCGACCTCCGATTGCGATTGTTCCGATTATATCTCCGCCGTCTGTTTCCCGTGCGAATCCAACGGTCAGCGCACATTCCAATCACATCGCAAAGTTTGTGATTCACATGTAACTCTCCTCCCCGCTCCGATTGCGATTGCGATATGGGTCCCACCTCGTGCTATCCCCCGCTTCATTATTTTTCCATCCATTCCATTGCATTTCACGTATCCCCTTTGTATTCCCCCCCAAATGTTCAGCCTTTGGGTTTCACGCCAATAACCATTTCTCCCACCATTCTTCATTATTCCATCGCTCTTAACTGCTCCGCCACCATTCCTCCAAGCCACCACAGCATTTCTCCACCACTGCCCAAGTTTGTATCAGATGTATTGTATTATGTAGATATTATAGAGAGGCCTTTTTAGCCTTTGTCAGCAGACCAGCAGAAGAAATTCAAAGGGGTTTATGCCTGTTATTGGTATAATTAAGGCTTAACCCCACAATTCAAAGGAAAAGGACGTAGTTGAAGACCGACACACACGCAATAAGATCTATTAGTGTTTAATATTCAGCAGAGTACCCTTCTCCAGATGTACACTTTCCTACAACAATCTCCATGCTTCCTCGAGCCCATAAGTAGTTAATTACACTGGAAGAGGCTTATTTAAGACTGTCAGAGCTGCAGTAACGGAGGTATGGAGAAGGCCCACAGACTTTAACCCAATTAACCAGATTCATAAGGCAGCGCAGAGTTCCAGACACCTGAAAAAACTCCAAAGAAACACCAGAGGTCAAAATCGACCTGACAGAGATCTCCAAACAGTCTAAAAAGTACAGCACATTGCCATCAAGCATAATGGGCTCGACCTCCTCCACCATTCTGTCTTAATGAGACTCATTTAAATTTGTATCTACCCCTCTTATGCTGACTCCCATATAAAATTCCCGAGAACATAATGTAAAAGGTTGTTGTTGTTCAGTTGTTGGGCATCTTGATGTTAGAGGGATTAATTAGACTGTTAGAACAGTCTTGGGAGGGAATAGCAGAGTATTTGTATGTAATAGGCTGGGAGGAGAAGTCTGGATTGTATTATCCATTGAGCTTATTGTACATGACTGGTTTTGCATCAATTAATCAAAGCACATTTCACAGGATCCTGGTCTATTACTATTGGTGATGTTTTTTCCTAACTCTGTTTACTACATTTTCATACTGTTTCATCTTCCTCTGCTAGGAAACAGAAGTATAACATAGGATTCACCCTTGTTAGGTGCCCTATGTTTCCTGCTCTCCCTACTTTAATGTTTTCTGCTAAATGTGATATCTAAGAATTGGTTTCAGTCGATTTAACCAGTGTAGTGGATGTTATTGCCTGCTCTCTGATGTATGAATTGGATGGGTCAATTCTTAGATGTTCTTGTTGGGTTTAAGCTGGAAGGTTTGGGAACACTGGGGATTAGAGTTAGCCCTGTCCACTAGGATCCTTGCATGACCAGTTAGCCTTTCTAAGATCCCTGCTGTTAAACTTATCTCTGTTTTTTCCCTTGGAGTTGCTAAAGCAGACCTGGAGTTAAATGACCTCTGGTCCGATCTATAAGCAGCCCCTTTGTCTCTTTGAGAGCTGCCTTTGAGAATGTCCAAGAAGGTCTGGAGTTAAATGACCTCTGGTCTGATCTATAGACAGAAATTAGGTTGCTTTCCTTCTTTCACTTTCAGTCCTTAATGTTCCATCCCACCATCTAATCTAAAAGATCCTTTAGTATTAGATGACTTGCCCTTTGGAAGCCTTGGCTAGTGGATGCAAGTAATTTCCTTTCATGACTCCATAGCCCAATGGATGGCACAGTTTTGACCTATCCTCCTTGCTGAAATATCATGCTGCTCTGTTTCCTTTCCTCCCATTATTTCTCAGCCTATGATCTCATGACTCAACCCAGCAACCAACAAACCAAATTATTTTAAACCCACTTTGTACTTCATAACTAGCCTAACATCTCATCTTGAGCTTCAAAGATATATATCATTCTTTGATCTATTTGGAGAGATCCCTCTCTGGGTCCAGGAGGGCTAGATCCTAGGGCCCCAAAGTGGTTTGATGTTGTCTTATATTTTTGTATTGCCAAATCTGCCAAAACATAGGAACCCCAACATAATGGTGACTCCACTGGGGACGAATCTGAGAGTCCATAACTGCTAATAATTGGTCTATTTCCCATTGTCGTCACCAACATAATGGCGACTCCACTGGGGAATAGACCAATCAGCTTTTATTTGGCAAACCATTGTGGTGGACAGTAAAATCGTAAATCATCCACCTGGCGACTCCACAGTTCCTGAAAGATTAGAGACTTCACTGGTAATCAGCAGGCCACTGATTATCTCTGTGTTCACAAGACTCCACTGGGAGACCATGTCTAAGTACAACATCATCCATGCCAAAGATCCAGTCACTTCGCTAATGGAAGACTCTGAACAATTTGCAGAAGTAGATCCAAGCCTCATAGCAGAGTTTCAGTATGGAATAGCGAGTGTACTGGCAGATATTGAATGGGAGGACCTTCCAAAAATTGTCCCTCTCAGCTCACCTCTCGATAATCAGCCCGCGCTTAAGAAAATGTTTTTAGATTTGGTGATTGAGAGGTATGAGGCGGAGCTCAAACTTTTGAACTCACAAGAGATATCATACGAGTTCAGAGACCCAAGAGCATTCTTGGAAAGTCTCCCTCCCCCTAAAAATGAAAATATTTTGCTGCTCTTCAAAATACAAGAAGGAGAGGATCCGGTTTTCATGAGCCACACTGAAGACGCAGTGGAAGTTGCAATAATCGAAGCTGCCTAGGATGAAGATAACCTGCCAGTCATGGCGGGCCAGATAGAAGAAAGCATACATCATCTGTTCATCGATCCTGTGGCAGATTACATAGAGGCCCTGATGTGCTCAGATACCCCAGCATTGATCTTCAGCACGGGCCAGATTCATCAGAAATGGTCACTACTGATGGTGACCATAGTTTGGAAGAACCACATGTAGAGCACCCTGTGGTTATCTCTGACAGACAGCCAGTGCTCATATCCCTTTTTGTTACTGCTTGACTGGCAGCATTGCCATTATTTTATCACCTAGAACATTAGAGATTCCCAGTTAGAGTAGGGTAGGTAGGAAGTCTGAAATAAAGCTCAGTCTGTGAGCATGTAGTTGGTTGTTTTTAATTTCTGCAAAGTCCAGCAAGTCAGACAGTCTAATCCTGGCTTGATTGTTTTTCAATTTCTATCTTAGAATGTAGAGAAGAAACCTGCTAGACAGTGTAATCCTAGCAGGTAGTAGTGTAGGTAGAGAAACATATGAGGCCAACAGTCTAATTTGGTCTCATGGAGCAATAAGGGTAGATTTAGAATATGTTGTTTCTTGTTTGCAAATAAAATGATGTAAAGGGTGTGATAGCTCAAATGCTCCCAAAGAGAAAATGTTAGGACTATAGCTGGGTAGGTAGATTGGTTGGGGAAGTGTTTCTGCTGATTTGTGTATCTAACATATTGTGGCAATTGAAATTCAAAGAAGAAATATGGCTTATGACAGCAGGCAACTGGCTTACTCCAAAGATCATATCTGGTTTCTTGAATCCTGCAAGAAGAAGCCATCCCCATGTGGAGCCACTGTTAGCCCCCCTATGAAATTTTTGACAAGCAAAACAGGGGGCTAATATTGTTGTTAAGCCTTCAAGGAATGCATTTCCCTTGCAAACACATCATCCTTGAAGCCTCTTTGTGCCTTTTGTCCTTTGATGAAATCCCCTCTGCTGATTTCCCTTCTAAAGCCTCTCTATTATGAAGAAGAATGCCCAAAGGCCCTTTTTTCCCTCTTATTTCACCCCCACCTAGCCTTTACTTTGTTCTCCCTTGTCTCCCCTTCTATTCCCCTTCTTACCTTTCAAATCCTCCCAAAATCCCCTTAAATTTCTACCCTTACCCTTTGTTTAGCCTTTTGCCCTTTTCCCTCTCTATCGTTACCCTTCCCCAACCTTGAAATACACTTAAATGGGCTAAAACCCACCTTTTAACATTGTAATAGGGCTTAGCCCCTTTTCCGCCAGCCCCTTCAACCACTTCCCCACATAACCCTTACCCAAGGCCAAGTGCTTAAGCCTTGGGGGCCAATCGCAATCGGAAGCCAGGTGAGTGCGAAATCCTTTGTAAACATCGTAAAAGTTCCGATGCGATGGTTTGTTGTATAAGTCCCGCGACGCGTTTTAGGCCGTTGATCTGTCATAAAGATCCGATGGCGGAGCGCTAATCGCAACCCCCACCCAATCGCAATTGCAATGTTTATGTGTGTCCCTCCGATCAGCCCATCGCAAAAAACTTGCGACGCGATTGATCACACCCTGTCTTCCTATCTCCCGATCCGCTTCTCCACCGTTGATTTTCCCGCCGGATCGGATGGTCCAGCACCAATCGCACCATCCATCTGATCGCAATCGCAAACTCCAGTAGTGCCACCCCGATTGAGATCTCCCAATCAAATCATAACCGTCCATCCTCCCCGCTGATCCGACGGCCATCGCCCCACCTCGCTAATCGCAATCGGATCTTTTCACATATGTGTTGCGATTGATGCCCGCTCCGACCTCCGATTGCAATTGTTCCGATTATATCTCCGCCATTCGTTTCCCGTGCGAATCCAATGGTCAGCGCACATTCCAATTGCATCGTAAAGTTTGTGATTCACATGTAACTCTCCTCCCCGCTCCGATTGCAATTGCGATATGGGTCCTGCCTCGTGCTATCCCCCGCTTCATTATTTTTTCGTCCATTCCATTGCATTTCACGTATCCCCTTTGTATTCCCCCCCAAATGTTCAGCCTTTGGGTTTCACACCAATAACCATTTCTCCCACCATTCTTCATTATTCCATCGCTCTTAACTGCTCCACCACCATTCCTCCAAGCCACCACAACATTTCTCCACCACTGCCCGGGTTTGTATCAGATCTATTGTATTTTGCAGATAACATAGAGAGGCCTTTTCAGCCTTTGTCAGCGGACCAGCAGAAGAAATTCAAAGGGGTTTATGCCTGTTATTGGTATAATTAATGTTTAACCCCACAATTCAAAGGAAAAGGACACAGTTGAAGACCGACACACACGCAATAAGATCTATCAGTGTTTAATGTTCAACAGAGTACCCTTCTCCAGATGTACACTTTCCTACAGCAATCTCCATGCTTCCTCGAGCCGATAAGCAGTTAATTACAATGGCAGAGGCTTATTTAAGACTGTCAGAGCTGCAGTAACAGAGGTATGGAGAAGGCCCGCAGACTTTAACCCAATTAACCGGATTCAGAAGGCAGCGCAGAGTTCCAGACACCTGAAAAAACTCCAAATAAACACCAGAGGTCAAAATCGACCTGACAGAGATCTCCAAACAGTCTACAAAGTACAGCACATTGCCATCAAGCATAATGGGCTCGGCCTCCTCCACCATTCTGTCTTAATGAGACTCATTTAAATTTGTATCTACCCCTCTTATGCTGACTCCCATATAAAATTCCCGAGAACATAATGTAAAAGGTTGTTGTTGTTCAGTTGTTGGGCATCTTGCTGTTAGAGGGATTCATTAAACTGTTAGAACAGTCTTGGGAGGGAATAGCAGAGAAGTTGTATGTAATAGGCTGGGAGGAGAATTCTGGACTGTATTAGCCATTGAGCTTATTGTACATGACTGGTTTTGCATCAATTAATCAAAGCACATTTCACAGGATCCTGGTATATTACTATTGGTGATGTTTTTTCCTAACTCTGTTTACTACATTTTCATATTGTTTCATCTTCCTCTGGTAGGCAACAGAAGTATAACATAGGATTCACCCTTGTTAGGTGCCCTATGTTTCCTTCTCTCCCTACTTTAATGTTTTCTGCTAAATGTGATATCTAAGAATTGGTTTCAGTCGATTTAACCAGTGTAGTGGATGTTATTGCCTGCTCTTTGATGTATGAATTGGATGGGTCAGTTCTTAGATGTTCTTGTTGGGTTTAAGCTAGAAGGTTTGGGAACACTGGGGATTAGAGTTAGCCCTGTCCACTAAGATCCTTGCGCGACCAGCTGGCCTTTCTAAGATCCCTGCTGTTAAACTTATCTCTTTTTTTTCCCTTGGAGTTGCTAAAGCGGACCTAGAGTTAAATGACCTCTGGTCCGATCTATAAGCAGCCCCTTTGTCTCTTTGAGAGATGCCTTTGAGTATGTCCAAGTAGGTCTGGAGTTAAATGACCTCTGGCCTGAGCTATAGACATAAATTAGTTTGCTTTCCTTCTTTCACTTTCAGTCCTTAATGTTCCATCCCACCATCTAATCTAAAAGATCCTTTAGTATTAGATGACTTGCCCTTTGGAAGCCTTGGCTAGTGGATGCAAGTAATTTCCTTTCATGACTCCATAGCCCAATGGATGGCACAGTTTTGACCTATCCTCCTTGCTGAAATATCTTGCTGCTATGTTTCCTTTCCTCCCATTATTTCTCGGCCTATGATCTCATGACTCAACCCAGCAACCAACCAACCAAATTATTTTAAACCCACTTTGTGCTTCATAACTAGCCTAACATCTCATCTTGAGCTTCAAAGATATATATCATTCTTTGATCTATTTGGAGAGATCCCTCTCCGGGTCCAGGAGGGCTAGATCCTAGGGCCTCAAAGTGGTTTGATGTTGTCTTATCTTTTGGTATTGCCAAATCTGCCAAAACATAGGAACCCCAACACATCAGTTTAATTTTTTCTTTGAAATATTGAAGCACGGTGTGAAGCATTTGATTGCATTAATGACTTCTAATGAGCGCATAAACTCATTTGGGCTTACATGGGAAGAGTAGTGGGATTATTCATTCAACGACTAGGAGAGAACAGAGCAGAACAAGTTCGTGGTCATGACCAGATTAGTAGATTATAATAAGAAGATGAAATATGTTGCATCTACTGGGGCCAAAAAGGTGAAGGAAGGGACTTTGGCTAGTATCCATTGGGCGAAACATCAATACCACAAAAATGCCCATAAGTGAAATGGTAGTTAGTGTTCAAAATTTGCAGAAGAAATGAGTGTTGGAAGGGCTTATGTGTGAACTATTTTTCTTCTACTAAATTCCAGAGTAAATTTATATTGTATTAATTTTTGGGTCAAATTTTCGAGTATATTAAATGATTGAACCATGTCGAGGTATTGATTGAATTTTAAAAAACCCAACGAAATTGGGAATGCTATAAATTAACTGACTTCAGATATAATCACAAAAGTTTGAAGATTACAACTTAAATGCACTAAGATCATGCGTAGAACAAGTGGCATGAAAATGTGAGACAGAATAAGAAAGATGTTGATTTCATCAAGAAATAGAGTTTGACAAAATTACCTTGTAATCAATTTCGGCCTCATCGCTGCCAAAAGCATTTGGCCTCGTCGCTGCCAGAAGAATTTTGATCGTCATCTATGCTGGACGCATTTGTCGGTTGATTGCCTTGATCGTTTTCTGTCGTCCGCTGAGTTACGGCTTCGAGTTCTTCCTGGTCCTCCTCTTCTCATTGGGGGCTCGATTATTCATTCTGTGGTTGTTCTTCCTCAGAGAAAGCCAGACCTTCTGATGAAATCCTACCACTCTTGCCCATGGCTCAGCTCAGTTGTGGAGGATAGATCACAGAATATGTATGGAAAGCCTAAGCGCAAATTCGAAACCCTTTTCAGTAATAAGAGTAAAAAAATTTCACTGCCCTTTTTTATTAATTTATTTTCATTTTTTCAGCCTTCTATCTGTGGATTGGGAAATTTTCCCTCCTAATGCACTTGTTCCGTCCTTTTTACCTTCTAGTGAAATTTGAGAGAGTGGGAAGGATTCCCCCAATGTTTGGAAGTTCCCCAATTTTTTATGCAAGGATTTCCTCACAATGAGGATCACTAGAGCCTCTTGAGTCCTTGTTGGTCCACTCTAGTAGGGAAAAGGTTCTCAAGGATGCAATGAAATATATTGGCCTTAATATATCATTAGTTTTACATATGAAGATATCTCATTTATATAGTATTATGATTATATTATTGTTGTATTTTTAATCTTTTTTGAGTTATAGAGTTAATGAATACATGTAAGTGTAGGTAATGATTTTAATGGAGGGTGTTATAAGATTAATTTAAAGAAATTGAAAAATGGAGAGGGTCATGAAATCAATACAAAGATCTTCATAGGGTTTAAGGGGCATCAAGGTGGTAGAATTTTGCAATTAAGAGAACTATATAGAAATTTAGGAAATATTGATACAAATTGCACATATGTATATGTTGTGGTGCAAATGTAACAATGCTTTTTAAATTATTTTGTAAGGTATGACAATGCTCAAGTTTTCCATGTTTTTTAAAAGTATGCATGTGTACGTAATGGTGGAGTAAATGAATTATGTTAGGAGGGATGAGGTTGAACCCCAAAAAATACAAGCAAGGAGATCAATCCAGTAACATTGGTGGTGTGGGTCAATGAGCATTGGGCTATTTAACTTGCTTTCACATGCATTTGTTTTTTGGATTGAAATTGTTTTGATGAACAAAAGCAAGTGGCAATTATTTGATTTTAGACATTGGAATGTGGTAGAAGCATCTTGATCCAGGTGGATATTGGTGGTCACCCGTCTGTTCCACTTGGGGCCCCACCATTGTCTCTTTCAGTTTTTCAGTTTCGGCAGAACTTACTATTTTTAGCAGTTTTTCGGGTCCTGAACTTCCAGAGCCGTTTTGAGGCCCTAAATGACGTTTTTTGGGAAAACGGAGAGCAACATGGGTCCATGGACCAATGTTTCTTGTTCAAAATTTGTAGTCCTCAAATAGGTATTTCTAATGAGGTATGGTACGCGTCAAATGGAGATCGTATGCCAAAGTTATGCCCCTGGGAAGTTGAAACACCAATTTACCCAAACGGGGCCCATAGTTTTGGCGCTTCATCTCCTAGGGTTAGGGTTTTGGCTGTTTAGGATTTCCAATTGTTTAAAAATAATAAATAGGCCCTCAAGCCTCATTATAACTCAGTTCAGAGGCTTGTAGCCGCCACATCTCTTCTTAGAGATAGCTACCAGCGCCCTAGCTAGTTTTATTTCCATTCTGTCTATAAGAAAATTTCAGTTCTTTGATATTAATGAAATGAAGTGTTGTTTCCACTGCATCTCTATATTTATGGTTATATGTTCATTCTGTTGCATTCCTGCATAAATCCAGATCAATGGTATCAGAGCGGTCTACTTTTTCCAAATCCTTCTTTGCATGTCCCCAACGAGGTTGGGGTATAAGGAGTTAGGGCTCGATCTGGTGGAACCTTTGCAATATCAGCCTCACAAAACCCGACGGACGCCCATGGGGGATGGAAAGAAAGATGAGGGAGCAGGAGATCCTATCAAAATATTGCTCGAGGAGGCCCTCAAAAAACAAAGGAATTTGATGATGGATAACTTTGCCCAGATCCTTCGACGGCTGCCCACCGGCGGTGCATCTGCATCCAACAGCCACTCTGGAGGTGCAACTCCTTTTAAGGTCCAAGTAAATTTTGACATTCCCATATTTGAGGTTCAAATAGATGCAAATGTTGTAGATAGATGGTTGAATCTATTAGAAGGATATTTCTCGGTTCATGACTTTTCCGACAGGGAGAAGATTATTTTTGCACTCCTCAAAGCTGTCCGCCATGTCAAGGACTAGTGGGAAACCCACTGTGAGAAAAAGGACGAGACATAACCCTCTCTGTTCTCAGCCATACCCACTTGTAATTCTTTCCGAGATGACATCAAGGAACAATACTATCCCATGGGGAGCTATGAGGACAAGTACATACATTGGACCACGCTGCGACAACAAAGGGATTAAGATGTGCATGAGCTGATGAATCTGTTCCATACCCTACGCACCAAGTTGGGTATCAAAGATTCAGGGAAACATCTGGTGCTAAAGTATCGCAGTTGTCTGCATAGATACATTCAAGAGGAAATGGAGTTCCTCGACATCTCCTTGCTTGGTACGACATACCGGTATGCTGCCAAGATTGAGCAGAAATTCAAACAGAAGAAGCGAGACTTTGGATCTGCGAATCAAAAGCAAGGGAAAGGTGCTCCCAAACTGTAGAACAAAGGACAGAGCCAAGGCATGGCAACTCATGACAACCTGTCGAAGCCACAAGCAAATAACAACACCGCAAATCCAAATAAGGACACAAGAAAGTGGTGTGAGTTCCATAAGAGCTCCACTCACAACACAAGTGAGTATCGGGCCAAGCAGTCGCTGGTGGCCGAGATGAGGGCTTTCGAGTCAGATGCATGCTCCGACTCTGAATCAGAACTTGACAGGGGGAATGACAAAGGGAAACAGATTATTGATGCAGAGCGTAATGCCACTGTTTCCACTACGAAGATCCAGAAGGAGGAACCGGAAGATCCATAGGAGGAGGAACGTCTCTTCCACTCCCAGATGTGGGTAAAGGGCTCCCTGGTATAGTTCATTGTCGACAATGGGAACCAAAAGAACCTCATTTCAGCAGACGCCGTGAAGCGGTTGGGCTTTCTGACCACAGCTCACCCACATCCCTACACCATCGGGTGGCTTCACCAAGGACGAGATCTTCGCGTCAACTAGTAGTGTCGCATTCCCTATAGCATCAAGCCATTCACGGATGAGGTATTATGTGACGTTTCTCCTATTGATGTTTCTGATGTATTATCAGGACAACCATACTTGTGGAAGCGTCATTCTGTGTATGAGTCTCGGCCTCTCGCTATTATTTTTACCTTGGGAAATAAGTTGTACAGGATACCAGAGGTACCACCTCCTGCCGCTATCTCTTTGGTTACTGCAAAACAATAAGCTCATTTCCCAAACCAGGAAATTTGTTTTCCTAATGATCCGCCCCCAGGGCAAGAAGAAGACTCTGGCCATGACCTCCAGACAGGGCTCCTCTACACGACAACAACAAATGGATAAGGTTGTGGAGGAGTACAGGGACATCTTCACCTCACCCACAGGGGTTCCTCTGCACTGTCAGGTCAAGCACCTAATTGATCTGACCCTAGGTGCGCCGCTACCCAATGGACCAATCTATTGGCGCTCTGTTCTGGAGAACGATGAAATCAAGAGGCAGATTTAGGAGCTGCTGTAGAAAGGTCACATCCGACCAAGCTCATCACCCTATGGGAGCCTGATCGTGTTGGTACAGAAGAAGGATGGGACGTGGAGACTCTGTATTGACTATTGGGTGCTGAACAAGATCACTGTCCGGAATAGGTACCTGATCCCACGGATTGAGGAACTTCTGGACCAACTCAAAGATGCAAAATATTTCAGCAAGATCGACTTGAAGTCTGGGTATCACCAGGTACCAATTGAACCCTTCGATGTGTGCAAGACTGCCTTCAAAGCCAAGGAAGGCCTTTTCGAATGGCTGGTCATGCCTTTCGGGTTGACGAATGCTCCCACAACCTTCATGAGGATGATGGATGACATTTTGCGGCCATTCACCAACTCATTTGTAGTGGTGTACTTGGATGACATTCTAATCTTCAGCAAGACATGGGAAGAGCACCTTCACCACATCCGACAAGTCCTCCAAACACTACGGCAACACAAGTTGTGTGCCAATTTGGAGAAGTGCACTTTTGGCATGACCCAGGTTAAATATCTGGGATAAATTATTGATGAAAGGGGGGTGCATCTGGATCCAGCCAAGATCCAAGTCATTTAGGATTAGCCAACCCCAACCACTATAACAGAGCTTCGCAGCTCTCTAGGTCTTTCTAATTTCTACTGTAGATTCGTGTTGGTATTCTCTCATATCACTTGGCCTTTGAGTCAAGTCACCAAGGGAGGAGCGAGAGAAAAATTCTTTTGGTCGGAACCTCAATAGAAGGCGTTCACAGAATTGAAAAATCACCTCTGTTCTGTCCCAGTGCTCACATTACTAGACTTGCAACAGCCGTTTGAGATCAAGACAGATGCCTCTGACTATGCTATTGGGGAAGTTCTTACTCAACAGGGACATCCAGTGGCATATCACAGTGAGACATTTTCTGACATAGTTCGCAAGTATCCCACTTATGACAAAGAAATTTATTCCATTGTGCAAGCCTGTCGACAATGGAAGCATTACATTTTGGGGAAGGAAACAATCATCCACATAGACCACTAGCCCTTGAAGTTCATACAGACACAAGGAAAGTTGCAGAATGATCACCATCAGAAGTGGTCCACATATCTACAACAATTTCATTTGAACATCAAGTACAAGAAGGGTAGCACCAATAATGTTGCAGACTGCCTCAGCCGACCATCGATCGTGGCGCTCACCACTATTCTCAACTCTTGTGGGCATGAGACTTCTGATTGGCTGCTTCTCTACGAGAATGACCCAGAATTCGGTCACACTTACAAGGCACTCTTGGGGGGTACGCAAGTTCCAAATTTTCACCTCCAAGATGCACTTTTATGTCACCTAGGACACCTTTGTGTTCCTTCAAGTGAGCGTGCCAAGATGATATGGGAAGCACACTAAAGTCGAGTCGCTGGGCATTTCGGGGTCGAGAAAATAGTAGCAGTACTGCAAAAGTATTTCTATTGGCCGAACCTTCGAAAGGATGTCGGGAAGCACATCAGATCTTGCACTGCTTGTGCCATTGCCAAACTGACCATCAAGAAGCAAGGCCTATATACTCCGCTACCTACCCCTAGTCGACCTTGGAAATCCATCTCCATGGATTACATGTTGGGCCTGCCTTCTACTAAGCATGGAAATGACTGTGTTTTTGTGGTTGTTGACAGATTCTCGAAGATGGCCATTATGGCGGCCTGCAAGAAGAATATCACAGGAGAAGCCACTGCTAAACTCTTCTTTGAATGAGTGTGGGTGCACTTTGGGATCCCATAGTCTATCATATTAGATCGGGATAGCAGGTTCCTTAGCACATTTTGGTCTAGCCTCTGGTCAATGTTGGACACCAAGCTCACCAAGTCCACAGCTTTCCATTCCCAAATAGATGACCAGACAGAGGTCGTCAACAGAATGATTGTACACATTCTTCGCATGTACAATTCAAAGCATCCACGCACATGGGACGAGAGCCTCCCTTATGTACAACATAGTTATAACTGGGATCTCCACAGTTCAATCGGCCATAGCCCCTTACAGGTGGGCTTGGGATTCCAGCCACTATGTCCCATTGACATAGCCATGCCATTTGCGGCTACTCAAGCCAATTCGGCTCATGTCCAGTCTGAAGTTGACAAAGCAAATAGCTTCATCGAGCGCATTCAAAACATCCACCAACAGTTTCATGATATATTGGATAGAGCCAATGCTAAGTACAAGCAATTCCATGATCAACACCAGGAGCCACACAACTTCCAAGTGGGCGACAAAGTATGGCTACATTTGCAGAAGGAGCGCCTCACTGGACCCCACCGCAAGCTTCGCTCGCTCTGATACGGGCCGTACACCATCACCAAGGCTGTAGGGAAAAATTCCTTCGAGCTCAGTATTCCACCATTCTTTGGTCTGCACCCAGTCTTCAATGTGGATCGCCTTCATCCTTACTTCCCACCTCTACTCGACAGCTCTGACATTGCAGAACAACTCACACCAACAAAGTTAAACCCAGACTGCATGGAATAGGCCACCACAGATTGTATCATGGACATGAAAATCAAGAACACTCGCAAACAGAAGATCCAACTGTATCGGGTTGTCAAAGCTGGCCAACTCCTGCACCAAGGAGAGTGGTTCACCAGGGACCAAGTTCAGCAGAAATTTCCTCATCTCATGGAGGAACTTAATGCAATGGGGACCATTGATTCCTAAGGGGGGAGGAATGATCCAGGTGGATATTGGTGGTCACCTGCCTATTCCACTTAGGGCCCCACCATTTTCTCTTTCAGTTTTTCAGTTTCGGTAGAACTTACTATTTTTAGCAGTTTTTCGGGTCCTGAACTTCCGGAGCCGTTTTGAGGCCCTAAACGACATTTTTTTGGAAAAAAAAGAGAAAAATGGGTCCATGGATCGGTGTTTCTCATTCAAAAATTTTACTGCTCGGATAGATCTTTCTAACGAGATATGGTATGCGTCAAACGGAGATCGTATGCCAAAGTTACGCCCCTAGGAATTTGAAACACCAATTTACCCAAACGGGGCCCATAGTTTTGGTGCTTCATCTCCTAGGGTTATGGTTTTGGCTGTTTAGGATTTCCCATTGTTTCAAAATAATAAATAGGCCCTCAAGCCTCATTGTAACTCAATTCAAAGGCCTGTAGCCACCACATCTCTTCTTAGAGATAGCTACCAACGCCCTAGCTAGTTTTATTTCCATTCTGTCTGTAAGCAAATTTCAGTTCTTTGATATTAATGAAATGAAGTGTTGTTTCCGCTGCATCTCTGTATTTATGGTTATATGTGCATTCTGTTGCGTTCCTGCATAAATCCAGATCACATCTCAAAAGCTATGAAAGAACCACTTTAACTCAACAGTCACAACTAAGTGGTATCTATTCTACCAAATTCACTCTAGACTTGGACCTAACCCTATCTTAAATAAACAACCCCCTTAAGAAGGAAATTTGGCCCATAAGGGGTGAACATGTCATATGGCAATATTGAACACTTGTGGGGGAATAATAACATAATATTTTCACCCACAAAGCAATAAGAAATCCCCCATCAATGTTATGCACTACTTTAAATGGGTTGAGTGTCCTTGCTGCCTCAAACAATCGTATTGAATGTATGTGATGCTAACTAAGTTAACCAACAGAACGTGTCTTCAATAATGGTAACAATATTTGCACACTATTTATTTCATTGAACATTCAAATGAGGCTTTACTACTTGTAACCAACCATACTATTAGTGCCCCGTGATTTGGAAAATTGGCTAAACCAAATGAGAGGGTAACATTAGACCAGTCTTTGGAGTCCTAGGACCTAGCCTTCCTAGACTCAGAGAGGGCTCTCTCTATTATGCGAAGGATGTGAACTTGTACACTTTGGATGATTGATTTTAGGCTAGTTGTTAAGTGTAAGTTTGTTTGTTTGTTTTGGGTTGGGGTAAGATGATCAAGTAGGAATAGGTGGAATGAGAGGTTATCAAATCAATAGGGTTATGGAGTCAAATGAAGCCAAGGGTGTCTAAATTATGAAACAGAGTGTACTGCAGGGCTGATTTAGCAAGGTTAATGGATCATTTGGGTGATGTATGAGGTGTAATGAACATCAAGTTTGGGAAAAACTAAGAGGTCTTAAACATATAGAGTCTGAAGTAATAACTCATGAGGTAGGTAAAACCATTAATCTCTACGAATAATACTCAAACTGATAAACATGTAAGATGAACATTCTAGTGAAACATAGAAGCATTAGAACTCCTAAATTTAGAAATTCACCTTCAACTTTTGGGAAAACACATAAGATAAACAAACAACTCAATTTATGGAGAGAGAACTCCTAAACATCATATATCAAGCTATTGGGAACTCTAAAATAAGTTGGAAAGCATGGGCAAAGGGCAAGATCGAACGAGACCTTTTTGACTTAACCTAATCAATCAATATTCCATAGAAAAGCTTCAAGATAGGGTTTTGAAAACTTAAAATAAGCAGGGAATACCACAAATCATACTTGTAAGCTAGCATACTAACCATTCATGAAACAAAAACAAATTTTAGTGGACCTAAGGGGCAGTCAACAATTCCTTAAGATGACCAAAAGAGGAAAACATCAAAGCTATAGCAAACAGGAGGTTTGAGGTGCTTCCATGAGCATGTCTCAACCTATACTTTTCTGATCTATAACAACTAAGCAGAATGAAACAAAAGTGAGGAAAAGAAAACATTAAGTTAAGAAAACATCACCATTCACCAAGCTATGGAATCCTACAAACATGCTTCTCCATCATCAAGCCAAACAAGTCATTCATCCCCTCCACAAAACCATTTTCTTCTCCAAGCTCATAAAACCATGTATTTCTCTTAAGAAAATCAAGTCCCCACATTTAAAATGAGTCTCCATGCCTTATATAACAAGGAAGGAAGAGAAAAACCAAAAAGAGTATCTAGAAGCCTCTTGGCCAAAAAGAAATATCCTAAGTTGTCCTTGAGGCTTTGCTAAGCCCAAGGCACAAAAATATCTAACAAAATATATTTTCCAGCCAAAAATAGAAATTATATTGACTTTTAGGCCCTGAAAAGCATGAGAAAACTTTCCAAATGCAGATTCTATCCAGTCATCTACAGGAGCGTAGCGCAATGTGTCAAACAGTGAAAAAATGCCAGGTGCGCAATGCATAAATAGGCCTTTTTGTAGCAGTCTTTTGGAGGCCTTCTCGACACCAGATTTGGCTTTGTGATGGCTCGTTGGAAAGCCTGATGAGTATAATTTCCAAAAAAAAATTATTTGTTCTAATTGGATTCCATTTACCTTCTCAAAACTCAAATCTCCCAACACTGCTCTGTGTGTAGCACCTGGTCTGAAAAGGAGGCAGAAAGGTCAAATTTTTGATGTTTTTTGACCTTTTGAGGGGTTAAAAATGCTCCAAATGATCTGAAAATTGATGAGTAGACTATTGGTGATGTAAAAAATCAAAAAATGTAAACTTTGAGAGCTGAGGATGCACCAATTTTGTGCGTAGCGCCTAGGGTGTTGCGCTTCTAGGGTCAAAATTTGGAAAAAAAAAAAAGTTGTCCAATTTGCCTCAAAATTTGTGGAATGGTCCTTCACAAGCTCTTGGACACCTGCTAAGAAGACTCAGACAAAAATCCAAGGATTTCATGCTTTTTTTTCTATTTTAGGTTTTTGATCTCTATGTGGCAATTATGGCCAAACTTCTCCTGTGCGTAGCACCATTTTACAGAGGGCATTTGGAGGCCTTCTCGGTGTCGGAATTGGGCCCGTGATGGATCGTTTGATAGCCTGATGAGTATAATTTTCATACATTCTTGAGTTGTGCTGATTAGATGCCATTTTCCTATTCAAAAATCAAATCTCCCAACATTGATCTATGTGTAGCGCCACTTCAACAGAAAAATAGGGGGTTTTGTAACCAAGTTTTGAACCACTTCCCGATGTCAGATTTGGCTCCGTGATGGCTCGTTGGAAAGCGTGATGAGTATAATTTCCAGAAATTATTTGTTTTAATTGATTCATATCCTTTATCCTAGTCAAAAAGACAAAATCACAACATTGATCTGTGCATAGCGCCATTTCAACATAAAAATATGGTGTTTTGCAACCAAGTTTTGGACCACTTCCCGATGTCGGATTTGGCTCCGTGATGGATCATTGGAAAGAATAATGAGTATAATTTTCATAAATACTTGTTTTTTCTTGATCCAGATGCTGTATCATAGTAAAAAATCCAAAATACCAACATTTCTATATGCGTAGCGCCACTTCAGCAGAAAAATGGGTGTACTTGCAGTGTTGTTTTAACCTCCTTCCCGATGTCGGATTTGGCTCTGTGATGGCTCGTTGGAAGTAATTTCGAGCCAATTTTTCATTTGATTCATCATGAAAGTCATTTGGAAACACAAGCTATGAGAAAAAAGGATTTTTCCAAGGTCAGTCCAGCAGTGCATAAATTCTCTGGTGACACCTGTATTTTTGACATTGCTCCCAAACCATGATAATTGTGTAAAAACTGAAGGAATTTTTTATTCTTGGACCTATGATGGAAAAAAAACTCACTCACGTTTGTCAAATTCATATCTGTTAGGTCAGAAACATAGTTTTAAGAAAAAATAGCCCTAGGAGTGACAAATGGCTTGACTCTTGGAATGAGTTCTTGGAAAATGATGGAGGCATGATGAGTGTCATGACAGTCATGACAGCTGTCATTGAATGTCTCATTTGTATCACTGTCTTGGTCAATGTCTTCACCGTCAAACTTTTTTTCACCCTCATTATTTTTTTTCTCTTTGTCTTCAGTTTGTTCACCCTCTTTCACTATCTCTTCATCTTCACTTTCTTCATTTATTTCAACACCTTTGTCACTGTGATTGGGCTCACTGTCATGCTAAAAATCATCTTCTTCTTGGCTGTCTTGGGCACTTTCCTACTGACTGTCATATTCATTGTTCTTTTCATAATCCCCTTGGCTGTCATCTTGCTCATCATCAACACTCTTTTCTACACTAGAGATTGTTTTATGGGTGTTACCACTATCACTGTTTTGATCCAATGGTTTACTGTCTTACTTATTTTCAGACTGTCATGTTCATTTTCCTCCTCTATTTCATCATTATTTTCTTCATCATTAGGCTCTGTTTCTGCCCTACTTTCCTTACCATTTTCATCACTTTCATCCATGCTATCATCACTCTCTTGGTCTTTTTTTTTTAGGCTTTGCCTCTTCTTTGCTGTTGTCATCTCATTGTTCTTTTCTTAACTTTGTCTTTGACTCAGTCACTCTTATTTAGACATGGTGGTTGATTTATAGGTAAATTATTTCCAGCTTGGTGAGGGTCTTCAGGCTTAGGGAAGGAAAATGAGTGATGTGGGGGCAAACTTTTGCAAATGAGGGTAGATGAAGCATCTAAGGACTGTTTTAAGTTTTTTAGAGGTTGGTCTACTATCACTAAGTGTCTTTACATATATAACAACACCTCTTTTTGCAAACCCTACCCTAAGAGGTCAAAAATTGATTTTTTTGCAGCTTAGGGTTTGGTCGCCTTAGGTTAAGCAATTCCTTCCTAGATTATGAAAATAATACTTGGACAGTGAGGAAAAAGAGTTACCAACCTTATTTGACTATTTGCAGAAGAGTTGGAGGAAAAAACTCGAAAATTTGACCCTTTTTGAGAAAATTAGGCAAAATACTGCCTATGCGTAGCTTCAGGCGCTAGGTGCACAACGAAGTGTTAAATAACACTGCTGCCACCTTGTCTGTGCGTAGCGCCGAGGGCCAGGTGTGTAGCGGTGGCCTCGGTGCGTAGTGCCTGCAAAATTTTTCAAACTTGCACAAAAAAACCCTAAAAAATTTTCTCCAATGGTTTGCTTATTCTTTGCAGGAGTATTTAAGTATTTTGATGTCTCTCTTTTGCTCACAAACTCTTCAACTAACTCCATTGGGGCCCTTTACCCTCCTTTGTAAATAATGAACCTTTTTGAAACCTTCATGCTTTTTGTACCAATACTCTTTACCTTTTTAACCTTTGATGATGTGGAGTTAATGCCTTTGTGCAAAACCCTAGATGGCAACTTGAAACCTTTGAAACCCTCTAATATTATGAAGGAGGTTCTGTTATCACCTTTTTTACCATGTTTGTCATTCTTCCCAAATAAAAACTGATTTGGACCAATTTTTGGCAATTCTAGCCTAGTTTCCTCTGTGCGTAGCGCCACTCTATCTATGCGTCGTGCCAATTTGTAGAGGTAATTTGGAAGCCTTCCTGGTGTTAGAATGAGCTCCGTGATAGCTTGTTGGAAATATTGTTGAGTATACTTTCCAAGATGAATTTTTATTTTCCATTTGGTGTCCATTTACCTATCCAAAAACTGACTGTCCCAACATTGATCAAAAAGTGTTGAATGATGGTGCAGAAATAAAAAGTGCTGGTGCAGACAACTTTTTGAGGCCTTCATTAACTCCAAATTAAGCTCATGATAGATAATTGGAAATATATTCAAGTCAAATGTTCTTTTTAATCATCAAGAAAGTCATTTGGGCAATCCAGCTGTGAGAAAACCTTATTTTCCCAAGGTCACTCCAGCAGTGCATAAATTCTCCTGGGACACCTGTGTTTTTGATATTTCTTCCAAAAAATGATACATGTGTAAAAACTGAAGGAGGTTTTTCTTCTTGGCCCTATTATGGACAAAACCCTCTCTCACTATTTCCAAATTCATCTCTGTTTGGTCAAAAAAATATTTTTAAGAAAAACTTTCCCTAGGTGTGGCAAACGACTAGGCCCTTGGAATGAATTCTTGGAAAATGATGGAGGAATGATGTTTAGGAGTTGGTATGGCTTCATGATTGCTGATATTTCCTACCATATAGATATTTTACTCTTATGCCTCTTTTCCATATCAAACCCTAACTTATTTGGAAGAGGAAATTAGGGTTTGGGGTAGGGGATCTAGGGCTGCCTTGTAGAGGGAGGATAATGAAGGGTTTAAGGGTTGTATAAATTCTTGGGGAACTTTTTGGGGATATGGATAGATGTTAGGGATTAGGGGAAAGTGGAATTTCAATAATTTATTGAGGGGAAGGGGTCCAAAAGGGAAAAAAACAGGCCTAGTCTCAAAAGGTGTCAAATTGTGGCAATAGACTAGGTTTTGTAGAAAAATGATGATTTTGAGGGATAGAAGTGATGGGAAATGTTTATGAAGGTATATTTAAGGATAGGAGGAGGTTTAAGAGCATAAGGATACAAGCCTTGTTGATGTTTAACCATGGAGGTCATGAAACCAATAAAAATGCCCTTAAAAACCCTAGATGGACCATGGAGGAAATATGCAAACAAAAATAGAGGGTTGAGGCCACATGTGACAAAACATAGTGATAGTAAGTGGCATGAGCCCATGATGGGTCTTCTGGGATGGGTGAGCTGAGCTTGACATGACAGAATGATGAAATAGTGAAAAATTATCTTGAGGATAATGAAGGCAGTGAGATTCCTAGAACTCACAATGTCTATGAACTTTGTTTCTAGAAATCTTGGTTTTGTAGTCCCGTGATTTGGTAGATTGGCATATAAAATGACAAGGCAACATATGAACCAAGCTTTAGAGCTCTAGGATCTAGCCCTCCTAGTCTCAGAGAGGGATCTCTTAATGTGTGAAAAGATATGTCTTGTTTGCTTTTAAGGGTTGATTTTAGGCTAGTTATTAAGTGCAAGTTTGTTTGTTTGGGTTTGGTTGGTTGGACATGAATGATCTAGGAAGTATAGATAGAAAAGGGAAATATCAGAGCCATTGGGAAAATGAGTCAAGAAGAAGTTATGATAAGCTCAATCAATGGATATGGGATATCAAAGGGCAAATCTAACTTGGTTAGTGGTGTTGAAAATGCAACAAGATGATGGAGCTTAGTGAAATGAAGTCGCCTTCACTAAGTGGGCCCGCAGGCTATTTTTGGCGCAAAGTCTATTTTTAGACATATGGAGCATGGTCTAGGAGTTGCAGTATGCTATTCTTGGATGATTGGTCGAGTTGGTAAAAATAGATGGACCTCTATTTTTAGACATACAAGTCGAAGTCTATTTTTAGACTGCCTGTCTAAAAATAGGTCAGTCAAATATTATTAACCCTTAATAATATTTGGACTATAAACTTCAGTTTATCCTCTTGCAGCACTTCAGTTGGAGCTACGGATGTGGCCCATGCACCTGACAGAAGGAATTACGCTATTCCTAGGGGTTTTGTGAGCTCATGCATGGTTGACTTCAGTTAGAACTCAAGTGGCGGAGTTTGGTGGAGTTGATGAGACAGTTGGTGGAGTTGTGTTCTGTTTAACTTAGTTGAACTAGTTGTGTTTAGTTTAACTGGCTAATACACTAGAGATGAGTGGGGTGAGTTAAATATTATTTAATTCACTAATCATTAACTCATTATTCAACTCAAGAACACATCATTTTACTACAGTGCATGGACAGTTCAGTGAAGACCAGTGGAAGAGGTAGATGAAAGGGTGAGTTTGCTATTAGTTGCGACATTAGTTGTGCATGAGATTTGCACAAGCATTGGAGGAGATTGCCCATGAGGATTGCACAGTTGAAGCCAAGGAGATTCGAACTTGGATCTCTCATTGAACCAACTTGGATTGTGCAGTAGAGGCAGGCAATTAGTGGATGAGTTTTGAACCTGTGACTTGTTCAAAACTGAGCTACTTTGTGTGTAACTTTTGGAGACAGTACTGAGTACTTGTGAGGAGTATTGTACTGAGATTGTTACATGTTCTCTTCTATTATAATATACAAAATAGCTGGGGGTTTTCAGCTATAAGCTTTCCCCATTACATATCGTGTTTATGTGCGCATGCGACTGTTTCTATTTCCGCAAATTGTTGATCAATTGTAGAAGAGGTTATGTGTTATGCATGAATTCGAATTAGTGTGTGACCAGGATAATCTCAGTGGATAAATCTTCATTATTCAACAAATTTCTACATGGTATCAGAGCGAATTGATCATCGGGATCTACTACAGTGATTACAATTTTATTTCGGTAGACAGAGTCTGTAACGGGCCAGGTAGCCTCTGGATCCATCCTTTCTCTGAAAGGTGATATATCCAGTAAATGCCCTTACAGTCGATCTCTGTGCTAGAAATAATTTTTTCTCACAGATCCAGAAGCAGTTGAGTTTTTGAGTTTGGAATTCGAATTTTGCAGCAATTTGTTTTCTTGGTGCCAGAGTTGAAAATGTCTTTCAACGGTTTGCGACTCGAATATGCCCTTGAAGGTAGTTCGAATTATGTTGCATGGAAATATCGGATGGAGGCAGTATTAGAAGATAATGGACTAAAGGAGTTCGTAGATACGGATGTCCAAAAGCCCACTGATCCTGCTGAAGTCGAGGCTTGGCAAAAGAAGATGGCGAAATGTCGAAGGATTCTATTGGAGGGCGTGAAGGATCACATTGTATCCAGCCTGCATGGAAAAGCTTCTCCATATTTGATGTGGAAAGCGTTGACAGATCTATTCCAAAGTAAGAGCGACCAAAGGAAGCTGGCGCTCAAGGATAAGCTCAGAAACATTAAGATGGAGAAAGGCGACAGTATCGCCAAGTACCTCACGAAGTTCACTCAATGCAGAGATGAGCTGGGAAGTGTGGGGGTGACTATCGAAGAAGAGGATATGGTAGACCTGGCTCTCCTTGGTCTTCCGAAGGCTTGGCATTCCTATCAGGACTCTGTCAATGGTAGGGAGAAGTTGCCGGGATGGGAGCGACTTTGGGCGGATCTCATGCAAGAGGAGATAAGGTGGACTACCAGGGACGGATCTTCATCAAAGGTATATGATGAAGAAAATTGCGCTTTGGCGGCCAAAGCAAAGAAGGGGAAGAGCAAGAAGGCTTCTCATTCTGGTGCGAAAGGCAAGAAGCAAGACATGTCCAAGGTGAAGTGTTTTCACTGCCACCAGCACGGACACTATGCCACAAATTTTCCGCAGAAGAAGAAAAATAAGAAGGTTGCTGGATCTGCAGCGGGAGAGGCATTGGCTTCTCAATTCGAACTGGATTTTTCACTGATCGCATGCTTGGTTTCAAGTGTGATGGGATCAGTATGGTTCTTGGACAGTGGTGCATCATTTCACATGACCGGAGATCGAGATATGTTTTCAGATCTGGAGGAAAAAGATCTTGGAGTGCACATCGAGATGGGCGATGATGGTAGATACAGTGCGACCGGTATCGGTACCATTTCCTTTGAGAGGGAGTCTGGTAAACCTTTCATATTGAAGTAAGTTTTGCATGTTCCGGGATTGATGAAGAATCTGATCTCTGTGGCGATGTTGGAAGACAAGGGGTATGATGTGGTCTTCAGCGAAGGAAAATCCTTCCTGCGCAGTAAGACTACTGGAGAGACCCGGAAGATAGGGGTTCGAGTCAAGAACCTTTATCAATTGCAAGTAGATGGCTGCGCAGCAATGGCATGCAAGGCGGGAGAAGTGGTGAGCCGGGATGATGAGGGCGAACTATGGCACAGGAGATTGGGCCACCTTCACCATGGAGCTTTGAAGATCCTGCAGTATATTTCTACTGGGCTTCCTAAGGGCACTCTTGCGCAGTCAGATCAGTGCAAGGGGTGTACCTTGGGAAAGTATGTGAAAGCCACCTTTCACGAGAAGGATAGTCGCGCCACGACGATCCTTGAGAGAGTTCACACAGACGTGTGTGGTCCTTTCTCTGTAGCTTCGACAGTAAAGCACAAGTACTATGTGATCTTTGTTGATGATTTCTCTCGGAAGTGCTGGATCTTCTTCATGCAGAAGAAGAGCGAGACATTTTCAAAGTTCTGTGAATTCAAGGCGCTGGTTGAGAAGGAATCGGGGAAGCATGTGAAGGCTCTTAGGAGCGACAATGGTGGTGAATTCATCTCTACTAAATTCAAGGACTTTTGCAGCGCAGAAGGGATTCGGAGAGAGCTCATCGCACCCCATAACCCACAGCAGAACGGGGTGGCTGAGCGGAAGAACAGAACGATCGTGGGTGCTGCACGGGCGATGTTGCATGATCAGGGCCTACCCCTTCACTTATGGGCTGAGGCATGCAATACAGCAGTGTATGTGCAGAACCGTTGTCCTCACAAGGTTCTTGGCATGAGTACACCGGAGGAGGCTTATTCTGGCAAGAGGCCTGATATTTCCCATTTGCGGATTTTTGGTTCTCCTGTCCACATGCATGTGACGAAGGATGCGAGAAGGAAGCTGGATCCAACTGCTGAGGTTGGAATATTTGTGGGGTACACTGATACACCTCACAACTATCGGGTGTATTTGTCAGACAGTCGCAAGACTGTTGTGCGACGGGATATAAAATTTCGGGAGGAGAAAGCCATGCAGTGTTCGCTTGAGAGGGAGCCACACTTGCATGCAGATGAGGAGCTGTTAGTTCCTAAGGAGGAGCTTCCGGATGTGGATCAGCCACAAGAGGAAGTTCAGGAGGTGGAAGAGACCACCCATGCAGCGCCAACCATCAGAGGGCGCAAGCGCACTACAGAAGCTGAGCGACTGGCTCGAGATGCAGAGAAGGTTGTAGGACCACCTACAACACAGCGCAGATAGAGGCAGTCACCGGATCGGTACACTGGATACATGGCTCTTGTGAGTCAATGTGTCGTGACGGAGCCATCCTCTTTTGAGGAAGCTGTGGAGGAAACCGCATGGGTAGATGCCATGATCGAAGAATATGATTCGATCGTCAGAAACAGTGCATGGGAGATTGTCCCAAGACCGGAGGGGAAATCAGTGGTGGGTTCGAGATGGATCTACAAAGTGAAGCAGGCGGCTAATGGGAGTGTGGAGAAGTACAAGGAAATATTTGTTGCCCGAGGCTTCTCACAGATAGAGGGGATCGATTATGAGGAGACCTTTGCACCTGTCGCCAGGTATTCTTCCATACGGACAATCCTAGCTCTCTCAGCGTAGATGGGGTGGCACATTCATCAGATGGATGTGAAGACTGTGTTCCTCAATGGAGTCATTGAAGAGGAGGTGTACATAGAGCAGCTCGAAGGTTTCGAGATCTTTGGCCGGTGAGTCACATGTTGCCGGATCAAGAGATCAGCTGTACGGGCTGAAGCAAGCACCTCGTGGCAGGCACACGGATAGGCAGATTATTTCACCCGGACTTGGATTCTCCAAGAGTGAGGCGGATCCTAACCTGTACCAAATTGTGGTGGAGGGGAAGTTTTTGATCATTGTACTGTATGTAGATGATCTGATTTTGACGGGTGATGAGCTGTTGATACTTTCATGCAAGGAGGATCTTGCTAGAGTGTTTGAGATGAAGGACTTGGGCCTCCTTCATTATTTCCTGGGATTGGAGATTTGGCAGCGCAGTGGAGGACTGTTTTTTTCTCAGGGTAAGTATGCCTGAGAGATTTTGGAGAGGTTCAACATGCATGGCTGCAAGCCTGTTGACACTCCTATTCCTGGTGGGTGGAGGAAGGAGGATGCTACTTCAGCGAAGGTAGTGGATGCCACTGTCTATCGACAGTTGGTGGGGTCGCTTATGTATCTAGTCAATACACGACCCGATATATGCTATGTTGTTAACTAGCTTTCGCAAGCTATGGTTAAGCCTACCAAGCTCTTCTGGAAGGCAGGAAAGCATGTATTGCGTTATCTTAGTGGCACATCGCGATATGGTCTATGGTACAGACAGGAGGATGGAGTGAAGCTTTTCGGCTTCACTGATGCAGATTGGGCAGGGAGCCCAACGGATCGAAAGAGCACATCTGGAGGAGTTTTCAGCATTGGATCGACAACATTTTCCTGGTACAGCAGGAAGCAGAGATCCGTGGCACTCAGTTCAGCAGAGGCCGAGTACATGGTAGCAAGCTTGGCTGCATGCGAGGCTATTTGGATGAGGAAGATCCTCGTCGGATTGTTCGGGTCGCACTTGGATCCTACTGTGATTTATTGTGATAACCAGAGTTGCATTAAACTCTCGGCTAATCCAGTATTTCATGATAGATCCAAACACATCGACATCAGGTACCATCATATCAGAGATTGTGTTCAGTGGAGAATCATGATGCTTTCATATGTTCCCACGGAGGATCAGGATGCTGACATCTTGACGAAGGCGCTCACCAGGAGCAAGTTCGAATTCCACAGAGGCAGGATAGGGGTTGCAGATAATCCATATCTTCTTGAGAGGGAGTGTTGAAAATGCAACAAGATGATGGAGCTTAGTGAAATGAAGTCGCCTTCACTAAGTGGGCCCGCAGGCTATTTTTGGCGCAAAGTCTATTTTTAGACTATGTCTATTTTTAGACATATGGAGCATGGTCTAGGAGTTGCAGTATGCTATTCTTGGATGATTGGTCGATTTGGTAAAAATAGATGGACCTCTATTTTTAGACATACAGGTCGAAGTCTATTTTTAGACTGCCTGTCTAAAAATAGGTTAGTCAAATATTATTAGCCCTTAATAATATTTGGACTATAAACTTCAGTTTATTCTCTTACATCACTTCGGTTGGAGCTACGGATGTGGTTCATGCATCTGATAGAAGGAATTACGCTATTCCTAGGGGTTTGGTGAGCTCATGCATGGTTGACTTCAGTTAGAACTCAAGTGGCGGAGTTTGGTGGAGTTGTGTTCGGTTTAACTTAGTTGAACTAGTTGTGTTTAGTTTAATTGGCTAATACACTAGTAATGAGTGGAGTGAATTAAATATTATTTAATTCACTAATTATTAACTCATTATTCAACTCAAGAACACATCAGTTCACTACAGTGCATGGACAGTTCAGTGGAGACCAGTGGAAGAGGTAGATGAAAGGGTGAGTTTGCTATTAGTTGCGACAGCAGTTGTGCATGAGACTTGCACAAGCATTGGAGGAGATTGCCCATGAGGATTGCGCAGTTGAAGCCAAGGAGATTCGAACTTGGATCTCTCATTGAACCAACTTGGATTGCGCAATAGAGGCAGGCAATTAGAGGATGAGTTTTGAACCTGTGACTTGTTAAAAACTGAGCTAGTTTGTGTGTAACTTTTGGAGATAGTACTGAGTACTTGTGAGGAGTATTGTACTGAGATTGTTACATGTTCTCTTCTATTATAATATACATAATAGCTGGGGGTTTTCAGCTATAAGCTTTCCCCATTACATATTGTGTTTATGTGCGCATGCGACTGTTTCTATTTCCGCAAATTAATGATTGATTGTAGAAGAGGTTATGTGTTATGCATGAATTCGAATTAATGTGTGACCAGGATAATCTCAGTGGATAAATCTTCATTATTCAGAAAATTTCTACAAGTGGATCTTGGGTTTGGTGGATGAAATGAAATGGACATTAAGGATTTAAAGGAGAAGTAGAACTAAGGGCAATTAAGAACCCTTAGTTACATGTAATTCTCAACAAAGGGACTTAAAAACATCATCTAAACATGAAGAGGAATTGATAGACAGGGCTAACCATGAATTCTACAAATCACACTTCAGAAAATAACAATTTCAAGACAAACTTTTCAAATGAAATCTAGGAGTCGAGGAACGCTCTATTTCATCCAAAGATTTCACCTTCAAGGAATTTAGAAAACACAAAAGATTCAAAAATAAATATATCATTGAAGAGGTAACGCCTAAACATCTCTAATTACAATTATAAAGACCTTCAAAAAATTATCTCAGCAAGAACAAAGGGTATGATCAAAACAAACCTCTTTGGCAGACTGTAAACAATGGTACTTTAAAGGGAGACTTCCGAAATAGTTTTCAAGTGGCAAAACGTAAGTAGAGAAAACCATAAATAATTCTTGAGACCAATTGTTTGAACTATTTCTAAAATAAGAAAGCATAATGGTTCAAGAGAGCAATTAAGAATTCTCTAGGATACCTCAGTAGAGGAAAACATAAAACCGTGGAGAGTAAACAGGTCTAAGGCGCTTCTAGGAGACATTTCTTAGCCTAAAATTTTTACTCTACTATAGTAAGAAAAGATGAAACCGAATGGACAATAGGAAAGAACATTAATATATTAGAATACATCACTAATAGCCATGCTCAGGGATCTAATGATAGAGCCTTATCATTAACAAAACATGTCAAAACTTCATCAATCTTCCAATACTTCAATATCTTCTTAATCTTCAGCCAGACTATGTACAAATTCAAAGAGTTCGAATGCCAACAACCAACCCCTAACAAAGAGCTCCTCATAGAGTATTTTTAGAAGAATGAGGAGGTGGAACTCTATTTTAAGGTTCAAAATGTTATTAATTACAGAGTAAATGCATTCCTAGCCTTGAAAACTATGCAAGGCCTAAGGTATGAATGAGTTGCACTACTTCTCTGTTTAATAACTCTGTATTTACTTCCTGAGGATAAATTAGGTGAAAAGATTGGGTTTTAAGGCTTTCCCATGTCTTAAAATAACTTTTCTGATAGTCAAAAGATGTTATGTCAGTGTGATAATTGTCAAAGTGTCTTTGTAGGTGAAAAGCAGGCTACAGGTGGCTTTAGATATTTTGATGAATTAACTGCTCTGTCCTGATGTGCTTGGGGCTCTTTACGCCTAAATTTCCTTGATTTAATCATAAATATGTGCTTTATGGCCTGATTCTTCTTTAGGCCTTCATAATTATTTATGCTGTCTTTATCTCTTTTCGTGATTGCTTTGAACCTTTATTTGTTTACCTTCAACCATGTCTTCATCCTTTAATCATCAGTTTAAACTTTTAATCTTCATCTTCTTCCTTTTCTCTTCGACTTTCACTTGATCTTTATGCACATGTGTCTCTTTTTGTGTTGGAGGGTTCTGACTGAATAATCAACGCTCATGACATATTGACTAGGCCTAGAGATTAATCCTTTTGTCCCTTTCTGCATTTAGTTCTGGCCTTTGAGGATCGTCACCCTCGACCTTTTGCCACTTTTTCTTGACCGTGGGAAGGTTTTTTTATAATTTTAACCGCCATTGAAACCTGCAACAAACAACCAATAATTAAGTAAAACCTACGTTATATGGTTAAAACTGTGAACAAAGGCTAGGCGAGGGCGGAGGAGAAATGCAGAGGCAAATGAATATGCGGGAGGAGATTCCATAGCGGGATGATGGAAACTAGGGTTTTGAATTTTATTTATGGCGTGAAAATGAAAGGTAGTTTTGGGAACACCATAGGTGGTATTCACATGGGAGCTAAGTGGTAAGTGGTAATGGGATGATAAAATGCAATACGGTTGAGAGGACGACATGTGTCCCCCACAAAACCGCTTATTTCGCGCGGAAGTTGCACGTTGGGGAGATTTTGGTGGGATGGGTGCGAAGATATGCGAGGACCGTTGGATCTGGGGGGGTCGATTAATGGTGAGGAATGAGTGTGATACGATAGATTTGATCGGTCGGACGAGTGGTGGGACCAAAGGCGTGATGTCAGGAAAACCATCAGGTAGTGGGAGTGCTGTTGGTAGGTTTAGATATTTGGGGTTTTTAACGAGGGTCGTTGGATTGGTGAGACTAACAGTAGAGATCCGTTTTATGAGGATGAATGGAGGATGAATGGGCGAGAGGATGGATGATGGGGGAAGGAGCGAAGACCATTGGATCACAAAAAGATCAATGGCTAGGATCATATCGGTGGAGATGAACAAGAAAAGGCGTTTGGGAAGTGGAAATGGGAAGTTGCGAAGTGCGATGACCGATGGAGCGCAGACCGTTGGATCGAATGCGATCAACGGCAGAGATCCGGTCGGAGGGTGTGCATAGGCGGAAAAAACATAAGTGGGAAGTGGGAATGGGAAAACACAATTTGTGATTCGCCAATGGGCTTGGCGTTTGGTCACAGGGCCGGGTTATATGGCAGGAAAAGGGCTAGGGGCTTAAGTCGAAAGGCGCTTAAAAGCCCCTAGTGTAAAAAAGAGCGGAATAGGCCTAAAATTGAAGTTTTAAAGCCTTTTCAAGGATTCTGATAAGGTGCAAAAAGGGGTTTTTTAAACCAAATAAAGGGTTTAAATGGTTTTAAGGGGGAATATATAGGAAAATAAGGGATAAAATGGAAAAATAGTTAAAATGAAGGGATTTTTTTGAGGAGATGAAAAGGTCGGAATTATGGTTTTGAAGGCAACTTTCTTTTTGAATCAACAGGTTAACTTGGAACAAGCTTGAGTAAATATTTAGTGATTTGGATAGATTTTTAGGATAATGAAGGTAGTGAGATTTCAAAAACTCACAAATTTTTCATGAAAGCTTGTTTTTTGGAAATCTAGGGACTAATCTAGCCATAATTGAATATAACATAATTTATAGATGGCTAACAGTGGCTCCACTTGGGGAGGAAAACTGTATTTCTAGGTGTCCAGAACCTCAGTTTATCAATCTTTTGGTTTTTACCAGACTAGTGCCTGATCCATTTGGACATAAGTCTTTTCTTTCCTTTGTCGGATTTTCTTTGAATCTGATAATTTTTGAGAAATTTGCAACATGTACTCTCTTCAGAACAGCGTCTCTACCTACCCAAAACTACTTGTCCTAATATTTTTTCTTCTCTTAAGTGCACTTGGACTAGCATCTCTTTTACATATTATTTTTGAAAACAGACATATAAAACTATCTAATGCTACCCTTATTTCTTCCAAGAGTCTAGATTAAACAGTTGGACTCTTAATTCTCTACCTAATCTACTATCTGTCAAGATTAAGCTTTTTGACAGATCTACATTCTTTACATTCTAAAACAGAAATTTAAACACAGACAAACCAGGATTAAACAGTCTGATTTGTTGTAGTGTCTATGGCATAAGAAACTAGCTGCACATAGACTTTTATTTGTAGAAAATTAAAACAAAATTGTGAAGGCTTAAGATTTGAAAATAAAAGACATCCTTCTTTCTTCTTGGCTCAAGTTTTGATCTATTTAGAGCCATCTTTTTCTTTCTTTTCTTTGGTTCAGATTTTGAGCATGTTTGAACCATTATTTCTTCTATCCTAATATATTCTACTGATAAGCCAAGATTAAACAGTTTGGCAAATCTTCTTCACTAACCTATCAGCAGTAAATTGAAATCTATCTAGTCATGATTAGGTTGTATGACTAAATAGAAATGTTTCCTTTTAGTAGTGGCATTTAAGCTTGCACACTTTCAGATTCTTCTTTTCTTTTTTAGTAAGGGGATGTACCTTTCTTCTTTTAATTTTCCCTCTTTTAATTTTTCTATTTTTCATTCTTTTTCAAAGCAAAAACAAAAACTAACTAAATGCTCACAGTCTGACCTTATTTTCTTTCCTATATAACCTAATCTAACTTCGAAAATTTATATATTTAGCCGATGAACTGTCTTTTCCAATATAGCCAATCAAGTAAATGGTTCCATGATTGATCCTTGCTCATCTCCTTTGGCATGCTAGACAAACAGGGCCACTCCCATTTCCTTTGTTCTTTAGCAGCAGTGGTAAAAAATCTTCTTTCTTTTGGTAATACACTGCTTCTCACAACCTTTATCCCTTCTTCAAATATCTACAAGAAATGAGCATAGGGATCTTGAAATAATGCCTGGTTATGAATATTTGGAAGATAGGTTTCGACCAGGCTTACTTTTTTCTCCACTGGATCAAGCTTAAGATTATTTTGAGAAAGAACTTCTTCCTCCTCTTCATTATCATCTGAACTGGAGGACTCATCATATATTGCAGTGTTGTCCTCTTATAGTCCTGGTATGCTCTGATTCAATGGACTGTACTCTGTGAAGAGATCGCCATATTCTTGAGTAGGGGTATCTTTTATTACCTCAAACCTCTTAGGAGAAGGTTCCTTATATTTATCCTGCTCAAGAAACTCCTCATTCTTCTCAACCTCATCATCACAACTGATAGATTACCGACTCCCAATTATGTGAAAGCTATTTCTGATGGATTAGATTGGTTGATTTCTGCTTTCAAGCTGATGATAGTGAATTTCATGACACCAATAAACTGATGGTTGCCCTGCATGATTAGTTTTTGCTTGAAGCTCATCATCATCATCAGACTTATCAAAAATTGGAAAATCATTAGTGTAAACAATCTCACCAATCAAACATATTGGGTTATCAGTTTGTTTTTCTTTAAACTGATCTACGAGTTTATTTTCTGGTTTAAGACAACAATGTTCAGTAGGTAGATGAGCAGAAGTGTTTTTTTCAAATGAATTTTTGAGGGCTGGCTGTTTATTTAATATTTGATCAATTTCTTCTTCTGTCAAAAGCGGAGGAATTTTTCTTTGGCTTTGGGTAGAAGTACAACAGTCCTCTTTCTCTTGTGTTGACTGATTTTGAGGCTGGATGTCTTCTTGAGTCTCTCTTCGGGGATTTTTACTTGTGCTTGTAAGAAAATTTTGAAGATTCTTTTCTATTTCCTGATCCTTTCCACTCTCAAACAATTCTTCTTGATCTTTGTGATGGTCAGTTTGAGGTTCATGAATTGCTTCTGTTACATTGTCATGATGCCACTCTCCTTTTAAAATCTGAAATGAGTTATAACATAGAGGGAGAGTCCCTATATGTGTTTATTTTTCTTCTATTTCAGGTTTTGTGTTTCCTAGGAGGCTTATTGTTTCCTCAAAGCATTGCTCACTTTTTGCATTTGCATTTTGGTCGTAAATCTCTCTTAACATCGCAATACAAGATAAAGGTAGGCTGTTAGGACTTTCTTGACAACCTTATTCATTATTTTCTCTATTATCTTGCTCATCATACATATTTTGTTTGTTGTTTATGTCTTGAAGTGGTTGAGTTTTTTTTTGATCAGGAGAAAGCATGGTTTTCTCTGATTAATCAACATCTGTATCAACCTCATGCATTTCCAGTTTCTTATCAAGTATGTACACTATTTTTCCAATTAGGTCCAATAATGTGTTTAGTTTAGCTTCTCTGTCTATACCTGATTCCATGTTTGTTAATTATAAAGAGGTCACTGCATCTTTTCAACCAGTTCAGAGTCTTCTTCCAGTGGAATCATTAATTCTTTTGGGATTGTGGAGTCGCTAGGTGAAATATTTTGAACTTTGTTGTCCACCGTCAGCATGATTGGGATTGCTCAATGCATTCCCAGGGGAGTTTACAAGGACTAGTAAAGTAATAGGCCTACTGGAGGCCAATGGAGTCTCCAGGTGGAATTTTTTTAGCTTTTTTGAAGGTAAAATGTTTTATGGTCCACCACCGGTTTATTATAAAAACCAATCTGAAATGTTTTTGGGGTTTTCTGAGTTTCTATGGTTATTGAAGGACTTAGTGAGTCTACAAGAGTTTGCTAGGCTATTATGTACTCAGAGGTCCCACCTGTTAGCCCCCCTATGAAATTTTTGACAAGCAAATAGGGGGCTAAATTGTTGTTGAGTCTTCAAGGAATGCATTTCCGCTGAAAACACAATCTCCTTGAAGCCTTCATGTGCCTTTTAGCCTTTGATTATATCCCTTCTGCTGATTCCCCTTTTAAAAGCCTCTCTACTATGAAGAAATTCCCAAAGGCCCCTTTTTCCCTCTTATTTCATTCCCCAAAGCCTTTATTTTCTCTCCCCTTTATTCCCCCTTCTTTCCCCATTTACCCTCCAAATCCCCTCAAAATCCCCTTAGAAATTCTACCCTTACCCTTTGTTTAACATTTTTCCCCTTTTCTTCCTCTATCGTTTCCCTTAAACCCCTTAAAATCCATTTGAATGGGTTAAAAACCCACTTTCCGACCATGTAATAGGGCTTAGCCCCTTTCCCGCCGGCCCCTTAACCACTTCCCCACATATGCCCGTCACCCAAGACCAAGCGCTTAAGTCCCAGGGCCAATCGCAATCGGAAGCTGGGCGGGTGCGAAAATCCTTTGTAATACTGAAAAAACCCCGATGCGATTGGTTTTTAACGAAGTCTCGTGATGAGTTGTGGTCCGTTGATCTGTCGTAAAGATCGACGGCGGAGCGCTAATCGCAAGCCCCCCGCCCATCGCAATCGCAACACCCATGTCGCACCCTCCGATCAATCGCAACCTTGTCTTCCGATTCCCCGATCGCACTGTCCCCCGATTACATCTGAGCCGTTGATCTGTTCCGCAATCCGACGGCCAGTGCTCAATCGCATTGCCCCGCCCGGTCGCATTCGCAAGCCTTCCCTCCGTCCTCTGGTTCTATCGTAGCCGTCCATTCTCCCTCCGATCTAACGGCTCAGCGCTGTCGCATCGCTGCTCCGCTGCCCCTCTCCATCTCCCTCCGATTAGACGTGGACCGTCGATCTGATCCCAGATCCGACGGTTGGTGTTTAATCGCAGCGTCTCCCCAATCGCAATCGGAACATTCGTGTTGTGCATTGCGATTGCTCCCCGCTCCGACCTCCGATTGCGATTGTGCGATTGAATCCTGACCGCCCGTTTCCTCCCTGATCTGATGGCTCAAATCTAATCGCCCTCCACCACATTGGGTCCCACTCTTACATTTGTTTCCGTTGCATTTCATGTGTTTTGTATATTACGCCTATTTTATGTATTGTTCCGCCGGATCAATCTCCACCGTTGATCTTCGTCTCCAGGCCAGGATCTAACGGTCTGCGCTGCATATTTCTACCAAACCCTATTGTTCGCATATTCCACCACTCCATTGCATTTTCATCATATTGGTGTTGTTTCCGCCACCGCCGCACCATTGTTTAGTTCACCCTGCGTCCATTGCTCCGTCCACCGTTTCTTCACAGATTTGCCGTGTTGCAGAGTTTCTAGAGGAAGAGGACCGCCTCTGTTCAATGTACTGCCTCAATGGCAAGCGGCGTAGTCAGGATCAAATCCAATGAACCAGTACCATCAGGAAAGTCAAGGAATGGGGCTGTCAGGACTTACATTAAAGGAAAGCAGAGTTCAAACGCCGAAAATCCTTCCGGCGCCATTAAAAGCTCGAGCTAACTCGGCAGAGGCAGTAATGAAGCAACGAGGATTTTCAGTGCAGGGTAGAGGGATTAATGCGCGCCGACGAAGATGTTGAGCCCTGAAACAGAGGTTTAAAGAGGCAAAGCATCATTTTGAAGACCCCGAGGATCGATCCTGGAGATCCTGAACATCAATAAGGGGTAATATCAAGGTTTTCTTATCAGCAGAATGTTTTTCCATAAAGGACAGGTCTCCCATACAGCCTTTATTATGCGCCGTGTCCTTGAAGGAATTTCTCGTCCCAGCTATAGCTCAAAACAATCTAACATCCATAAGGCCGACCTTCCAACATGTTCTTTCATTTTGTTCAAATCACCTGAGGTACTGCAGCCCAAAGGTCAAATCATATCCGGAGAAGATCTTTCTTTCACGAGGAAGGCGACAATGATTAGATATACAGTGTATCAAGCAGAATGGGCCTCAGCCCTGCATTCATTGTCGCGCTTAAATGTAACATTTAAAGATTCACCTACATCCTCAGTCGGTCCTCTGTGTCTCTTCTACTATAAAGCACAGATGGATATCATTGTAAGGGTTGTTGTTGCATTATCAGTGAATTGCAAGTATTTTTGTCCCGAGCCAAGTTTCCTGTGTAATAGTTGTAAGACAGGTTGAGAAATACGATGTATTCAGGCTGAATGTAAAAGCTTTGGGCAGTGAAGTACCTGATCGGTATTGTGTTTAACATGATAAGCAGTTTTCATTGGATCCTGATCTGCAGCAGTTGGTGATGTTTTTCTTATCTCTGCGTTTATTTCCATTTCATTCCATGTTCTTCTGACTGACATCTGAATGCATGATATAAGATTTACCCTTGTTAGGTACCTTATATCCCAGCTCTCTCAGTCTTTAATGTTTTCTGCTCATATGTGTGTCTGAATATTGTTTTTAATGGACTAAACCAGTGTAGTGGATGATTATTGCCTGCTCTCTGATGTGCAAGTCGATAGAATCAGTGTTCAGATGTCTTTGTTAGGATTTAATTGAAAGAGGTTAGGAACACTGGGAGGTGTAAAGCCTGTCGCTGCCTCTTCATAACCTACCCTTCCAATACAAACCTTTTCAAGACCCATTTTGTTGCCTATGGTTTTGTCCAAGCAGGCCTGGAGTTAAATGACCTCTGGCCTGATCTATAGACGGAATCAGATGGTTCTCCATCCTTCATTCTCATCCTCAGTGTTCCATCCCACCAATCAGTCTTTGAGATCCAAATGCTCTAGATGACTAGCCCAATTGAAGCTTACACATTGAACATAAGTAAATCCTTTCTTGACTCCATTTCCCAATGGCCTTGATGTTCCCTGAGTTATCTATCCTTGCCTAGCTTCCTTCGTTACCCATCCTTGTCTTATGATGAAACCTTCCTTCCTGATTCTCAACAACGAAACTCAAACAATCAAACAAACAACCTTGAGCCTATAACTAGCCTAAAATCACAATTGAGAACTTCAAAGACATCTATCCTTTGATAATCATAGAGAGATCCCTCTCCGGACCTAGGAGGGCTAGATCCTAGGGTCTGAAAGTGGTTCTATGTTGTCTCATCTTTTGGTCTCTGTCAACCTGGCCAAAACATGGGAACCCCAACACCACCTTGATCGCCATTATGTTGTAGTCCCGTGATTTGGCAGATTGGCATACCAAATGACAAGGCAACATATGAACCAAGCTTTAGAGCTCTAGGATCTAGCCTTCCTAGTCTCAGAGAGGGATCTCTCAATGTGTGCAAAGATATGTCTTGTTTTCTTTTAAGGGTTGATTTTAGTCTAGTTATTAAGTGCAAGTTTGTTTTTTTGGGTATGGTTGGTTGGACATGAATGATCTAGGAAGCATAGATAGAAAAGGGAAATATCAAAGCCATTGGACAAAGGAGTCAAGAAGAAGTTTTGATAAGCTCAATCAATGGATATGGGATATCAAAGAGAAAATCTAACTTGGCCAGTGGATCTTGGGTTTGGTGGATGAAATGAAATCGACATTAAGGATTTAGAAGGAGAAGTAGAACTAAGGGCAATTAAGAACCCTTAGTTATATGTACTTCTCAACAAAGGGACTTAAAAATATCATCTGAACATGAAGAGGCATTTGATAGACAGGGCTAACCATAAATTCTACAAATCACACTTCAGCAAATAACAATTTCAAGACAAACTTTTCAAATGAAATCTAGGAGTCGAGGAACACTCTATTTCATCCAAAGATTTCACCTTCAAGGAATTTAGAAAACATAAAAGATTCAAAAATAACTGTATCATTGAAGAGGGAACATCTGAACATCTCTGATTACAATTATAAAGACCTTCAAAACAATTATCTCAGCAAGAACAAAGGGTATGATCAAAACAGACCTCTTTGGCAAACTGTAAACAATGGTACTTTAAAGGGAGACTTCAGAAATAGTTTTCAAGTGGCAGCAAGTAAGCAGGGAAAACCATAAATCATTCTTGAGACCAACTGTTTGAACTATTTCTGAAATAAGCAAGCATAAGGGTTCAAGAGAGCAATTAAGAATTCTCTAGGATACCTCAGCAGAGGAAAACGTAAAACAATGGAGAGTAAACAGGTCTAAGGTGCTTCTAGGAGACATTTCTTAGCCTAAACTTTTTACTCTACTATAGTAAGAAATGATGAAACAGAATGGAAAATAGGAAAAAACATTAACAGATTAGAATACATCAACAACAGCCATGTTCAGGGATCCAATGATAGAGCTTTCTCATTAACAAAACATGTCAAAACTTCATCAATATTCCAATACTTCAATTTCTTCTTAATCTTCAGCCATACTATGTACAACTTCAAAGAGTTCGAATGTCACCAAACAACCCCTAACAAAGAGCTCCTCATAGAGTATTTTTAGAAGAATGAGGAGGTGGAACTCTTTTTAGGGTTCAAAATGTTATTAATTACAGAGTAAATGCATTCCTAGCCTTGAAAACTATGCAGGGCCTAAGGTAGGAATGAGTTGCACTAATTCTCTGTTTAATAACTTTGTCTTTATTTCCTGAGGATAAAGTAGGTGAAAAGAGTGGGTTTTAAGGCTTTCCCATGTCTTAAAATAACTGTTCTGACAGTCAAAAGATGTTCTGTCAGTTTGATAACTGTCAAAGTGTCTTTGCAGGTGAAAAGCAGGCTACAGGTGGCTTTAGATATTTTGATGAATTAACTGCTCTGTCCTGATGTGCTTGGGGCTCTTTAGGCCTAAATTTCCTTGATTTAATCATAAAGATGTGCTTTATGGCCTGATTCTTCTTTATGCCTTCATAATTATTTATAATGTCTTTATCTCTTTCCGTGATTGCTTTGAACCTTTATTTGTTTACCTTCAACCATGTCTTCATCCTTTAATCATCAATTTAAAATTTTAATCTTCATCTTCTTCCTTTGCTCTACGACTTTCACTTGATCTTTATGCACAGGTGTCTCTTTCTGCGCTGGAGGGTTCTAAATGAATAATCAACACTCATGACATATTGACTAGCCCTGGAGACTAATCCTTTTGTCCCTTTTTTCATTTAGTTCTAGCCTTTGAGGATCGTCACCCTCAGCCTTTTGCCGATTTTTCTTGACTGTGGGAAGGTTTTTTTATAATTTTAACCACCATTGAAACCTACAACAAACAACCAATAATTAAGTAAAACCTGCATTATATGGTTAAAACTGCGAACAGAGGCTAGGTGAGGGCGGAGGAGCAATGCAGAGGAAAATGAATATGTGGGAGGAGATTCCATGGCAGGATGATGGAAACTAGGGTTTTGAATTTGATTTATGACGTGAAAATGAAAGGTGGTTTTGGGAATACCATAGGTGGTATTCGCACGGGAGATAAGTGGTAAGTGGTAATGGGCTGATTGAACGTGATACGGCTGAGAAGACGATGCGTGTCCCCCACAAAACTGATTATTTTGCGTGGAAGTTTCACGTTGGGGAGATTTTGGTGCGATGGGCACGAAGATATGCGAGGACCATTGGATCTGGGGGGGCTCGATTAATGGTGAGGAATAAGTGCAATACGACAGAGTTGACCAGTCGGAGGAGTGGTGGGACCGAAGGCGTAATGTCAGCAAAACCGTCGGGTAGTGGGAGTGTTGTTGGGTGGTTTAGATCTTTGGGGTTTTTAACGAGGGCTGTTGGATTGGTGAGACTAACGGTGGAGATTCGTTTTATGACGATGAACGGAGGATGAATGGGTAAGAGGATGGATGATGGGGGAAGGAGCGGAGACCGTTGGATTGCAAAAATATCAACGGCTAGGATCATATCGGTGGAGATGAACAATAAAAGGTGCTCGGGAAGTGGAAATGGGAAGTTGTGAAGTGCGACGACCGATGGAGCGCGGACCATTGGATCGCTTGCGATCAAAGGTGGAGATCCGGTCGGAGGGTGCACATCGGCGGTGAAAACATAAGTGGGAAGTGGGAATGGGAAAACGTGATTTGCGATTTTCCAATGGGCTTGGCATTTGGTCACAGGGCTGAGTTATATGGCCGGAAAAGGGCTAGGGGCTTAAGCTGAAAGACGCTTAAAATCCCCTAGCGTAAAAAAGAGCGAAATAGGCCTAAAATGGAGGTTTTAAAACCTTTTCAAGGATTCCGATAAGGTGCAAAAAGGGGTTTGTTAACCAAATAAAGGGTTTAAATGGTTTTAAGGGGGAATATATAGGAAAATAAGAGATAACATGGAAAAATAGGTAAAATGAAGGGATTGTTTTGAGGAGATGAAAAGGTGGGAATTATGGTTTTGAAGGCAGCTTTCTTTTTGAATCAACAGGATAACTTGGAACGTGATTGAGTGAATATTTTAGTGAACTGGATAGATTTTTAGGATAATGAAGGCAATGAGATTTCAAAAAATCACAAGTTTTTCATGAAAGCTTGTTTTTTGGAAATCTAGGGACTGGTTTAGCCATCATTGAATATAAAATAATTTATACATGGCTAACACTTGCGATAATCATTTAGTCATAAAAAAAGGAAAAAATATTGATGACTAAAAGTGGTTCCACTTGGGGAGGGTAGCTTCTTTCAGTAGGTATCCAGAACTTTCAGATCTTTGGCTTGATGGAGACTAGTGCCTCATCCATTGGGCAGATTTTTACCTCTTTTCATTTGCTAATGTTTTCTTGAAGCTATGACCTCAGTAATATGAAAGGCATGATCAACTCAATTTCATCTCTACCTACCCAACCTACTTGGCCTAACATTTTTTCTTCACTTCGGTGCAGTTGGATTTGCAAACCCTCGACATTTTTCTTTTTTAAAACACAAATCAAACTATCTAATTGTACCCTTATTTCTTCCAAGAGTTCAGATTAGGCTAATGAAATCTCTTATTCTCTATCTAGTCTAATCATTTGTCAAGATTAATCTGTTTGAAAAACTTCATTCTCTAAGCTATAACCATGAAATTGAAAGCAGGGTTTAAATCAGGATTAGGCAATCTGACTTACCATGAGTTGTGGCATAAGAACAAGATGCACACAAATATTATTTTTCATAAAAGTAAAATAGAAAGATAAGGGCTGTGATCTATCATTTGTTATGCATCCTCATCTTCCTCTTTGGTTCTGTTTTGAGCATGTGGAACCAGTATCTTTCATTCCCTAATACATCCCTTTTTTACAAGTCAAGTTTGAATGATTGTAAAATCTCTCTTTCACTAACTTATCAACATAAATTTAAACATGTTCAACCATGATTAGGCTAGATGATTGAAACAATATCTTCTTTTTGAACCAGCAGTGGCATTTAAGGTTGCTCACTTTCAGTAGTACTATTTTCTGGGTATGGGGCTTTACCTCTTTTCAAATCTTCCCTCTTTTTCATTCTTTCTATGTTTTTGAGCTTTTTCTTTCTTTTTTCAAAACAATCTAAATTTAAAAGATGCTCAAAGGCTGAGCTTATTTGCATTCATATCTATCCTAATGTAAACTATACATGATATACATTCAGCTGGTGAACTCTCTTTTCCAACACAACTAGTCAAGCATATGATTCCATGAGGGATCTTGGTTTAGCTCCTTGAGTATGTTGGACAAACAAAAGGGCCAATCCCATCTTACTTTCTTTTGAACAGTGGTGCCTAAACTTCTCTTTAAACCTTACATCAAATTTCTCTTAACATATTTCACTCCCTCTTCAAATGTTTTTAACAAATCAGCAAAGGGATCATGAAATAATACCTGAATGTGAAGATTTGGAAAATAAGCTTGATCTAGGCCTGTTTCTTCCTCCACTTGGTTGAGCTTAGGAATTTTTTGGGAAAGAAACTCTTCCTCTTCCTCATGATCATCTGAACTGGTATACTCATCATAGATTGCAACATTATCCTTTAACAAACCTGATGGTTTTGACTGAGTGGGCTGAGTTCTGTGTGAAAACCACCATGTTGGTGAGTAGGAGCACTCCTTAACAACAAATCTTCTTGAGAAAGAAGAGCAACAAATTTCTTGTGATCATCAATTTTCAAGCCTTCATTTTCTTCCAAATTTTCTAAGCTTTCCTCATCACTGTCATAGCTGTTATGCATTTGTTGGTTACCTTTCTCAAGTTGATGAAACTAAGCTTCCTCCCAAAAACCAAGTGCTGAATACTCTACAAAGTTAGCTTCTGTTTGGAAAGCATCATCATTATCAACATATTGATCAAACCTTGGAGAATCATAAATATAATTAATGTCACCAACCATACATATTGGACTATCAAATTGTTCCTCTTTGAATTGATCTATAAATCCATTTTCTGCTATGTGATAGTTAAGATTAGGAGGAAAATAAATAGAGGTTGACTGCATGTTTATAAGTTGATCTATCTCCTCTTTAGTTAAAAAGGGAGGCATTTTTATCTTTCTTTGGATATATCTACAACAGTCCAATTTCTCTTGGTAAGGTTGAACATAGGGCTGAATGTGTTCTTTGTTGTTGAAATCAATACCCAAATATTGTTGAATTCTGATTGCATTAAAGTTGTATTTTATGAACTAAAAAGAAGTACAACAAAGAGGTAAAGACCCTTCCTGTTATAGGTAAATTTGGGCACCATTCCCAATGACCTGGTTAACTGGGCATCATCTCCAAGATAGATGATCAAAGGGTCTATCATTCCCTATCATCTCAGTTGCTATATGCCCTAAGACAGGAAACAACATGAATCAAACAAAGACTTTCATCAATGCAAGGCTTTTCCATGGTTTGAAGCTTATTATTAAACATGTGGGAGCTCACCAACGTAGGCTATAAGGGGCCTAAGTGCATTGCATATGTAGGTAGCCCCATTCAGGGCTGCTCTGCAAAGCACTTCCCGGCATTCAAAGGTGTGTTGGCCACATTGAGAGCAAAATTCTCATTGTTTTGAAATCTCCACTTGGCCAGTGTCTTCTAGAAGGGTTCACATGTGTCATGCTTAGGATCCAAATGTCCATTTGACATCTACATGACTAGAAAACATGTCTTGCCTATTTTTGGAATGAAATTTATTGCAAAACAACCTACAGTTCATCTATAAATTAAACACAAATCTGAGTGTTCAAGGAGGAACAATTTGAGTAGGGAAATGTTGGAGAATTTTCAATAGAGAGTTTGATTTGTGGAGCTGTTGCTGGAGAGACTTGTACTGTGATGAGACTTGGGAACTTTGCTGGAAGGTCACAATGAATTATTCACTAGGTTGTAACCTCTCCTTCTATCATCAATAAAGAGTACTTCTTCTTTTTCCCTACATGCATCCATGCTTATTTTGATTTTCCATGTTGTAAGATCTTGGTTGATGAATGTAGTTTATGCTTAACTGATTTGGCTAATTAACTTGAATAGATATCTATATTATTGTATCTTCTGTTGTTTCAGTGCTCTTTCTTGCAGGAAGCATTCAGTTATTTGAAACTACTTGAAGTTGAGGCTGTAGTGGAAGCGACAGAAAGGAGCCATTTGGAAGTGACTGAAACAAGTAAGCATCCAATCCTCTATGTATATTTTTTTTGAGTAAGGAAAAAGGGTAGTGCAGTCTTTCACCTATTTTTCTAGACTAGACACCGGTCTAGGGAAGCGTAGTTTATCCGTAGATTACAATTCTGGCCCAACACTTCCCTTTCTCCCAAAATTTCTGCACTTTCTTCTTCACTACCATAGCTTAGTGGTATTTGTTGATCACTGTATTTGAGTTGTTGAAAATGACTATCTTGTCCTACAAGCTAATCACTGATTTTTCTGTAGCGTTATCTTGAGTTTGGAGAACATAATCATCATCATATTGATCATATCTGGATAGCTTATTTATAGGATGAATGTCATCTATTATACACACTTGATCAACAACTTGTTCCATCATATGAAAAGGAGAGTATTCATGGCCAATAGCCTTTATTTTAGCAATCTGAAATGATTCGAAGCACAAGGGTAGGGATTCAAGAGGTGTTGGCTTATCTTCCATTTCTGGTTTTGTAATCCAAACAGTCATACCAAGATGATTTGAGGGGAGAACTTCTAGATTTGAAAAAGGGTTTGTATTATCCATTTCCTCCCTTGCTGATTCATTAGAGCATTCTACCTTGTTCAATTTTCTAGTAATACTCTCTTAATAGTGAAGCACAAGATGTAGGAAGGCATATAATACTTACTTGGCAACTTTCCACATCTTCTTCTTTGCAACCTTGGTCAGCCAGTATGTTTTGATAGCTATCTTTGCATTGAAATGACTGATTTGGTTCCTCCCAAGAATATGCTACTGGCTGCTCTGAATAATCAGCACCAACCTCAACATTGTATTCTTCCTCTTTCCGGCCAAGTGTGTAGTCAATTTAGTGTCCTAAATTGCTAACATAAATTATCAACCAGGGCTAGTAAACCGATGAAGTGTGGTGCACTATATGTGCTTAAGTGACCTCTTCCTTACTTCGTTGTATGTGTTTTTCTTATTGTTTTTGGGGTTTTGTCTTTTTAGTACGCTACTCTATGTTCAAAAGATAAAATCAAATCTATGTCAAAAATAAAAGCAAAGGAAACCTTAGACTCAGAACAGAGTGTAATTGTAAATTCTATCCTTAATTAGGAAAATGATGAAAAACAAAGCATTCTAATCCATGGATATCCTAACTTGCAAATGAACATGAAATGTAACTCAAGACATTACAACCAAATCTCTTTCATCTAATATTGATATGTTGGAAGAGATTTTAAGAAAAAGAATGGTTGTAAGATAATGAAGATCTTTTAATCTAATTGCAAAACAGAAAATGCTAATTAACTCAACATAATACAACCAAATCTCTTTCATCTAATATTGATATGTTGGAAGAGCTTTTAAGAAAGAAAATGGTTGTAAGATAATGAGGATCTTTTAATCTAATTGCAAAACAGAAAATGCTAATTAACTCAACATAATACAACCAAATCTCTTTCATCTAATATTGATATGTTGGAAGAACGTTTAAGAAAAAGAATGGTTGTAAGATAATGAGGATCTTTTAATCTAATTGCAAAACAGAAAATGCTAATTAACTCAACATAATACAACTAAATCTCTTTCATCTAATATTGATATGTTGGAAGAGCTTTTAAGAAAAAGAATGGTTGTAAGATAATGAGGCTCTGTTAGTTAAACAAATAATGCAAGACATGAATTAAAAGCTAACAACACATAATTAAAAGCTACTTATCTAGAAAGCATGTAGAAGCCTCCTTGGATAGCATGGGCCCTCTGCTACCAATTTGGTGTAATCCTTAGCTCCTTGAAGATATGATCAAAATAGCATCAAAGAACTAAACTTATTTATTGAAAAAGAAACTCACAAATCTACATCCCACTCCATCTTAAGCTTTGTTACAAAATACTCTCTATTCCTTTCTCTCATTTTCCTATTTTTCACTATTTTTTCACTACCCATGATAGGAGAAAGCTTCTCCTATTTATACAAAATATGAGGAGTTATCTCATTAATGGGAGTCCATGAATCTCTCCCTCCATCTCTAGAGTTACAATCAAAATAGGAAATGATAAGACACATGTCTTTCTAGAGTTTCAACACAACTAAGAAATGAGACACATATCCTTTTAGAGTTTCAATACAACAAGGAAATGAGACACATATCCTCTTGATCCCATGATCTTCTCCAACCAAATTCGAATTTGTCCTTAGAGTGCCACATAAGGGTCTTCTAGAAGTCTCATTTTTTACCTACACATGTCACAAAACTCATAACACATATATAGATATATGAAACTATGTTAATTTTCTAGTTTCTAATCATAAATTCACTTTAAATACATAAAATAAATAACTTTGGAAGACAAGGATCCTAACCCATATATTTATGAAAATGGTTACTTTTTAGATCAGATGGCTATGAAATAAGAGCTAAATGGTTATGACATAATGGAAATATGTATGAATATGAAAAACACTTTTGAGACTCAACATACCCCCCAACTGAAGTTGTTGCATGTCCTCATGCAACTATTGCAATGATGCATTTGTCCATGAGTTGATCTTTGACTCATATAGATTCGTTCCAAACTTTGCTTCTTGATATTTTATTTTTGGCAAAGTATAATACATTTGATTGCAACATTTTTTTTTAATGGTTGTTCTTGTGTAACAACCAATTTTTTTTATTTTTATTTTAGGCAATGGTTCTTGTGTAACAATGCTTTATTTTCTTTGTTGCATCAAAGTTCATGAAAACATTTAGAATCAATTACTTCATCAATGAATTGATCATTTGCAAGGCATATAATATTTTGGATCATGTTGCAACAATAGTTGGTTGGGAAGTATATGTGGGTGGAAGTGAAATGAAAATGTGTGATAGTGTATGACATGTGGATATGAAATGATATCCCTCCCCCCCCAACTAAAGATATGACAATGTGAGAAAGGGAGTGAGGAATTTTTCCAAAGTTACAATTTTAGCATTCTAATGAATTACATGACTAAAAATTAGAAAACAACATACCTTCACTTACCTTAAATGTGGATGAGTTGTGTATGTGTGGTGGCTGCAAAATTCTGATCATATTTTTCTTCAAGTGGCTGAACAAGAGGAGTCATGGATAAAGAGATAAGATGACTTTTTATTGCTCCTACTAAAACTTGCTGAATCTGCTCCAAAATGCTGAAAATAATAGTTTTCATGTCTTCAAAACTCATTGGCACAATTCCTACTATGTGAAAAAATGTTCTGATGTCGAACATAGTAGGAAATTGTTGACTTAGTGGCCATTAATGGATGTCACTAGTCAACACGAGAACTCTCACCATTGATGACAATGAGAGTTAAGATGCCCAAACACATCTTGCTAGGTACGAATGATTTTGCCGATGTCGAGTCACCTAGAAGATCTGACGAATAAGGGACATTAATTTATTCCCATTGTTTTTCAGCATGAGAACTTGCCATTAAGGCATGCAAGCCTCAAGGTGTTTTTACAAAGAACTTAGACTCAAAGGACTATGGACTCAATAATTTGCATTGAAGTAGAGCTTATTTGCGGAATGAAAATGACAAGAAATGGAAGATGAAAATGGAAGATGACATTGGAGAGTAGAAATGGCAATGGGCAATAAGCATGTGAATGAGCCTCTTGTTTTTATTTGTGGGTTATGAATGGAAAAAAAGAAATGGAAAGTGGATGTGAATGGTTTATTATGAGGTATGGATGTGATGGAGACAATAGTATCTGAAAGTTTTTCAAGTGTTTGGATCTGATTTTGCATCAGCATATTTCCTCTTTGTTGTTAATCATCTTCTTATGAAACAAATTGGTCTCTTAGAGAAACACCATTCTCTTGTAGTCATTTGTCCTTCCTCCTGGAACCTGCAAAAAAATAATACTTCTTCTGCAATGGAATGTAAGATTATCAAAGGAGAGAGGTGATCAATCTCTCTAGTTATGATATTTACACACAAAACTAAGAATTTGTATTAATGAAACAAGTTCTCAAAGGAAAAATCAAAAGAATTTATATCTGTTTTGGAATTAGTGCCTCAACTTGAATGCTGCTTCTTTTCAGCAATTTATTTCATTATTTATCGTTTCAAATTCTAATGATAGATTTCTCACTGTGTAGATCTTGTCGAGACCTTTCCAACGATACTTGAATCATCAAAATCTGATTTTGTCTGAGAAAGTTCGGCTGATTTGAACAATGAGGTTTTTCAACTGCTGAAAATCTTGAATAAAAAGTTAGTCATTCATCTTTCATCATCAGTCCAAAATTAATCAATACCTTCAGAAAAAGTGAGCAAATAACTTATTCATTTCATTGATTCAAAATTATTATTTTTTATTTATTTTTATTTTATTTTATTTTATTTATTTATTTATTTATTTTAATGAAATAAAGCATGGATGAAATAATTGTCTTTATGAATATTTTTGAAACAAATTCATGCCAATGCCTCTTTCATGCAAGATAAAAATAAAAAGCTTGAAATTTTTTAAGTCAAATTCCTAACTATGAAGGAGATGAAGGCAGAGTCCTTTTCAATTTATACAGCTTGCATTTGATGCACATGGGATAATGTGTTTGCCTCAAATAATCCATTTGTCACTCATCATGTGCCACCACACATGAATTCTACCACATTTTCCTTCAAATAAGGAAATCAGTTCCTTGATTATTTCTCAAAATTGAATTTTATAAAACCGTGACTGTTTTCATAATAAAAAAAACACATTTTTCTCTCACGCACACTGCAAATTAGTGCTCCGAAGAACCCTGAATTTCTCCTAAATGGCTGCGAATTTCAGAAAGTTTTTATAAGATTACCTAATTCACCCCGTTCCCAAAAAAACCCATGTTTTAGTTTTTTCTAATTCGCCTTAGTTTGCTCAGAAAATTCGTTTTAAAATCGGGTGTTTTTGACAATTACGCATTTCGTTTTCTGGCAATTACTTGTGGTTTGATTTGTTTTTATTTGCAGGTTTTGAAGTGTAATGGCTTGTATCTCACAGCGAAGTTCAGATCGATCTTCCTCATTCTAATTACTTGCAATGAAATCTACAATCTTCTCTTCATCAACAGTCTGAAATCTTCTCTTTATTAGCAATTTCTTCATATGATACACTTCCATTGTATGTCCCTACAATTTGAATTTGTAATCTTCTCTTCATCAGCAATTTGCAATCTTCTTCTCATCAACAATTTGCAATATTTTCCTCATCATCAGTTTCTTCATGTGATATACATTCATTGTGTGCAAATTTTTAAAAATGATTTCTAATAACTGTTGTTTGAGGAAAAACGAATATGAAAAAGAGAAGGTTCTTTTTTTTTTTTTTTTTTAATTGCAGTGCATGGGTTTTTGTATGGATTAAAGGTCTGCATATATGCGTAAAGCCAAGCCAAAGAATGGCCTCATGCGTATGCGTGGGTCTTATTTTCATGAGTCATTTTTTTTTTTTTTTTAAATTGATTTGTTAATAAAATTATGTATGTTATATTTTCAAAAATTTAAAAATACACATATATTTCATTAAACAAAACAATGTATTGGAATTTTTTTTTTTTTTTTGAATCAATTGAAATGATGAAGTTTATTTTGTCTCCCCTTTTTTTTTTCTTCTTTTTCTTTTTTTTTTACATAACAATTCTTTTTCTGATCCTCCAGATCACACAAAGTGCAGGAGGAGAGCATACTCAAGAATTATTAAATTTTTTTTAGATGTAAGAGATAAGGTCTCATAATTACACTTCCCCGGCAACGGTGCCAAAATGTGTAGTCAATTTAGTGTCATAAATTGCTAACATAAATTATCAACCAGGGCTAGTAAACTGATGAAGTGTGGTGCACTATATGTGCTTAAGTGACCTCTTCCTTACTTCGTTGTATGTGTTTTTCTTATTGTTTTTGGGGTTTTGTCTTTTTAGTACGCTACTCTATGTTCAAAAGATAAAATCAAATCTATGTCAAAAATAAAAGCAAAGGAAACCTTAGACTCAGAATAGAGTGTAATTGTAAATTCTATCCCTAATTAGGAAAATGATGAAAAACAAAGTATTCTAATCTATGGATATCCTAACTTGCAAATGAACATGAAATGTAACTCAAGACATTACAACCAAATCTCTTTCATCTAATATTGATATGTTGGAAGAGCTTTTAAGAAAAAAAATGGTTGTAAGATAATGAGGATCTTTTAATCTAATTGCAAAACAGAAAATGCTAATTAACTCAACATAATACAACCAAATCTCTTTCATCTAATATTGATATGTTGGAAGAGCGTTTAAGAAAAAGAATGGTTGTAAGATAATGAGGATATTTTAATCTAATTGCAAAACAGAAAATGCTAATTAACTCAACATAATACAACCACATCTCTTTCATCTAATATTGATATGTTGGAAGAGATTTTAAGAAAAAGAATGGTTATAAAATAATGAGGATCTGTTAGTTAAACAAATAATGCAAGACATGAATTAAAAGATAACAACACATAATTAAAAGATACTTATCTAGAAAGCATGTAGAAGCCTCCTTGGATAGCATGGGCCCTCTGCTACCAATTTGGTGTAATCCTTAGCTCCTTGAAGATATGATCAAAATAGCATCAAAGAACTAAACATCTTTATTGAAAAAGAAACTCACAAATCTACATCCCACTCCATCTTAAGCTTTGTTACAAAAGACTCTCTATTCCTTTCTCTCCTTCTCCTATTTTTCACTATTTTTTCACTACCCATGATAGGAGAAAACTTCTCCTATTTATACAAAATATGAGAAGTTATCTCATTAATGGGAGTCCATGAATCTCTCCCTCCATCTCTAAAGTTACAATCAAAATAGGAAATGATAAGACACATGTCTTTCTAGAGTTTCAACACAACTTGAGGAATGAGACACATATCCTCTTAGAGTTTCAATACAACAAGGAAGTGAGACACATATCCTTTTGATCCCATAATCTTCTCCAACCAAATTCGAATTTGGCTTTAGAGTGCCACATAAGGGTTTTCTAGAAGTCTCCTTTTGACCTACACATGTCACAAAACTCATAACACATATATAGATATATGAAACTATGTTAATTTTCTAGTTTCTAATCATAAATTCACTTTAAATACATAAAATAAATAACTTTGGAAGACAAGGATCATAACCCATATATTTATGAAAATGGTTACTTTTTAGGTCAAATGGCTATGAAATAAGAGCTAAATGGTTATGACATAATGGAAATATGTATGAATATGGAAAACACTTTTGAGACTCAACACCAAGTATATGCATCATTTTGTTAATTGTATCTGTCAACATCTCTAGCTTTACCTCTGAAGAATTCAGTTTCTCTTGAGCTTCTTTGTCCTTAATTCTTCTAACTTTTCTTCTCTTTCCAGTATGTTGAATTCCACAGTAATTTCCATATTCTTCATTTCTTCCAGGTTTGAAGGGTCTTTTTCTCTTATCTGGAATTCCATTTCTGGGTCAAAAGTACTTCGGTAGTGCAAGAGAGCCCACCCTGAAGGTGGATTTAACTTAGTAGGTATTACATTGTATACCTTATTGAACCTGGTTGAAAAGTCTTGTACTATCTCCCATGGTTGTATTTTTAAATTCTTTTATTGTTCTATGATAAGAACTTCATTTCCCATGATCACCCACCTATCTAGGAGTGCCTAGGGTGCTACGCTCCTAGGGGTCAAAATTTCGAAAAAACAAAAAGTTGTCCAATTTGCCTCAAAATTTGTGGAATGGTCCTTCAAGAGGTCTTGGACACCTGCTGAGAAGCCTCAACCAAAACTCCAAGGTTGTCATTCTTTTTTGCCTCTTTTAGGTTTTTTATCTCTTTGTGGCAATTATGGCCAAACTTCTCCTATGCGCAGCGCCATTTTGCAGAGGGCATTTGGAGGCCTTCCTGGTGTCGAAATTGGGCCCGTGATGGCTCGTTGGAAAGCCTGATGAGTCTACTTTCCAGAAATTCTTGAGTTTTGCTAAGTGTATGTCATTTTCCTGTCCAAAAATCAAATCTCCCAAATTTTCTCTGTGCATAGCGCCACTTCAACAGAAAAATAGGGTGTTTTGCAACCAAGTTTCGAACCACTTCCCGATGTCAAATTTGGCTCCATGATGGCTCGATGGAAAGAATGATGAGTCTAATTTCCAGAAATTCTTGTTTTTTCTTCATACAGCTCTAGTAGCCTAGTCAAACTGACAAAATCCCAACATTCCTTTGTGCGTAGCGCCACTTCAACAGAAAAATAGGGTGTTTTTCAACCAAGTTTTGGACCACTTCCCGATGTTGGATTTGGCTCCATGATGGCTCGTTGGAAATCCTGATGAGTATAATTTCCCGAAATTCTTGTTGTTTCTTGATCTAGCTCCTGTAGCCTAGTTAAAAAGCCAAAATCCCAACATTGCTCAGTGCATAGCGCCACTTCAACAGAAAAATAGGTGTACTGGCAGTGTTGTTTTGACCTCCTTCCTGATGTTAGATTTGGCTCTGTGATGGTTTTCTGGAAACAATTTCAAGTCTAGTTGTCATTGGATTCATCAAAAAATTCATTCGGAAATACCATCTATGAGAAAAACTGATTTTTCCAAGGTCAGTGCAGCAATGCAGAAATTCTCTGGTGACACCTGTATTTTTGAAATTGCTCCCAAACCATGATACCTGTGCTAAAACGGAAGGAGGATTTTCTAATTGGACCTATGGCTGAAAAATCCTCTCTCCCTTTTGTCAAATTCATCTCTGTTAGGTTAGAAAAACAGTTTGAAGAAAAACTAGCCCTAGGAGTGACAAATGGCTTGACTCTTGGAATGAGTTCTTGGAAAATGATGGAGGCATGATGAGTGTCATGACAGTCATGACAGCTGTCATTGACTGTCTTATTTGTATCACTGTCTTGGTCAATGTATTCACCCTCAAACTTTGTTTCACCCTCATTATTTGTTTGTTCTTGGTCTTCAATTTCTTCACCCTCTTCCCCTGTCTCTTCATCTTCATTTTATTCATTTCTTTCAGCACCTTTGTCGTTGTGATTGGGCTCACTGTCATGCTCAAAATCATCTTCTTCTTGGCTGTCTTGGGCACTTTCCTGCTAACTGTCATCTTAATTTTTCTTTTCATAATCCCCTTGACTATCATCTTGCTCATCATCAACACTCTTTTCTGCACCAGAGATTGTTTTATGGGTGTCACCATTATCACTGTTTTGATCCAATGGCTTACTGTCTTCATTATTTTCAGACTGTCATGTTCATTTTCCTCCTCTATTTCATCATTATTTTCTTCATCATTAGGCTTTGTTTTTTCCTACTGTCCTTACCATTTTCATCACTTTCATCCATGCTATCATCACTCTCTTGGTCTTTTTTTTTAGGCTTTGCCTCTTCTTTGTTGATGTCATCTCATTGTTCTTTTCTTAACTTTGTCTTTGACTCACTGACTCTTCTTTAGACATGGTGGTTGGTTTATAGGAAAATTATTTCCAGCTTGGTGAGGGTCTTTAGGCTTAGGGAAGGCAAATGAGTGTTGTGGGGGATTTTTTTGCAAATGAGGGTAGATGAAGCATCCAAGGAGTGTTTTCAGTTTTTTAGAGGTTGGTCTACTTTCACTGAGTGTCTTTACATATATAACAACTCCTCTTTTTGCAAACCCTACCCTAAGAGGTCAAAAATTGATTTTTCTGCAGCTTAGGTTTTGGTCGCCTTAGGTTAAGAAATGCCTTCCTAGATTATGAAAATAATACTTGGACAGTGAGGAAAAAGTGCTACCAACCTTATTTGACTATTTGCAAAAGATTTGGAGGCAAAAAAATAAAAAAATTGACCCTTTTTGAGCAAATTAGGCCAAATACTGCCTGTGCGTAGCGCCTGCCCAGGTGCGTAGCGCCGAGTGCTAGGTTCGCAGTGCAGTGTTAAATAACACTGAAACCACCTTGTCTGTGCGTAGCACCGGCCTCGGTGTCTAGCGCCTGTAAAAATTTTCAAACTTGCACAAGAAAACCCTCCAAAAATTTCTCCAATGGTTTGCTTCTTCTTTGCAAGAGCATTTAAGCCTTTTGATGTCTCTCTTGCACTCAAAAACTCTTCAACTAACTCCAATGGGCCCTTTAATCTCCTTTGTAGATAATGAACCTTTTTTAAACCTTCATGCTTTTTGTACCAATACTCTTTACCTTTTTAACCTTTGATGTTGTGGAGTTAATGCCTCTGTGCCAAACCCTAAAGGGAAACTTGAAACCTTTGAAACCCTCGGCTGTTATGAAGGAGGTTCTGTTATCACCTTTTTTACCATGTTTGTCATTCTTCCCAAAGAAAAACTGATTTGGACCAATTTTTGGCAATTCTAGCCTAGTTTCCTTTGTGTGTAGCGCCACTCTGTCTATGCGTAGCGCCAATATACAGAGGGAATTTGGCGGCCTTCCCTATGTCAAAATGAGCTCCATGATAGCTTGTTGGAAAGCTTGCTTAGTCTACTTTCCAATATTTCTTTTGGTTTTCCATTGGGTGTTCATTTACCTATCCAAAAACTGACTGTCCCAACACTGATAAAAAAGTGTTGAATGATTGTGCAGAAATGCATAGTGTTGGTGCAGACAACTTTTGGAGGCCTTACTTAACTCTAAATCAAGATCATTATAGCTCATTGGATATATCTTCAAGTATAGTTGTCTTTTGACTCATCAAGAAATTCATTTGGACACTCCAGTTGTGATAAATCCTTATTTTCCCAAGTTCACTCCAACAGTGCAGAAATTCTCCTAGGACACCTGTGTTTTTTATATTGCTTCCGAACCATGATACCTGTGTAAAACCTGAAGGAATTTTTTCTTATTGGCCCTATGATGAACAAAAACCTCTCTCACGTTTTCCAAATGCATCTCTGTTTGGTCAAAAACATATTTTTAAGAAAAACTGGCCCTAGGTGTGGCAAACGACTAGGCCCTTGGAATGAATTCTTGGAAAATGATGGAGGCATGATGTTTATTAGTTGGTGTGGCTTCATGATTTATGATATGACCTACCATATAGATATTTTTCTCTTATTCCTCTTTTCCATAGCAAACCCTAGCTTAGTCGAAAGAGGAAATTAGGGTTTGGGGTAGGGGATCTGGGCCGCCTTGTAGAGGGAGGGGAATGAAGGGTTTAAGGGTTGTTCAAATTCTTGGGGAAATTTTGGGGGATAGGGATAGATGTTAGAGAGTAGGGGAAAGTGTAATTTCAATAATTTATTAAGGGAAGGGGTCCAAAAGGGAAAAACACAGGCCTAGTCTCAAAAGGTGTCAAATTGTGGCAATAGACTAGGTTTTGTAGAAAAATGATGATTTTGAGGGATAGAAGTGATGGGAAGTGTTTATGAAGGTATATTTAAGGATAGGAGGAGGTGTAAGAGCATCAGGATACAAGCCTTGCTGATGTTTAACCATGGAGGTCATGAAACCAAGAAAAATTCCCTTAAAAACCCTAGATGGACCATGGAGGAAATAGGCAAACAAAAAAAGAGGGTTGAGGCCACAAGTGGAAAATAGTGATATTAAGTGGCATGAGCCCATGATGGGTCTTTTGGGATGGGTGAGCTGAGCTTGACATGACGCAATGATGAAATAGTGAAAAATTATCTTGAGGATAATGAAGGCAATGAGATTTCTAGAACTCACAATGTCTATGAAATTTGTTTCTAGAAATCTTGGGATAATCATTCAGTCATCAAAAAAGGAAAAAATATTGATGACTAATAGTGGCTCCGCTTGGGGAGGGTAGCTCCTTTTCAGGAGGTGTCCAGAAATTTCAGTTCTCTGGCTTGATGGAGACTAGTGCCTCATCCATTGGGCAGATTTTTACCTCTTTTCATTTGCTGATGTTTGCTTGAAGCTATGATCTCAATAATCTGAAAGGCATGATCAACTCAAATTCATCTCTACCTACCCAACCTACTTGGCCTAACATTTTTTCTTCACTTGGGTGCACTTGGATTTGCAAACCCTCGACATTTTTCCTTTTTAAAACACAAATAAAACTATCTAATTGTGCCCTTATTTCTTCCAAGAGTTCAGATTAGGCTAATGAACTCTCTTATTCTCTACCTAGTATAATCATTTATCAAGATTAAGTTGTTTAACAAACTTCATTCTCTAAGATATAAACATGAAATTGAAAGCATGGTTTAAATCAGGATTAGTCTATCTGACTTACCATGAGTTGTGGCATAAGAACAAGCTACACACAAATATTATTTTGCATAAAAGTAAAATAGAAAGATAAGGGTTGTGATCTATCATTTGTTATGAATCATCGTCTTCCTCATTTATTCTGTTTTGAGCATGTGTAACTAGTATCTTTCATTCCCTAATCTATCCCTTTTTTACAAGTCAAGTTTGAATGATTGGACAAGCTCTCTTTCACTAACTTATCAACATAAATTTAAACATGTTCAACCATGATTAGTCTAGATGACTAAAACAAGATCTTATTTTTGAACCAGTAGTGGCATTTAAGGTTGCTCACTTTCAGTAGTACTATTTTTTGGGTATGGGGCTTTACCTCTTTTCAAATCTGCCCTCTTTTTCATTATTTCTATATTTTTGAGCTTTTTCTTTCTTTTTTCAAAAAAATATAAATTTAAAAGATGCTCAAAGGTTGAGCTTATTTTCATTCCTATCTATCCTAATCTAAACTATACATGATATACATTTAGCTGGTGAACTCTCTTTTCCAACACAACTAGTCAAGCATATGATTCCATGAGGGATCTTGGTTTAGCTCCTTGAGTATGTTGGACAAACAAAAGGGCCACTCCCATCTTAGTTTCTTTTGAAAAGTGGTGCCTAAAATTCTCTTTAAACCTTGCATCAAACTGCTCTTAACATATTTCACTCCCTCTTCAAATGTTTTTAGCAAATCAGCAAAGGGATCATGAAACAATACCTGAATGTGAAGATTTGGAAAATAAGCTTGATCTAGGCCTATTTCTTCCTCCACTTGGCTGAGCTTAGGACTTTTTTAGGAAAGAAACTCTTCATCTTCCTCATGATAATTTGAACTGGTACACTCATCATAGATTGCAACATTATCCTTTAGCAAACCTGATGGGTTTTGACTGAGTGGGCTAATTTATGTGTGAAAACCACCATGTTGATGAGTAGGAGGACTCCTTAGCAACAAATCTTGTTGAGAAAGAACAACAGCAACTTTCTTGTGATCATCAATTTTCAAGCCTTCATTTTCTTCCAAATTTTCTAAGCTTTCCTCATCACTTTTATAGTTGCTATGCATTTGTTGGTTACCTTTCTCAAGTTGATGAAACTGAGCTTCCTCCCAAAAACCAAGTGCTGAATACTTTGCAAAGTTAGCTTCTATTTGGAAAGCATCATCATTATCAACATATTGATCAAACCTTGGAGAATCATCAATATAATTAATGTCACCAACCATACATATTGGACTATCAGATTGTTCCTCTTTGAATTGATCTATAAATCCATTTTCTGTTATGTGATAGTTAAGATTAGGAGGAAAATAAATAGAGGTTGACTGCATGTTTATAATTTGATCTATCTCCTCTTCAGTTAAAAAGGGAGGCATTTTTATCTTTCTTTGGATATATCTATAACAATCCACTTTCTCTTGGGAAGGTTGAACATAGGGCTGAATGTGTTCTTTGTTGTTGAAATTAATACCCAAAGATTGCTGACTTCTGATTGCATTAAGGTTGTCTTTGATGAACTGAAAAGAAGTACAACAAAGAGGTAAAGACCCTTCCTTTTCTCCAAAAATTTCTGCACTTTCTTCTTCACTGTCATAGCTGAGTGGTATTTGTTGATCATTGTATTTAAGCTGTTGAAAATGATTGTCTTTGTCCCACAAACTAATCACTGATTGTCTTGTAGTGTTATCTTGAGTTTGGAGAACATAATCATCATCATATTGATCATATTTGGATAGCTTATTTATAGGAGGAATGTCATCTATTATACACACTTGATCAACAGTTTGTTGCATCATATCAAAAGGAGAGTATTCATGGCCAATAGCCTTTCTTTTAGCAATTTGAAATGATTCGAAGCACAAGGGTAGGGACTCAAGAGGTGTTGGCTCATCTTCCATTTCTAGTTTTGTAATCCAAATAGTCATACCAAGATGATTTGAGGGGAGAAATTCTAGATTTGAAAAAGGGTTTGTATTATCCATTTCCTCCCTTATTGATTCATTGGGCATTCTACCTTGTTTCTATTTTCAATTTGCTTGTAATACTCTCTTAATAGTGAAGCACAAGATGTAAGAAGGCATATAGTAATTACTTGACAACTTTCCGCATCTTCTTGTTTGCAACCTTGGTCAGCCAGTATGTTTTGATAGCTATCTTTGCATTGAAATGACTGATTTGGTTCCTCCCAAGAAAAATGCTACCGGCTGCTCTAAATAATAAGCACCAACCTCAACCTTTTATTCTTCCTCTTTCCTGCCAAGTATATGCATCATTTTGCTGATTGTATCTGTCAACATCTCTAGCTTTACCTATGAAGAATTTAGTTTCTCTTGAGCTACTTTGTCCTTCCTTACTTCTTCTAACTTTTCCTCTCTTTCTAGTATGTTGAATTCCACAGTAATTTTGACATTCTACATTTCTTCCAGGTTTGAAGGGTCTTTTTCTCTTATCTGGAATTCCATTTCTGGGTCAAAAGTACTTGGGTAGTGCAAGAGAGCTCACCCTGAAGGTGGCTTTATCTTAGCACGTATTGCACTGTATACCTTATTGAACCTGGATGAAAAGTCTTGTACTGTCTCCCCTGGTTGTCTTTTTAAATGCTTGTATTCCTCTATGATAAGAACTTCATTTCCCATGATCACCCACCTATCTAGGAAGACTTGAGTGAATTGATGAAAATTGATAATGCTTGCAGCTAGAAGGTCCTTAAAACAACTCTTAATTTTTACTTGTAATGATAAGGCAAACATTCTAATATGCACATCATCTTCTTTTATTTCAAAAAGTTCAAGTAAATTCTCAAGATTTTGATTTTTTTCTTGAGCGGTGACTTTTGAGTTTTCTCCATCAAATCTGGGTAGTTTATTTGGAATATTTGCAGGGAGGGCTTGGAAGATAGGAGGTAAAATCAGAGGCTCGTATATTTATGAGAACTTTATGGGTACAGTAGTGTAAAAAGAGATTTATGATTGTTTGAGGTTTCAGCAAGAGGAGGAAAGGTAGCATGAGGCTCATGTTTCACTAGGTTTTCCACAAGTGAATCTGGGGTAAGCACAGGTTCATAAGTCTACTCATGGTATGAAATTTGAGGCTTGATATCTTTCCAATGATCAATGTAGATCTCATCAATGTATTCTTGATCAAGCTTAAAGTAAGACAGAACATAGTTATAGATAAAAACAATAATTTCTTGAATCCAACTTAGGCATGAGTGCTCTTTCTTTTTAGGATGTCTGGTCATGTTTCAGGTTCTTCCTCCAGTGGAGTCTTTAAGTCTATTGATAGTTGTGGAGTCTCCAGGTGGATGATTTCAAATGTTTTAAGGCAGGTTGTTATCCACCCTCATCAAATAAATACCAATCTAAGGATGTTTGTGGGTTTTCTGAGGTCTTAAGGATATCTAAGCTTGTTACTTACTCAGGTCCTACCATGATCGCCATTATGTTAGTGTCCCGTGATTTGGCAGATTGGCTAAACCAAATGACAAGGTAACATCAGACCAGTCTTTGGGCCTTAGGACCTAGCCTTCGTGGACTCAGAAAAGGCTTTCTCTATTATGTGAAGGATGTGAACTTGTTCGCTTTGGATGATTGATTTTAGGCTAGTTGTTAAGTTTAGGTTTGTTTGTTTGTTTTGGGTTGGGGTAAGATGATCAAGTAGGAATAGGTGGAATGAGAGGTTATCAAATAAATAGGGCTATGGATTCAAATGAAGTCATGGGTGTCTAAATGATGAAACAGAGTGTACTGTAGGGCCGATTTAGCAAGGTTAATGGATCATTTGGGTGATGTATGAGTTGTAATGGACATCAAGTTTGTGAAAAACTAAGAAGTCTTACACATATAGAGTTTGAAGGAATAAATCATGAGGTATGGAAAACCATTAATCTCTACGAATAATACTCAAACTGATAAACATGTAAGATGAAAATTCTAGTGAAACATAGAAGCATTAGAACTCCTAACTTTAGAAATTCACCTTCAGCTTTTGGGAAAACACATAAGATAAATAAACAACTCAATTTATGGAGAGGGAACTCCTAAAAAAAATATATCAAGCTATGGGAACTCTGAAATAAGTTGGAAAGCATGGGCAAAGGGCAAGATCGAATGAGACCTCTTTGACTTAACCTAATCGATCAATATTCCATAGAAAAGCTTCAAGATAGGGTTTTGAAAACTTCAAATAATCAGGGCATACCATGAATCATACTTATAAGCTAGCATACTAACCATTCATGAAATCAAATCAAATTTTAGTGGACCTAAGGAGTAGTCAGGAATTCCTTAAGACGACCAAAAGAGGAAAACATCAAAGCTATAGCAAACAGGAGGTTTGAGGTGATTCCATGAGCATGTCTCAACCTATACTTTTCTGATCTATAACAACCAAGAAGAATGAAACAAAAGTGAGGATAAGAAAAAATTAACAAGTTAATAAAATATCACCATTCACCATGCTATGAAATCCTGCAAAAATGCTTCTCCATCATCAAGCCAAACAAGCCATTCATCCACTCCACAAAACTAATTTCTTCTCCAAGCTCATAAAACCATGTATTTCTCTTAAACACATCAATTCCCCACATTTACAATGAGTCTCCATGCCTTATATAACAATCAAAGAAGAGGAAAACCAAAAAGAGTATCTAGAAGCCTATTGGCCAAAATGAAATATCCTAAGTTGTCCTTGAGGCTTTGCAAAGCCGAAGGCACAAAAATATCTAACAAAATATATTTTCTGGCCCAAAATAGCAATTATATTGACTTTTAGGCCCTGAAAAGCATGAAAAAACTTTCCAAATGCACATTCTGTCCAGTCATCTACATGATCGTAGCGCACTGTGTCAAATAGTGAAAAAATGCTAGGTGCGCAGCACAGAAATAGGCCTTTTTGCAGCAGTCTTTTGGAGGCCTTCCCGACACCATATTTGGCTCTGTGATGGCTCCTTGGAATGCCTGATGAGTATACTTTCCAAAAAAAATTTATTTTTGCTAAGTGGATGCCATTTAATTTCTCAAAAATTAAATCTCCAAACACTTCTCTGTGCATAGTACCTGGTCTGAAAAGGAGGAAGAAAGGTCAAATGTTTGATGTTTTTTGACCTTTTAAGGGGGTAAAAATGCTCCAAATGATCTCAAAATTGGTGAGTAGACTATTGGTGATGTGGAAAATTCAAAAATGTAAACTTTGAGATCTGAGGATGCACCAATTTTGTGTGTAGCGCCTAGGGTGTTGCGCTCCTAGTGGTCAAAATTTGGAAAAAATAAAAAGTTGTCCAATTTGCCTCAAAATTTGTGGAATGGTCCTTCAAGAGGTCTTGGAAACTTGCTGAGAAGCCTCAGCCAAAACTCCAAGATTTTCATGCTTTTTTTCCTCTTTTAGGTTTTTTATCTCTATCTGGCAACTCTGGCCAAACTTCTCTTGTGTGCAGTGCCATTTTGCAGTGGGCATTCCATAGATGGCTCGTGCGAAATCCTGGTGAGTTTGATTTTTAGAAACTCTTGCGTTGTGCTGATTGGATGCCATTTTCCTATTCAAAAATAAAATCTCCCAACATTGCTCTATGCATAGCGCCACTTTAGCAGAAAAATAGGTGTGTTTTGCAACCAAGTTTTGAACCACTTTGCGATGTTGGATTTGGCTCCATGATGGCTAGTTGGAAATCTTGATGAGTCTAATTTCCAGAAATGCTTGTGTTTTCTTGATCCATCTCCTGTAGCCTAGTCAAAAAGCCAAAATCCCAACATTTCCTTGTGCGTAGTGCCACTTCAGTAGAAAAATAAGGTGTTTTACAACCAAGTTTTGGACCACTTCCCGATGTCAGATTTGGCTCCGTGATGGTTCGTTGGAAAACCTGATGATTCTAATTTCCAGAAATACCTGTTTTTTCTTGATCCAGATCCTGTAGCCTAGTCAAAAATCCTAAATCCCAACATTTCTCTGAGCGTAGTGCCACTTTAGCAGACAAATGGGTGTACTTGCAGTGCTATTTTGACCTCCTTCCTGATGTCAGATTTGGCTCTGTGATGGCTTGTTGGAAACAATTTCAAGTATAGTTTTCATTTGATTCATCAAGAAAGTAATTTGGAAACTCCAGGTGTGTGTAAAACTGATTTTTCCAAGGTCACTTCAGCAGTGCATAAATTCTCCGGTGACACCTGTATTTTTGACATTGCTCCCAAACCATGATAACTGTGTAAAAAATAAAGGAGTTTTTCTTCTTGGACCTATGATGGAAAAAAACCTCTCTAAATTTTGTCATATTCATCTCTGTTAGGTTAGAAACATATTTTGAAACAAAACTGGCCTTAGTAGTGACAAATGGCTTGACTCTTGGAATGAGTTCTTGGAAAATTATGGAGGCATGATGAGTGTCATGAAAGTCATGACACCTGTCATTCACAGTCTTATTTGTATCACTGTCTTAGTCAATGTATTCACCCTCAAACTCTGTTTTTCCCTCATTATTTGTTTGCTCTTGGCCTTCAGTTTCTTCACCCTCTTCCCTTGTCTCTTCATCTTGGTTTTCATCATTTATTTCAGCACCTTTGTCACTATGATTGGGCTCACTGTCATGCTCAAAATAATATTCTTCTTGGATGTCTTGGGAACTTTCCTGCTGACTGTCATCTTAATTGTTCTTTTTATAATCCCCTTGGCTGTCATCTTGCTCATCATCAACACTCTTTTCTGCACCAGAGATTGTTTTATGGGTGTCACCACTATCACTGTTTTGATCCAATGGCTTACTGTCTTCCTTATTTTCAGACTATCATGTTCATTTTCCTCCTCTATGTCATCGTTATTTTCTTCATCATTAGGCTCTGTTTCCGCCCTACTGTGCTTACCATTTTCATCACTTTCATCCATGCTATCATCACTCTCTTGGTCTTTTTTTTTTAGGCTTTGCCTCTTCTTTGCTGCTGTCATCTCATTGTTCTTTTCTTAACTTTTTCTTTGACTCATTGAATCTTCTTTAGACATGGTGGTTGGTTTAGAGGCAAATGATTTCCAGCTTGGTGAGGGTCTTCAGGCTTAGGGAAGGCAAATGAGTGATGTGGGGGCAAAATTTTGCAAATGAGGGTAGATGAAGCATCCAAGGAGTGTTTTTAGTTTTTTAGAGGTTTGTATACTGTCACTAAGTGTCTTTACATATATAAAACTCATGTTTTTGCAAACCCTACCTTAAGAGGTCAAAAATTGATTTTTCTGTAGCTTAGGGTTTGGTCGCCTTATGTTAATCAATGCCTTCCTAGATTATGAAAAGAATACTTGGACAGTGGCGAAAAGAGTTACCAACTTTATTTGACTATTTGTAGAAGAGTTGGAGGCAAAAACTCAAAAATTTGACCCTTTTTGAGAAAATTAGGCCTGAGACTACCTATGAATAGTGCCTGCCCAGGTGCGCAGCGTAGTGTTAAATAACACTGTGGCCACCTTGTCTGTGTGCTTGCAAAATTTTTCAAACTTGCACAAAAAAAAATTTCAAGAAAAATTTTTCCAATGGTTTGCTTCTTCTTTGTAGAAGCATTGAAGCCTTTTGATGTCTCTCTTGCACTCACAAACTCTTCAACTAACTCCAATGGGGCCCTTTACCCCCCTTTTTAAATAATGAACCTTTTTGAAACCTTCATGCTTTTTGTACCAATACTCTTGACCTTTTTAACCTTTGATGATGTGGAGTTAATGGCTCTGTGCCAAAACCTAGAGGGCAACTTGAAACCTTTGAAACCCTCTGTTGTTATGAAGGAGGTTCTGTTATCACCTTTTTGACCATATTTCTCATTCTTCCCAAAGAAAAACTGATTTGGACCAATTTTTGGCAATTCTGGCCTAGTTTCCTCTGTGCGTAGAGCTAATTTGCAGAGGGTATTTGGAGTCCTTCCCGGTGTTAGAATGAACTACGTGATAGCTAGTTGGAAATATTGTTGCGTCTACTTTCCAAGAATTCTTGTTTTTTTCCATTTGGTGTCCATTTACCTATCCAAAAACTGACTGTTCCAACACTGATCAAAAAGTGTTGAATGATGGTGCAGAAATGCAGAGTGCTTGTGCAGACAACTTTGGAGGCCTTACTTAACTCCAAATTAAGGTCATGATAGCTCATTGGAAATATCTTCAAGTCTATTTTTCTTTTGACTCATCAATAAAGTCATTTGGACACTCCAGCAGTGAGAAAACCTTATTTTCCCAAGGTCACTCCAGCAATGTAGAAATTCTCCTCGGACACCTGTGTTTTTGATATTGCTTCCAAAAAATGATACCTGTGTAAACATTGAAGGAAGTTTTTCTTCTTGGCCCTATGATGGACAAAAAAATCTCTCACTTTTTCCAAATTCATCTCTGTTGGGTTAGAAACATATTTTTAAGAAAAATTGTCCCTAGGTGTGGCAAACGACTAGGCCCTTGGAATGAATTCTTGGAAAATGATGGAGGCATGATGTTTAGGAGTTGGTATGGCTTCATGATTTCTGATATGAACTACCATATATATCTTTTTCTCTTATGCCTCTTTTCCATAGCAAACCCTAGCTTAGTCGAAAGAGGAAATTAGGGTTTGGGGTAGGGGATCTAGGGCTGCCTTGTAGAGGGAGGGGAATGAAGGGTTTAAGGGTTGTCTAAATTCTTGGGGAAATTTTGGGGGATAGGGATAGATGTTAGAGAGTAGGAAAAAGTTCAATTTCAATAATTGATTGAGGGGAAGGGGTCCAAAAGGGAAAAACATAGGCCTAGTCTCAAAAGGTGTCAAATTGTGGCAATAGACTAGGTTTTGTAGAAAAATGATGATTTTGAGGGATAGAAGTGATGGGAAGTTTTTATGAAGGTATATTTAAGGATAGGAGGAGGTGTAAGAGCATCAGGATACAAGCCTTGCTGATGTTTAACCATGGAGGTCGTGAAACCAAGAAAAATGCCCTTAAAAACCCTAGATGGACCATGGAGGAAATAGGCAAACAAAAAAAGAGGGTTGAGGCCACAAGTGGAAAAAAGTAGTGATAGTAAGTGGCATGAGTCCATGATGGGTCCTATGGGATGGGTGAGCTGAGCTTGACATGACGGAATGATGAAATAGTGAAAAAATATCTTGAGGATAATGAAGGCAATGAGATTTCTAAAACTCACAATGTCTATGAACTTTGTTTCTAGAAATCTTGGGATAATTATTTAGTCATCAACAAAGGCAAAAATACTGATGACTAATAGTGGCTCCACTTGGGGAGAGTAGCTCCTTTTCAGGAGGTGTCCAGAACTTTCATATCTCTGGCTTGATGGAGACTAGTGCCTCATCCATTGGGAAGATTTTTACCTCTTTTCATTTGCTGATGTTTGCTTGAAGCTATGATCTCAATAATCTGAAAGGCATGATCAACTCAAATTCATCTCTACCTACCCAACCTACTTGGCCTAACATTTTTTCTTCACTTGGGTGCACTTGGATTTGCAAACCCTCGACATTTTTCCTTTTTAAAACACAAATAAAACTATCTAATTGTGCCCTTATTTCTTCCAAGAGTTCAGATTAGGCTAATGAACTCTCTTATTCTCTACCTAGTCTAATCATTTGTCAAGATTAATTTGTTTGAAAAACTTCATTCTCTAAGCTATAAACATGAAATTGAAAGCATGGTTTAAATCAGGTTTAGTCATCTGACTTACCATGAGTTGTGGCATAAGAAAAAGCTGCACAAAAATATTATTTTGCATAAAAGTAAAACATAAAGATAAGGGTTGTGATCTATCATTTGTTATGAATCCTCATCTTCCTCTTTGATTATGTTTTGAGCATGTGGAACCAATATCTTTCATTCCCTAATCTATCCCTTTTTTACAAGTCAAGTTTGAATGATTGGACAAGCTCTCTTTCACTAACTTATCAACATAAATTTAAACATGTTCAGCAATGATTAGGCTAGATGACTGAAACAAGATATTCTTTTTGAACCAGCAGTGGCATTTAAGGTTTCTCACTTTCAGTAGTACTATTTTTTGGGTATGGGGCTTTACTTCTTTTCAAATCTGCCCTCTTTTTCATTCTTTCTATGTTTTTGAGATTTTTCTTTCTTTTTTCAAAAAAATCTAAATTTAAAAGATGCTCAAAGGCTGAGCTTATTTTCATTCCTATCTATCCTAATCTAAACTATACATGATATACATTCAGCTGGTGAACTCTCTTTTCCAACACAACCAATCAAGCAGATGATTCCACGAGGGATCTTGGTTTAGCTCCTTGAGTATGTTGGACAAACAAAAGGGCCACTCCCATCTTAGTTTCTTTTGAAAAGTGGAGCCTAAAATTCTCTTTAAACCTTGCATCAAACTGCTCTTAACATATTTCAGTCCCTCTTCAAATGTTTTTAGCAAATCAGCAAAGGGATCATGAAACAATACCTGAATGTGAAGATTTGGAAAATAAGCTTGATATAGGCCTATTTCTTCCTCCACTTGGCTGAGCTTAGGACTTTTTTGGGAAAGAAACTCTTCCTCTTCCTCATGATCATCTGAACTGGTACACTCATCATAGATTGCAACGTTATCCTTTAGAAAACCTGATGGGTTTTGACTGAGTGGGCTAAGTTCTGTGTGAAAACCACCATGTTGATGAGTAGGAGCACTCCTCAGTAGAACGTCTTGTTGAGAAAGAGGAGCAGCAACTTTCTTGTGATCATCAATTTTCAAGCCTTCATTTGCTTTCAAATTTTCTAAGCTTTCATCATCACTGTCATAGATACTATGCATTTGTTGGTTACCTTTCTCAAGTTGATGAAACTGAGCTTCCTCCCAAAAACCAAGTGCTGAATTCTCTGCAAAGTTAGATTCTATTTGGAAAGCATCATCATTATCAACATATTGATAAAACCTTGGAGAATCATCAATATAATTAATGTCACCAACAATACATATTGGACTATCAGATTGTTCCTCTTTGAATTGATCTATAAATCCATTTTCTGCTATGTGATAATTAAGATTAAGAGGAAAATAAATAGAGGCTGACTGCATGTTTATAAGTTGATCTATCTCCTCTTCAGTTAAAAAGGGAGGCATTTTTATCTTTCTTTGGATATATCTACAAAAATCCACTTTCTCTTGGGAAGGTTGAACATAGGGCTGGATGTGTTCTTTGCTGTTGAAATAAATACCCAAGGATTGTTGGCTTCTGATTGCATTAAGGTTGTCTTTGATGAACTGAAAAGAAGTACAACAAAGAGGTAAAGACCCTTCCCTTTCTCCAAAATTTTCTGCACTTTCTTCTTCACTGTCATAGCTGAGTGGTATTTGTTGATCATTGTATTTAAGCTGTTGAAAATGATTGTCTTTGTCCCACAAACTAATCACTGATTGTTCTGTAGTGTTATCTTGAGTTTGGAGAACATAATCATCATCATATTGATCATATTTGGATAGCTTATTTATAGGAGGAATGTCACCTATTATACACACTTGATCAACAGTTAGTTGGATCATATGAAAAGGAGAGTATTCATGGACAATAGCTTTTCTTTTAACAAATTGAAATGATTCGAAGAACAAGGGTAGGGACACAAGAGGTGTTGACTCATCTTCCATTTCTAGTTTTGTAATCCAAATATTCATACCAAGATGATTTGAGGTGATAAATTCTAGATTTGAAAAAGGGTTTGTATTATCCATTTCCTCCCTTACTGATTCATTAGAGCATTCTACCTTGTTTCTATTTTCAATTTGCTTGTAATAATCTCTTAATAGTGAAGCACAAGATGTAAGAAGGCATATAGTACTTACTTGACAACTTTCTTCATCTTCTTCTTTGCAACCTTGGTCAGCCAGTATGTTTTGATAGCTATCTTTGCATTGAAATGACTGATTTGGTTCCTCCCAAGAAAAATGCTACCGGCTACTCTGAATAATCAGCACCAACCTCAACCTTGTATTCTTCCTCTTTCCTGCCAAGTATATGCATCATTTTGCTGATTGTATATGTCAACATCTCTAGATTTACCTATGAAGAATTCAGTTTCTCTTGAGCTACTTTGTCCTTCCTTACTTCTTCTAACTTTTCCTCTCTTTCTAGTATGTTGAATTCCATAGTAATTTCCATATTCTACATTTCTTCTAGGTTGGAAGGGTCTTTTTCTCTTATCTAGAATTCCATTTCTGGGTCAAAAGTACTTGGGTAGTGCAAGAGAGCCCACCCTGAAGGTGGCTTTATCTTAGCAGGTATTGCATTGTATACCTTATTGAACCTCGATTAAAAGTCTTGTACTGTCTCGCCTAGTTGTCTTTTTAAATGCTTGTATTCCTCTATGATAAGAACTTCATTTCCCATGATCACCCACCTATCTAGGAAGACTTGAGTGAATTGATGAAAATTGATAATGCTTGCAGCTGGAAGGTCCTTAAACCAACTCTTAATTTTTACTTGTAATGATAAGGCAAACATTCTAATATGCACATCATCTTCTTCTATTTCAAAAAGGTCAAGTAAATTCTCAAGATTTTGAATTTTCTCTTCAGGAGTGACTTCTGAGTTTTCTCCATCAAATCTGGGTAGTTTATTTGGAAGATTTGCAGGGAGGGCTTGGAAGATAGGAGGTCAAATCAGAGGCTCGTATCTTTCTGGGACCTTTATGGGTACAGGTAGTGTAAAAAGAGATTTATGACTGTTTGAGGTTTCAGCAAGAGGAGGAAAGGTAGCATGAGGCTCATATTTCACTACGTTTTCCACAGGTGAATCTGGGGTAAGCACAGGTGCATAAGTCTACTCATGGTATGAAATTTGAGGCTTGAGATATTTCCAATGATCAATGTAGATCTCATCAGTGTATTCTTGATCAAGCTTAAAGTAGGATAGAACATAGTTATAGATAAAAACAATAATTTCTTGAATCCAACTTAGGCATGAGTGCTCTTTCTTTCTAGGATGACTGGTCATGTTTCAGTTTCTTCCTCCAATGGAGTCTTTAAGTCTATTGAGAGTTGTGGATTCGCTAGGTGGATGATTTCAAATTTTTTAAGGCAATTTTTTATCCACCCTCATAAAAAAAATACCAATCTAAGGATGTTTGTGGGTTTTCTGAGGTCTTAAGGATATCTAAGCTTGTTACTTACTCAGGTCCTACCATGATCACCATTATGTTAGTGTTCCGTGATTTGGCAGATTGGCTAAACCAAATGACAACGTAACATCAGACCAGTCTTTAGGCCTTAGGACCTAGGCTTCGTGGACTCAGAGAAGACTCTCTCTATTATGTGAAGGATGTGAACTTGTTTGCTTTGGATGATTGATTTTAGGCTAGTTGTTAAGTGTAGGTTTGTTTGTTTGTTTTGGGTTGGGGTAAGATGATCAAGTAGGAATAGGTGGAATGAGAGGTTATCAAATCAATAGGGCTATGTATTCAAATGAAGTCAAGGGTGTCTAAATGATGAAACAGAGTGTACTGTAGGGCCGATTTAGCAAGGTTAATGGATCATTTGGGTGATGTATGAGGTGTAATGGACATCAAGTTTGCGAAAAACTAAGAAGTCTTACACATATAGAGTCTGAAGGAATAACTCATGAGGTATGGAAAACCATTAATCTCTACGAATAATACTCAAACTGATAAACATGTAAGATGAACATTCTATTGAAACATAGAAGCATTAGAACTCCTAACTTTAGAAATTCACCTTCAGCTTTTGGGAAAACACATAAGATAAACAAACAACTCAATTTATGGAGAGGGAACTCCTAAACAACATATATCAAGCTATGGGAACTCTGAAATAAGTTGGAAAGCATGGGAAAAGGGCAAGATCGAACGAGACCTCTTTGACTTAACCTAATCGATCAATATTCCATAGAAAAGCTTCAAGATTGGGTTTGGAAAACTTCAAATAAGCAGGGCATACCATGAATCATACTTGTAAGCTAGCATACTAACCATTCATGAAATGAAAACAAATTTTAGTGGACCTAAGGAGCAGTCAAGAATTCCTTAAGATGACCAAAAGAGGAAAACATCAAAGCTATAGCAAATAGGAGGTTTGAGGTGCTTCCATGAGCATGTCTCAACCTATACTTTTCTGATCTATAACAACCAAGAAAAATGAAACAAAATTGAGGATAAGAAAACATTAACAAGTTAAGAAAATATCACCATTCACCATGCTATGAAATCCTGCAAACATGCTTCTCCATCATCAAGCCAAACAAGCCATTCATCCACTCCACAAAACTAATTTCTTCTCCAAGCTCATAAAACCATGTATTTCTCTTAAAAACATCAAGTCCCCACATTTACAATGAGTCTCCATGCCTTATATAACAATCAAGGAAGAGGAAAACCAAAAAGAGTATCTAGAAGCCTATTGGCCAAAATGAAATATCCTAAGTTGTCCTTGAGGCTTTGCAAAGCCTAAGGCACAAAAATATCTAACAAAATATCTTTTCTGGCGCAAAATAGAAATTATATTGACTTTTAGGCCTTGAAAAGCATGAAAAAACTTTCCAAATGCACATTCTTTCCAGTCATCTACAGGAGCGTAGCGCACTGTGTCAAATAGTGAAAAAATGCTAGGTGCGCAGCGTAGAAATAGGCCTTTTTGCAGCAGTCTTTTGGAGGCATTCCCGACACCGGATTTGGCTCCGTGATGGCTCCTTTGAAAGCCTGATGATTCTACTTTCCAAAAGAGTTTTAGTTGTGCTAATTGGATGCCATTTAATTTCTCAAAAATTAAATCTCCAAACACTGCTCTGTGCGTAGCACCTGGTCTGAAAAGGAGGAAGAAAGGTCAAATGTTTGATGATTTTTGACTTTTTAAGGGGGTAAAAATGCTCCAAATGATCTCAAAATTGGTGAGTAGACTGTTGGTGATGTGGAAAATTCAAAAATTTAAACTTTGAGAGTTGATGATGCACAAATTTTGTGCGTAGCGCCTAGGGTTCTACGCTCCTAGTGGTCAAAGTTTGGGAAAAACAAAAAGTTGTCCAATTTGCCTCAAAATTTGTGGAATGGTCCTTCAAGAGGTCTTGGACACTTACTGAGAAGCCTCAGCCAAAAATCCAAGGTTTTCATGCTTTTTTTCCTCTTTTAGGCTTTTGATCTCTATGTGGCAACTTTGGCCAAACTTCTCCTGTGCGCAGCGCCATTTTGTAGCGGGCATTTGGAGGCCTTCCCGGTGTCGGAATTGAGCCCGTGATGGCTCGTGTGAAATCCTGGTGAGTCTGATTTTTAGAAATGCTTGAGTTGTGCTGATTGAATGCCATTTTCCTATTCAAAAATCAAATCTCCCAACATTTCTCTATGCGTAGCGCCACTTCAGTAGAAAAATAGGTGTGTTTTGCAACCAAGTTTTGAACCACTTCGCAATGTTGGATTTGGCTCCATGATGGCTCGTTGGAAATCCTGAGGAGTCTAATTTCCAGAAATGCTTGTGTTTTCTTGATCCAACTCCTGTAGCCTAGTCAAAAAGCCAAAATCCCAACATTGCTTTGTGTGTAGTGCCACTTCAGTAAAAAAATAAAGTGTTTTGGACCACTTCCCGATGTCAGATTTGGCTCCATGATGGTTCGTTGGAAAGCCTAATGAGTCTAATTTCTAGAAATACTTGTTTTTTCTTGATCCAGCTCCTATAGCCTAGTCAAAAATAAAAAAATCCAAACATTTCTCTGTGCGTAGCGCCACTTTAGCAGACAAATGGGTGTACTTGCAGTGTTATTTTGACCTCCTTCCCGATGTCAGATTTGGCTCTGTGATGGCTCGTTGGAAACAATTTCAAGTCTAGTTGTCATTTGATTCATCAAGAAAGTAATTTGGAAACTCTAGGTGTGTGTAAAACTAATTTTTCCAAGGTCACTTCAGCAGTGCATAAATTCTCCGGTGACACCTGTATTTTTGACATTGCTCCCAAACCATGATACCTGTGTAAAAACTAAAGGAGTTTTTCTTCTTGGACCTATGATGGAAAAAAACCTCTCTCACTTTTGTCATATTCATCTATGTTAGGTCAGAAACATAGTTTGAAACAAAACTAGCCCTAGGAGTGACAAATGGCTTGACTCTTGGAATGAGTTCTTGGAAAATGATGGAGGCATGATGAGTGCCATGAAAGTCATGAAAATTGTCATTGACTATCTTATTTTAATCACTTTTTTGGTCAATGTATTCACCCTCAAACTCTGTTTCACCCTCATTATTTTTTTTCTCTTGGTCTTCATTTTCTTCACCCTCTTCCCCTGTCTCTTCATCTTCGTTTTCTTCATTTATTTCAACACCTTTGTCACTATGATTGGGTTCATTGTCATGCTCAAAATAATCTTCTTCTTGGATGTCTTGGGAACTTTCCTGCTAACTTTCATCTTAATTTTTCTTTTTATAATCCCCTTAGCTGTCATCTTGCTCATCATCAACACTCTTTTCTGCACCAGAGATTGTTTTATGGGTGTCACCACTATCACTGTTGTGATCTAATGGCTTACTGTCTTCCTTATTTTCAGTCTGTCATGTTCATTTTCCTCCTCGATGTCATCATTATTTTCTTCATCATTAGGCTCTGTTTCTGCCCTACTGTCCTTACCATTTTCATCACTTTCATCCATGCTATCATCCCTCTCTTGGTCTTTTTTTTTTAGGCTTTGCCTCTTCTTTGTTGTTGTCATCTCATTGTTCTTTTCTTAACTTTTTCTTTGACTCATTGACTCTTCTTTAGACATGGTGGTTGGTTTAGAGGCAACTGATTTCCAGCTTGGTGAGGGTCTTCAGGCTTAGGGAAGGCAAATGAGTGATGTGGGGGCAGAATTTTGCAAATGAGGGTAGATGAAGCATCCAAGGAGTGTTTTCAGTTTTTTAGAGGTTGGTATACTGTCACTGAGTGTCTTTACATATATAAAAACTCATGTTTTTGCAAACCCTACCTTAAGAGGTCAAAAATTTATTTTTCTGCAGCTTAGGGTTTGGTCGCCTACGTTAATCGATGCCTTCCTAGATTATGAAAAGAATACTTGGACAATGGGGAAAAGAGTTACCAACTTTATTTGACTATTTTTAGAAGAGTTGGAGGCAAAAACTCAAAAATTTGACCCTTTTTGAGCAAATTAGGCCAGAGACTACCTGTGCATAGCGCCTGCCCAGGTGCGCAGCGTAGTGTTAAATAACACTGTGGCCACCTTGTCTGTGCGCTTGCAAAAATTTTCAAACTTGCACAAAAAAAAATTTCAAGCAAAATTTTTCCAATGGTTTGCTTCTTCTTTGCAGAAGTATTGAAGCCTTTTGATGTCTCTATTGCACTCACAAACTCTTCAACTAACTCCAATGGGGCCATCTACCCCCCTTTTTAAATAATGAACCCTTTTGAAACCTTCATGCTTTTTGTACCAATACTCTTTACCTTTTTAACCTTTGATGATGTGGAGTTAATGCCTTTGTGCCAAACCCTATAGGGCAACTTGAAACCTTTGAAACCATCTGTTTTTATGAAGGAGGTTCTATTATCACCTTTTTGACCATGTTTGTCATTCTTCCCAAAGAAAAACTGATTTGGAACAATTTTTGGCAATTCTGGCCTAGTTTCCTCTGTGCGTAGAGCCAATTTGCAGAGGGTATTTGGAGTCCTTCCCAGTGTTAGAATGAACTCCGTGATAGCTAGTTGGAAATATTGTTGCGTATAATTTCCAAGAATTATTTTTTTTTCCCATTTGGTGTCCATTTACCTATCCAAAAACTGACTGTTCCAACACTGATCAAAAAGTGTTGAATGATGGTGCAGAAATGCAGAGTGCTGGTGCAAACAACTTTGGAGGCCTTACTTAACTCCAAATTAAGGTCATGATATCTCATTGGAAATATCTTCAAGTCTTTTTTTCTTTTGACTCATCAATAAAGTCATTTGGATACTCCAGCTATGAGAAAACCTTATTTTCCCAAGGTCACTCCAGTAGTGCAGAAATTCTCCTAGGACGCCTGTGTTTTTTATATTACTTCCAAATAATGATACCTGTGTAAACACTGAAGGAGGTTTTTCTTCTTGGCCCTATGATGGACAAAAAATCTCTCACTTTTTCCAAATTCATCTCTGTTGGGTCAAAAACATATTTTTAAGAAAAATTGTCCCTAGGTGTGGCAAACGACTAGGCCCTTGGAATGAATTCTTGGAAAATGATGGAGGCATGATGTTTAGGAGTTGGTATGGCTTCATGATTGCTGATATGACCTACCATATAGATATTTTTCTCTTATGCCTCTTTTCCATAGCAAACCCTAGCTTAGTCGGAAGAGGAAATTAGGGTTTGGGGTAGGGGATCTAGGGCTACCTTGTAGAGGGAGGGGAATGAAGGGTTCAAGGGTTGTCTAAATTCTTGGGGAAATTTTGGGGGATAGGGATAGATGTTAGAGAGTAGGGGAAAGTTTAATTTCAAGAATTGATTGAGGGGAAGGGGTCCAAAAGGGAAAAACACAGGCCTAGTCTCAAAAGTTGTCAAATTGTGGCAATAGACTAGGTTTTGTAGAAAAATGATGATTTTGAGGGATATAAGTGATGGGAAGTGTTCATGAAGGTATATTTAAGGATATGAGGAGGTGTAAGAGCATCATTATACAAGCCTTGTTGATGTTTAACCATGGAGGTCATTAAACCAAGAAAAATGTCCTTAAAAACCCTAGATGGACCATGGAGGAAATAGGAAAACAAAAATAGAGGGTTGAGGCCACAGTTGGAAAAACATAGTGATAGTAAGTGGCATGAGCAAATGATGGGTCTTTTGGGATGGATGAGCTGATCTTGACATGACGGAATGATGAAATAGTGAAAAATTATCTCGAGGATAACGAAGGTAGTGATGTTTATAGAACTCACAATGTCTATGAACTTTGTTTCTAGAAATCTTGGGATAATCATTTAGTCATCAAAAAAGGAAAAAATACTGATGACTAACACATATATGTAGTTGATCAAGTTGACCAACCTAACACGTTTCTACTAGTGATAACCAAAAGGTACATGTTGGTAATCGGGTGACCAATGTGGTATGACTCAACATTCGTAATTGAACATAAATATTGTTGATGGGGTTGACCAGCCTAACATACCTCTTGCAATTGTAGTTAAACATGCATGTTGATAGGGTTAATCTCCGAGATAGTGTTAATAAAAAATAGATGTTAATAACCAACCTAACACATCACTAACAATGATAATGGAATGCGCATGTCAATAAATAAAATAATCGACATGACATGTTGTTCATTAGGATGATTGACATGACACACAACTTGCTAAGCTGACCAACTTGAAAAACTATTGATTTTTTCAATGAAATAAAATGCCTTTAATGAACACAACCAAATGTGCATGATGTTGAACAAGTAAACCAACCTGACATACCTTTAACAATAGTAACAATGTGTGAAATTTATGGATTGATAAAACCAAACTAACATACCTATGATAATTGGAATCGACCATACATGCCTATTGTGATCAACCCTTCACAAGTTCCATTGATTTCGTGCAAAATTAAGCATGTCATGCAACTCTTAGACTAACTTTGATACATATACAAATTAATTTTGTCTTTACTTGTTAGAATTGTGTCAAAGTGTTTCCCCTTTAAATGTCACAAGTTTGAATCCAAGGGAAATTAAGGTATGTATACCTCCATGGATTAAATATTTAAATCATTGCATGAAGGGCATCAATTGTCCCACGAACAAGCGGGTCTCACATGCCAATTTAGCATCTGCCTATATTATAAATTTATATTAAACATAATTATTATTTTCTTGTGATAATATGAGTGCTTTTAATATTTAATATACAGTTAAGTAGATTACCCCTTGACTAATTAGAGAAGTATTTAATATTGGATGACAGAGTTGTAAGGTTTAAATTTCTATACCTCGTGTTAATTTGGGTGTTTGTATCATTTCAATGCAAAATTGGATTTCATATATATCCATGGATCCATTTACACATGCCAACCAAAGACATTCAATATTTGGGTTAGAACTAGCGGTTGGGAGGAGTTCATTATCATATTCATCCAAGGGTTTCCATACTAGAGAAATTAGGGCATGTGTTTGATTTATGGGCTAATGTTTGAATGATATGAGGAGACGAGTTAGTGCAAGTACTTCTTATGGTAAGGGCCTGCACCTGTTCCTTTATTTCTTAAAGTAAACTTGAAAGAAGTGATTACAAATATATGATACATATAATGTGTAAACCATTCACAACATCATGACATTAAACATTTACACAAGATGCAACTTATTTCATGTTCAATAGATTTTTCCTTTAAAAAAGAAAGATATGGTACCATGATATAATATAGTGATTCACCAACATTGACCACCAAACAAATGACCTAAACGACAAATGTTATGTATGGTGAATATCATCCACCATAAACTATGATTATTAGCCACTCTGACACCCCTAAGTTTATGGTCACTCATTGAACATGACTCCAAGAGTTGTTTCGAGCTTCGTAAACTTATTCTTTCCCAAAATACTGACAAGGATGTCTCATCACTGTAGCATTTTTTTTTCTGTGTCTTTCATCAAATTGTTTGCAGCCGCATTTTTATGTTATCCTTAATTAACATTTCAATTCTACGTGTTTTCTTATTGCATATTTTAAAGGGTTTCCTTAATTCTCATGACAGACACAGAGTCGCATTCATGGGTCCTTCTGTGTTTTGGGGAACATCTCATTACTTGTAGCGGTTTCTCTCTAAATCAACACATGGAAAGCGTGGTATGATCAACCAAAACATATTAGCACCTAAAAGGCCATCGATTTCGAGTTAATCCCTACCCTACGCCATGGAAATTTTTTTGGTTTGAATAACTTTTGTCAATGAATAACATCATTGTGAGTAAAAAGGTAATGCATTTTGTCTTGGCATTTGTTTGTTGCATTAGGGGGTTTAATGGGTTAGGGGTTAAGGGTTTAGGGGTTATGGGTTAAGGGTTTAGAGGTTTAGGGTTTAGTGGTTAAATGGGTTAGGGGTTTAGAGGTTTAGGGGGTTAAATGGGTTAGGGGTTGGGAATTAGGGTTTAAGGGCTGAGGGGTTTAGGGTTTATATGTTTAGGGTTTAGGGGGTTAAATGGGTTAGGGGTTAAGGGTTTAGGGGTTAGGGGTTAAGGGTTTAGAGGTTTAGGGTTTAGGGGTTAAATGGGTTAGGGGTTGGGAATTAGTGTTCAAGGGCTTAGGGTTTACAATGATAGTTTCATTGGTCTCTGTTTATGCACAATAGTTCTTTATTCTTTGTGTCTCAATGTAACAATTTTGTAGGCACTTTTGCTTGTTGCCATGTCTTCTCTATTTATTAATTTCTAGTATTTGTTAGCCATTGCTTTACATTTATTGATGAAAATGTCTATTGCAATTAAAACAAATGTATGTTCAATCTCCAGTTTCAAACTCAGCCACAATATTGTCACACAATTTAAGTTCGGAGAATGGACATCTGATGAAGTCTCAATAACCACACTGCACCTCATGACCACTACATAAAAGCTTAAGTTCAAGTGTCCCACATTCATGAGGAAGTTGGTGATTATACTCTTGCGCCTCCACCTAATTATGTCTTAGAAATGCCCTTGTTTGTTGCAAAAACATCCTGATGTTGTTGACCTTGTCCCTTAACAGACCAAGGAAACAGATCAGACTGAGATGAATGGAAAGCACTACAAATTTGGAGAGAGTAGAAATGACTAGGATGATTTAAAGGATAAGCTTGAAGAATGTAACAGTGATTAAACAACTGAAAGTTGTCCCAAAAAAACAGTTGATAATGTGAAACCTTCTTCTGTACCAATCAAGCAAGACTACATTCATGTGAGAGAAAGAAGAGGCCAAGCGACCGATAGGCATAGCCTGGCAGAGAGGGTATGGTTCCCTCTTTTTAATGAAATATTTGATTTAAATTTTTTATATCGAAGATTAACCATTTTAATCTTGCCAACATGGGGGAATTAACCCGATTGTAGGTCCCAAGTAGACCTGCTCTCATTTGGAATGTATAATCCCAACGAGTTTTAAGGACTGTTATAAGGTTTAGGGTAATAATGAGTTAGTGGTTAAGGTATTAGGGATTAGGGGCTTAGGGCTTGGGGGAATAAGGGCTTAGGGTTAGGGGTTAGGGGAATAATGAGTTAGTGGTTAAGGGGTTAAGGATTGGGGGGTTAGGGGTTAGGGGATTTAGGCGCATTTAGGGGTTAGGGGAATAATGAGTTAGTGGTTAAGGGATTAGGGATTGGGGTTAGGGGAATAATGAGTTAGTGGTTAAGGGGTTATGGATTGAGGGGTTATGGTTAGGGGATTTAGGCTCATTTAGGGGTTAGGGGACTAATGAGTTAGTGGTTAAGGGATTAGGAATTAGGGGCTTATGGGTTAGGGGATTTATGCATAGTATGGGTTAGGTGAATAATCAGTTAGTGGTTAAGGGATTAGGTATTAGGGGCTTAAGGGTTAGGGGATTTAACATTTAAGTATTTTAGGGGTGAGGGGTTAATAGGTTATGGGTTGAGAGTTACTAGCTTCACATTGGCAATTCGTGTGAAAAATAATTGTGCATTGGAGTTCAAAGGTTGGTGAAAGGATAAGGAAAGGGAAGATGAGGGAGCCCAACATTAGACTCTTAAATATGGTTTGGTGTTGGTCCTGATGGTGGCCTCTGAAGAGGAACTGTAAACGTCGCGGGAAGGTTTACGGAGGGAGTGGCTTGTGTGTGCTTGTCATGGGAATTTGCTGTCGCGGTGTGTTCAATCGGTCCCTGCTGCTCGGTTTCTTAGCCATTGACTGTGTCTGGGTTGAGGATAGGAAGTTGAAGGGAAGTGAGATCACTCGTTTCCATTTTTCTTGGCTTTCAGTGAACTTGTTTTTTCGTTATAAGAGAGGAAGCTAGAATTTGCAGTCTAGAAACCTTTGCGGTGGTGGCAGAAAACTAGTTTCTTTTCCAAATTTCATGCCCTCCAGCGTGGGTGTGATGGTGTTTGGTGGATTGGTGTGTGGTCTCTATGTGAAGAATTTGGAGGCTAGTCACTTCCCTAGGGATATTTATGCTCAAGCATCGGCTACTTTTTCATCGTTTGTTGTTCAATTTCCTGTGTTGGTTTGGTGGGTGAGGGTATTTGGTTTTGCTTGTGGTGGAAGTCTTTATCTGGTAGTGGGAGGTGTCTCTATGCTTCCAGCTTGTGGTGGTGGGAGATATAATTTGGCTCCTTCGTTGGTGGTGTTTGTTTTCTATAGTGGGGGGTCTGGTCTCTCGACTCTGCACACGACGGGGTTCCTCGACCTTGGAAAATTATGAAGCCCCTGGTGTGGTGTGGGTGTTCTCCCTCCCTTGTCATCCATGGCCCTGTGGGGGTGGAAGACTCAAAAATAATCATGGTAGCTCCACGCCAGTGTTTAAAGACTACGGGGTGTTCATGACTCGCGAGTGTGGGTGAGCATGGGGGTGGTGGAGGAGGTAAGCAGGAGGATAACAGAGGTGGGGGTTTGAGGGTTAAAAAGTAGAGTCATCGGGGTGAAGGAGGCCGTGGTAGCAAGGGGAATCATAGGTTTGATTGATTTGAGGTAAATGAGGGGCAGGTTATCCAACATTGTTGCCTAGAGAACGGTCGTGCACTTATCAACAACCTGATGGAAAGAGTGGACACAACTGAGAGATTTTTTCGTGAGGAGCCTGCAGAGCAGATGGCAACATTACACTGAATGCACTATTTACAGTGCAAATTCCGGGAGATACTGATAGTTGTTTGGCGAGGCCAAAATCAACTCACTGAGAAAGTAGAAAAGTTGGGGACTTGGTTGGCACACTTTGAAGAGCACAGTCAACGTGACTTTTGTCCTCCATTGCATCTAGGAACAACCTCGGAAAACCCTGCATCCATCACGTTGGATGATTAGTATGCTATTTGGTGTTCTTTATGTTTTATATGTGTGTTGGTGCCTCTGGCCCAACTATTTATGGACAATGTCCCTAGGCCCCCTTTTGCATTGTTTTGCATCTGGTGCAAATTTTTGTCAAAAAACCTAGTCGAGGTGAGACCACCTACTTTGTAACTAGCTATATGTACTCCTTTTTTCCTACATGAATATAACACTAACAAAACAAAGGTTAATACAGCATTAAAAAATTAATTAAGTTTCATACTTAAATTAACAAATGTTCATATCGATTTACTAAATAGGTTTATAAATATATATTGTAGGTTTATCTATTTATTATTTATTGTAGTTTTATCTATTTAGTATTTATTAAATGTAAATATGAAGAAACCTTAGATTTAAAACAACTCACACTTTTAACATAAATCGATGAAGCTTAAAAATTAAACTTTATGGCCAAATATTAAATATAATAAATGTAAATATAAATTTGGCTATCTAATTAATATTACCTGTACTAAAATTATAATGAAGGCATTGGTGTAAAGTTGATAGATGATACATGCAATTATGTTAATTGTAGATGAATCCATCTGCACTGTTAAACTTTAGAGACAAAAGGGTATTCATAATTTTAATACTGTAAATTCAGAGACCCCTTTGTCTCTAAATTTTAACACTGCAAATGGATTCAGAGACACCTATAGTGAAATGTAACACTTCAGTACCAAAATTGCAATTTTCCATATATGGAGTGACACAATTAAAAACTACTGACATAAATGACTAATGCATATACTTGCTGTACTTGTTATTTGGCCATATTTTTATTCTTGGACTATAATAGTCATTTACATTAATCATTATTAATTTTGTCACTTATTATATAGTCATATATTTTAATCCTAGACTAAATTAGTCATTTTAAGTTAGTCACTTTTACTTTAGTCACTTATTATCTGGTCATATATTTTATCCCTGGTCTCAATTAGTCGTTTAAGTTAGTCGCTTTTAGTTTAGTCACTTATTATCTAGTCGTATATTTTATTCCAAGACTAAATTAGTCATTTAAGTTAGTCATTTTTAGTTCGATTACTTAAAATTGCTCAAATTTAGTATTAATTCACTTGAAATAATTTCGGTAACTAACATTTTTAGTCACCTAATCATTAATTTCATCATTTTTTACTAGTGAATGACCTTTTTTTAGCCAACAATGCAAGCTCCAAAGCCATCAACAAACTACAGGAAAACAACATTTGAAGTTATGGCTAAAGATGTTCACCCTATAGATCAAATTGAGTTTCATAAGTAAGCAAGAGAAATGATCTACTCCAATGTGACCAACAAAGCTATAAGTGTCCAAAAACTACAAAATTCTGTAGAAAATATCAGAGCATAGTTAAAACTGGAGAAGGCATCCTCACAAGCAAAGGATAATATAATAAAATCACTTGAAGAATTGGTCATGGAGGTTGGATATGATCCAAAGAACATCAAAGCAGATGAAAAGCTTATCAAGAAAAATAATGTAGACATTGCTGCATTGAAAAAACAACTGAAATTACCTCCTACTGAACATCCACAAACTAAAGAAGTTTTGGAGAATGAAGGTCAAAAAAATGAAATGATGAATCTCATCATTTAGTTGACATCTCAACTGAAAGTGATGGAGAATGAAATGGATAAATTGGTGAAGGAAAAGAAGGCCAACATGGAATCAATTCATGTCACTGCCATTCCTACAAGTTGGGCTCAAATAAGGCAGAGAGCTCAGTGTACATTCATAGCACACTTCAAGATATGGGACCAATACACAGATGATGTTATGTGTGTGGATGAGGAGATACAACCATATGGCCTTATTGAGCTACCTTTAATTGCTATGGATGACCAGGAGCCTCAATATGAGAGTGATTCCTACCTATAGAGAATGCTGACTAAAGATATAAGTAATATTGATGACATGACTTGAGGAAGTAATTATTCACTATTTTTATTTTAGTATTTTTAAATTTCCTAGTTCATGTTTGGAGATGTCTTAAGGAAAATTTTGAATTTAGTATAACAATGGACATATATCATGATCCGTGATTCTTATTAATATATAAATTCTAATTTGCACTTGATATCAAACTAGAATTTTGAAATTTCAATGTGAATGTTGAATGTTCAATAATGTACATGTTTAAATCTTTGAAGTTTAAACTTTAAATCATAACTTTTTTATTTTTATTCAATATATATATATATGTATATACCTTTTATAAACTCATGCACTCTGTTTCAAAAAGCACTGTCCCTATCTCTGTCCCTGTTTCCACACCCACACCCACACCCACACCCACATTTCTTGGGAACATAGCTTACAACATTATCACAGTTTAAAAACATGAAAAGTGTTAACTGAAACATCGAATTCTAGGATTACAACAGGGCTTCAATTGCACATATTTTCACCGGATAAGGTCTAATGCGGAAATTGCTAAGGGCTTTACGACATGTGCTATTTTTGTGTAGCCTTCGTCTCTCTCACCTCTTCGAAAATCAAATTCAATCTATGGGCCACATGGATGAAAGTCTCACAAATATCGTATATACCATAACAAAGAATTGGAACGAGTGCGCTTTGTTTTTAAATTTATTTTACCTCCTTTTGCAATGAAAAATCACCAAATATTTTTTTGTAATTAATGTACCAAAAAGTAATAGTAATATTGAATGCATTCATAATGTTAATGACTATGGTGCTTGTAATATTGAATGCATTCATAATTTTAGTGACTATGGTGCTTAAGCATCTTTCTCCACGGACTCATCATCGACCACAGAATTGAGATTTGGATTAAAGGTCCGTGAATTATTAGAGGCGATAAATAGATTGTTCTCCGGTAATCTGCCACTGCAACCACCTCAACATTGGGACCCACCCACCTCATTTTTTAATATACTGCCACAATATTTATTTATGTGTGTTGATAAAAGACCCCAAGGCCATATTTTATAAGCTTTGTGAAAGGAAGGCCGAACTCATTTGATAAAAGAGTTAGGTATTCGGGAAAATTGATTTTAATACTAGAAATTGTTTTTAAAGGTGTAAAGATATACTAAAGGAATAAAACATATTTATGATGTTATTGCAAAAATGTTGCAGTAAAGGAAAGCTAACAATCTAAAGGGTGGAGGAGAGGAATACCCAAAACTGGAATTTCAATATGAACTTGATCAAAACTTCAAAAAAAAAATTGTTGTATAAAAAAATTGGTTAGGTTATGAATTAAACCCATTTTATTTTTCAGTTAAACATTTTATATGATTCTACCTAAACGTGCCCTAAGCACCTAAAGGAAACATTTAAAAATATATAATTTAATGCAAATCTTATCATATTTATTAATATGTTAACATCAAGAATAATGTAAAAATCCATGCCAAAAATGACCTGTTTAAATCAAATTTAATTTAAGATGTTTGTTCCCTATATTAGGAAGCACTACAACATAGGTATCATGGATTTTGAACGTGAAGTTCCATAACCACATCCTAAAAATGAATATATTTAGTTTTTATTTATGATATATAAATAAATATTTCACCATGTAAAACCCTTGTATCTTTCTTAGTTCCAAGATGAAGATAATTCAATATAGTTTAATAAAATAAGAACTTTTTTTTTTTAAAGTTTTATTACTTCCGTAATTGATCGGTTGCATGAGCGTACTTATTTATATTTTATTTCAATGTCATATTATAGTGATGCATATTTATTTCTTAATTCTTAGTAATTTAAATATAGTGATGCATATTTATTTCTTATTTCTTAGTAATTTAAATATGTGATATAATTGTAAAAATTAAGGTTATCAAGCTTTTATTAATATACAGATTTAAATGCCAAATTTTTTAAAATAATGCTAATTAAAAGTGAATTTGATTCAGTGGAAACTTTTTATAAATAACTTAAAAAATAATTATATTAAAAAAATAAAATAAGTATAATATATTTTTTTAAATGGAAACATTTAGTTTAAATGAAAGTGAGTTATTTAATTGATGTGATCATTTTTCCATCACTTGAATGTTAACATTGTTAATAATTTTGTTACTATGCTTTATTTTTCTTTAATAATAAGTGAGTAAACATTTTCTTCATTTTTATATTGAAACAATAAGTAAAAACTCCTCACCCTTGATTTGAAGAAGTGCCTACTAAATATATCTTTAATAATGAGTGAGTAATTTAACAATGATCTAAATTCATATCAAAGTGGACATGTTACTTTTCTATATAAGTTTGTTAAATGTGAGTATTGATTATATTGATTAATGGTATTGAAGGTTTTTTAAAATTATTATGACACTAACAAGGTACTAATTAATCATGTCTCTTATTTAACAGTATGAAAGTGGATTGGACATATTGAAATGTCTCTTATTGAAATGTTCCTTCTCGAGAGCAGCCAAGTCCTCACGGGACTAAGAGAACTCTCTTACCTCCATAGCCTCCCAACGGTCTTGTCCCTTGCAATTCTCCCATCAACCTGGATGATGTGCTCGAGACAGTAAAGCTCCCAAATAGGAATTCTTGACCTGAATACCATTCTGGCCAATGTGGATTGAAATTCACTCCCTCATTGCTATTGGTTGAAACCCTTGAAACCTTGAAAAAACCCCTCAAAAGAATTGAAAGAATCGTGGTTAAGTGCACAAAAAAATCGTGCAACCGAGATAAAATGACACAGAAACATGAGAGAGATTCTTGAAGACGTCTATATGAAAGCAGAGAACGAAGAAATACAAACCTAAATCGAAAGGTTGAATTACACTGTGATTCAACGCAATTTACAAGCATGACGTTGACAGATGAAAAAAATTTCAATGCTTTAAGTAACAGAGGTTATCTTTATTTAAATTAGCAAACAAATGTCACTTAATGGGAAAAACAACAGAAAAACATATGTCAAAGGGAGATGAAAAAGGTATACAATGCCTAGCCTGATCAATTTAAAAAAGGGACACTTTCGGTGTCGATATATATATATTAAAATATCATTTGTAATTTTTATTTTTATTTTCATAAATTTCCTTAAAAGAGTAAACAAATTTATAACTGTTTGAAATCAGTTTTGTAACTTATTCAAGAATAGTTAGTCTAGGAAGAGGATACAAGTCTAAAAAGAACATTTTGGAGGGGTTCAGAGTATGAAAATGAGAAGTCTATGTAATGAAGAAATCTTTCCCTAAAATTGAAAATAAAATCCATCTTTCAAAAAATTTGCATACTTTGTTTTTCTCTCACTGTGTTTTAAATTTTAGTAAATGTATTTTTCTTTCACTGATATGTGATGTAAGAGAATCAAGTTGATTTGGACCAAATTTATGAATTTACCTGTCACTAATGGTACTCATATTCCTGGTTTAAGTCCCTTAATAGGCACTCCATCATATCAGGCATTTATTCATATTCTTCTTTCTTTCATTTCTTCTGCAGGGTTGAAAGTTTAGATTTCAAAAGGCCTCAATGATTGAGCTATGTTTTACACATTTTCTTCTAATCATATTTTAAAACCCTAAGATCTCCAATCCTCGCTAGTTTTGGCCATTCTGGTTTGAATGATAGGTTTTAGGATTAGAGCAGTCATTGCAACTCTCATGGAATCACTCTCTGGCCATAATATAGTTAAAAATATTTAAAATATCTTGTAGATGTCATGGGCATTGGTTCCCCTGCAGTGAGGAACTGTCTCCATGGTAACAACAACGTCCACGTGGAATGCTTTCATAAATGGCTTATCTCCCATTCCTCCTTCCCTATGTGTATACATTGCTTGAATCTCAATACTCGAAACAACAAACCAAGAGGTGTTGCAATTGGTCAAGTAACTCAATCAAACAAGCTCATGCATATACTCATACTGAATCCCATAAATTCTAGTCATCCAATTTTTAGAGAGATCTCTATCATTGCCTTACTTGTTATAGATTAAAGGTATTTTTGGATGGCCCATAAATAAAGGTTGGATGCGACATTTTTCCACAAATAGAAGCATCTATTAGAGTCACCTCTAGCATAATTTGTAGATTTTCACCTTTGTACTCTACACAACGAACCTCCAACAAGACAACCTAATATACATGAAATGATCACTCTCTGCCAATGCTAATATTGCCATCAGTAGACCGAAATTACTTGTGTATTTTGAGAGGATCTATTAATATGATCAAATCCATTTACAAGGTCAATGTTAGGTTTTTAATATAGATTAAGGTCAACCACCTCATCTTATGAATAAAAGTAAATTCTTGTCTCTACAGACCACCATTAGAAATCACAATAGGATTTTCTGTATCACTGCAACCAAACAGGAGATGAGTTTCTAGTGGATCCTAGATATGTCATCTTACGTTATTATGTAATGTTAGAAGAGTTTATTTTCTAGTTGTATCCAAATGTTTTTTTTGTAAAGTGTTGCAATTCATCCCAGATTTATTGGGTTTGATCTATTGTGACTATGCAATTATATGAGGAGGAAATGTTTTTAGCTGGGAATCCTTGAGTAGATCTAGTATATTGCAAACCATTCGGTTGTTGCTCAGCAAGCCAAAGAAAAATCACATTGCACTAAATAAAATTGGGGTTTAGGAGCTTGGTTATATCCCACATTCAAATTTATTTGAAATATAATTAAATTCCCAACATTAACATGGTAGACGGATGAAATTTGAACCATTGTGCTTGTTACAAATCAAAATTGAGAACTCATAACAAACATGGAGAGTCGTTAACAACCAAAAGTCCTTCAAAATAACAATAAACACCTGTATTTGTTGAGATTCAACAAGAAGATTCAGCACCCACACTAGTGCATTAATCACATATTGCACTAAGCACCTGGTTGCATTAAGCACTTGGTTGCATTAAGCACCTACACTAGGGTGGGGCCCACAGTGCTATTTTTGGGTGCATGTCTATTTTTACTATCCCTTAATTTAGATGGACATTAAACTGTAATAAATTCTCAATGTGGACTTGAAATAGTTAACTGAAGTGGAAAATTCAGTTAGCTAGTGAATTTCGAGTTAGAGGCTGGTTGGTGGGACATGCAGAGTAATTCTAGTTGTAACGAAGTTTGAAGTGCAGTGGTGCATTATTTAATGCAAGTTGTAAATAGTTTAACTCAATTAAGTGAGTTAAACTCAATTGTGCTAGTTGTAACTGAAGATACAAGTAGTGAGAGATCAAGTGAATTAAATATTAATTAATTCACATGTAGCGATATCACATGCAACTAAGGATTTACTATTATTAATTACATGCATGTTAGATCCAGTGGAGACCCAGTTGAGTTCTAGGTGAAAGGGAAGTTGACTATCAGTTGTGACATTATTTTCTTGCACACATGCAGGCAAACACTCATTGGATGTGCCAATGATACTTGCGCAGTCAAGGAAGGAATGATTGCATCAATTTAGGGATTTCATTCAACAGGGATTGCGTAATCAAGGCAGGCTGTCTGGAGGAAGTAAATTGGCTAAAGGATTTGCCAATATTTGTATGACAGTGTGAGATAGTTAGTTTATGTACTGAGGGCTCTTGCGAGAAGAGTTTTGTATGTAATTATTTCATGATCCATGCTTAATATACAAGGGTTTTTAGCTGCAAGTTTTCCTCGGGAAATTTTTTGTGTTGTGTGTGATTGATCTTTCTTCATGTTCATGTGATTAGTGATTGTGTTTTTTATTCTGCAAAATATTTGTAGAAGCGATTCAGTATTTAACTTGAGCACATTGTTAGATCGGGTGAATCCAAGATATACATGCTTGTTGTATAATTTCTACAGTATTGACATCACAAAGAATTGAACACGGAGGTATTGAGGTTAACTCTGCAAGTTTGGAGGTGTGGAGTTCAACATAACTATAAAGGCTTCGTAGCTCCGTGTACATCCAAACACCAAGGCAATTCAACATACCACTTACTGAAATTTGTAATATGAACTGACACACTCTCAATGGATATGATAATTACATGGGAGAGAGAAACTCCAACTTAAGTTCCTTTTGATCCAGAAAAACTTGCAGGCCATGGAAATTTGTGAAACGATGGTAGATGCAACTGGAAAGAGTCTTCTTAACATTGGGATCCTTGTGGTTTATAAAAACATGGTATGTAGTTGACGTTTTTTATGTGGCAACAAGTTCCATAGCTATTATGTCTTAATACAATGATGAGTAGTGAAGGTAAGGTAATAAGCAACGTCCTTGGAACTAGTAACAATGGCGTGTGATATTGGGAAATAATATAAATAAATAACTCCCTAGTATCCTTGCAAAAATTTGTTGTGTGATGCAAGACATCCGCATAAGTGTATTCATATTTGGTCGTTGTAGTAGCATCCTTTCTTGCTTCAAACTTTGTGTTAAGAAAATTAATATATAAATTATTGCTAGTGTTGGGTGAAACAATTTTTCCTTTAAATCGGAGAAACAAATCCTTTCTTACATTAATTATCAATATGGGTAAGCTTGAATTAAGGCTATCACACAAAGCCTATGCAAGGGCAATGTTAACTAGAAAAATTAATCTCAAACCAAGGTAATTACACACTCACTCTCAACAAACATTCAAGTTGTTACACACTTCAACACAATCAGAAAAGAGTCACACAATTGCAGAATAAACCACAGTGTTACACAACCATTATCACTCAAACACAACACTCTCGCAACCCATCAATCACTCAATCAAATGTTGAACAAACAAATTCAAAGAAAGTGAATTCCAATATGTAACATAAAATTAAATAACTTATATGTGAATGGATACTTCCACAATTATTCATATTGTTGTTGGATATTTTTGGAATAGAACTGTGTAATATTTGTGATTCGTCTAATGTTTTGGGATGGTAACTCCATCCAACATCAGGGACCAAATATCCTTGTGAGTAAATGAGCGTTGAAGTGCCTATTAATAGGAGAAAAGTAACTAGGTATCTGTTGGATTAATGATCAAGAAATAATTAATAAATAAAATATAAATATTAATTATAAATTATTTAACCAAACTCACTTTTGACAATTAAGAGGAATTACCTAAAAATTAAAGATTAAAAATCGATAATTAACACTTTTAATTTTGAAAAATTATCAATTAACACTGATAAAAATTCAAAATTAAAAGTGTTAATTATCATTTTTTAATCATTAATTTTTAAATAATTCCTTTTAATTTTCAAAAGTGAATTTGGTCAAATAACTTATAATTATTATTTCTATTTTACTTATTAATTATTTTTTGACTGTTAATCCAACGGATACCCAGTTCATTTTCTCCTATTAATAGGCTCTTTAGCACTCGTTTACTCACAAGGCTCTTTGGTCCTTGATGATGGATGGAGTTACCATCCGAAACATTGGACGAATCACAAATATTATAGAATTCTATTCTAGAAATATCCAAGAACAATAAATAACTTGTTGCTACACTAGTATGAGGGACTGGTCTAGGACTACGTTATCACACCATTCAAAATATTTTTGCAATCATTAAATCATAAATAAAATAGACAGTAACAAAAATCACAAAACTGAGAAGAATTGGTGCAACTAATTAATATACTCTAATTAACCAGTGATCCCTGCTAAGAAGAAGGGCCCTTCCTCCTCTGCAGGGTCTGGTGCACTAAACTGCACATAGGCTACTCAAAGAAATATATAATGCAACAAAATTTATATTTGCATTAATAGGACATCGGGATTATAGATCTTTGGTGCTTTTCCCCTTTCCAATCCTCTCTTTCTAAAATCTTCACTGCCCCATGGGAAAATAGTTCTCTTCTTTATAATTTTCGAATGCAACAATAAGATCATCATGAGAATATTTCAATTCTCATGTGATCTTAAAATAAAAATATATCTTAATTCATACAATAGGTTCCATCGTACGGGTGAAGTTGTAACAGTTTACCTTAATTACAATGATTTTACAAAGAATCTCAACTAGATGATTTGTATGCTCCATGAATATCCCCCGATGGTTGAGATGACTTTTACTTGATGTGATCCTAGATCTGGTTCATATGACTGATTGGAAAAATATAGCATGCGCAAGGAAAATCGTTCATGTACAAGCAACAACTCACATAGCCTTTGATTGAAATTGACAAAGGGAACTGAGAATGCAATCCTATAACAACAACTTCAATAGACCACTTAAACCTGAAACAACCCATAAATTAGTTTTGTAATAAAAATTATCCATTTCAATTTTTTAGATCTTGGCACTGCCCCCCCACCCCCCCCGCCCCCTCCCCCAAGATCTGGATCAAATGAGTAGACTTGGAAATAACAAAGGGAGTTGCTTTAGTAAGAGTAGATAATTCTATAGATTATTGGAGGTAAGCAACATCAATAGTTGAGGTGAGTTCTGCTACTAGACCTTGAAGGGAGTCAAAGTGTTGGAGAAGCCGAAGGTCAGTTTGGGTGGAGGTGGAGGCTTCCCCAACTGGAATTTGTAGTAACATAGATTGGTAAAAAACTGTTTGGGCTATCCAATTCTAAGACTTGGTCCTGAATAAGCTTTGTTCAAAATGTAAATTGAACTGGATATCCTGCAAGGTTACAAGGTTTCCAAGGAGGGAACTTGCTTTGTGGAGAGATTTGTCAACAATTTGACTCTCAGCTCTGGGGGTTTTTCTTAGGATTTTCTCTGGATTATCAACTATTGCAAGAGGATTGGGTCAGGATGAGATCTGGTAAAGATTCTTTTGGCAGCCAGAATTTAGACCAAAGCACAGACAAGTTGAATATTTTGCAAAAGGTGAAAAAACCAATCTCTGGAAAATACTTGAATCACAAAATATTTTAACTGGGGTTTCTGAGTTCTGATGAAATATTAAGATTTTTCAATATTCCCCAGTATGGTCACCATTATGTTGTGGCCCTATAATTTATAAGATTGGCAAGAATAAACGATAGAGGACAGCATCAAACCGCTTTGGAGTCCAGGACCTAACCTTCCTACACTCAGAGAGGGCTCTCTCTATTTTTATGATTTAGCTTGATGGATATAAATGTTGATATTAGGCTAGTTATAGAAATTATGAGGGTTGTTTGTTTTGATTGATTATGTGGTTTGACAGATTGAGCTGCGAAACTTAATCCATTGGGCTATGGAGTCATAAAAGGTTGGATTGTGTATCAACTTTTTAAGGGCATTCACAAGGAAAGCTAACTATACAGACTGGATCTTACTGGCACTATGAATATGAGATGAAAGAAAGTAGTGAGTTCAGTGATAGCTAAAGAGAAATTAAAAATTCTTTAACTATACTTCATAAGAAAACATTAAGATAGTAAACACTGACAAAATTAAGGTGCTTTGTCAGCATATATTAATCTAAATTTTCTATTTTACAATTAGATAAATCGATGCAAAAAATGAAAGGAAAAGAAAACATTAACAAACAAGAAAAAACATCACCATTAACATAGCTCAAGAATCTTGTGAACAATCTCTTATTATTGATGCCCAGCAAAAACTATAGTGCTCCAATACAATGATTCTTACAACACAAAGTCTAACAAGGTCCAACCCTTGATAATGAAAATACATGCAGTATTTAACTGCAACTATGTCGGTTTCCCTAATCTACTTCTGCAGCTTTCCTTAATTACAACTTAACTAAAACTAGACAACTGTGGCCATGCAAGGCCCGCACAAAAAATTATGGAAAAACACCAATTGTAGCATTAACTTTGGCAGCTCTTCGTAAATCAAAAAGTAGGTTGAAGGTGGCTGAGGTGGTCACGAAGAGAAAACGATAGTGGCCTTGACATATGGCTCTACTTTCGGGGCCACCGCTGTTAGATAATTAAAGATGATGCGATGCCGACACTTCCAATTAATCAGTGGTTGTGCTGATTTGTCCACCGCACCTTTTCAGCCTTTGTACATGCATAGTTTTCCCCACTCCTTCTTACTTGGAATTCTCATACCTATGACCTATCGGTACACTTCATCCACCTCTGTGTATTTGTTGAAGGTAGGCTTGGTGAGAAAAACATGCTTCAACTCATGTTTAATGAATATATCATTGCTCAGGAGATCCAAGACAACCTTCCCGGTCACGTTCCCTTTAATGTTGGAAAAATTGGTGGTATCCTTAGCTGCTTCCCTGAGCTTGGTCATATAATCTCCCTTCTGGACCAGCTTGTTGTTAATTACATATAGTGAAGGCAATCCATTTTCCCTTAGAGGCCCAATCTTGTTTAATAATCTACTAATGGCCATGTCCAATTCATGACACTTCTCCTCCAGTTTCCTCACTAAATTCCTCTTAGTGAGGACCCTTCTCACATCTAGTATGGTTGATGTTTTGTCCTATATATCCAGACCTTCCAGCTCAAAAATAGTTTTGGAATTCAAGAATTTTATGATCTTGGGGGTTGTTATTTGCATATCTCCCAACTCCTGAGTTGCTTTCTCAATAGCTACTTTGCATCTGTCAATTAGCTCCTTCTGTTCAAAAATAATGTGGATGGAATTCCATATTCCTTCCACTAACTCTATGATACTGCCCCAAATTATCAGCTTCATTTGGCCTAAAATGTTGCTAGTAGAAAATTCCTTTTCTACCTTCTCCAACCTCTCAATCTACTTCTTGGCTATCTCATGGGCAGTTTCTAATCTTGCCTTATGATCCCTCCAGATGACAGTTTGTGTCTCCAATTTATTGATCTCTTATGATTGCAGGGTCATGCTTTCCATAGCTTTGGACAGTTGATCTATCCAACTGGATGCTCCAGCAATTGCTGGAACAACTGATGGAATTGATGAAATAGGGACAACTTCTAATGAGATGAGTGCTCCTCGAGTTGCTTCTTCTTTTTCCTTCAGTGGCTTCTCCATATCGGTCTACATTCATTTGATTTGGGTAGACTGTTCGATAACTAACTTCATTAAATATACCTTCTGTGACTCATCTTCCTCAATTCCCTTAGTTAAGGGGTCTTCTGTCACTGGCATCTTAAGTTGTTTCTTGAGGGCTACTATGTCAGCATTCTTTTTCTTCAAAAGCTCCTCCATAGCTTGAATATTGTTTGGGTCATGCCCAAGCTTCAATATTAAATCTTCTAAAGAATTGATCCTTGAGTCTCTTGCCATGGAATATATCCTCTCCATCTTGAGTTTCCATTGGGTACTGGATAAATACACTTGCAGTTTTGACAAGCTCATAGCAGTGCTTGTCAAGGTTGAGGCTACCATCTCCCCGATCTGCTTGTGTAATTCCATATGGTCAATAGGATGGACGTCCTTAGTGCTGAACTAGAATGATGCTTTCTTATAATCTTCTGCTCCTTGAGGCTATGGGACCAAGGCTTTTAGAAATTCCATATGCATCCTCCCTTTTTCAGTGTCAAAGGCAGACAATAGTCTGCTTTGTGAACTTGAGGTCTACTTCCAGAATTGATTGTATGTATTAGTCTTCAACACCTTATTCCTCAATTTTATATCTTTGAATATCTCAAATACAGACTTCTTTGTCTTCTATTGCAGATATGGAAGCATATGCTTGTAGCCCTTATTGTTGAACATACAGTGTGGTTGATGATTTTAGGTGAGGCCATTGTCTCTCCCCCTGCTAATGATGATGTAGGGGTGTCCATGATGTGAATCACGGTCTGCTGCTCTGATTCACCTCCTTGATCAATATCCATTTGAATTTGGGCCCTTTTCCTATATTTTAGCTTGAATTATTTGCTAGAGGTATCAGTCGCTGAAGGTGACCAATCCTCACTTGGCCTCTTGCTCTCTATCTCTCTCTCTAACTCTTTTCCCTTGTCCTATTTTTCTTCTACACTCCTCCTTTCTTGTGGTGTTAGGGTTTGGATGCCTGAAGTGGAGATCACTTGCTCTTAGTCTTCTGGAGGGTGTTGGTCACCCATTTTTTTGGTTGGCATACTGCTCAATTACAGGTTTGTGTGTGTGAACATAGGGTTTGGATCTATTTTCCATCCTTTTCTTGGAGATAATCCCTGCAGGGTCATAAGACTAAGTGAAAATGTGACTGAAACCCATCCCCTTTAATATCTTATCTGCTTCTTCCCCTACTGCTCTGCTGTTGCAAATGAAAGGCCCAACTTGTGTCTTGATATTGAACTGAGCCTTTTTCTTTGGAAAAATAAATTGGAGCTCATCTACATCTATCATTTTCCTTATGTACTCCAATGCAAAGACCCTGATGGAGAGGAACTTTGGTAATTTGTAAGGGGCTAGCTCACTTTCATAGACTCGAAGCTTTGTGTAATTTTGGTACAAGTACCAATCTATTGTCTTCAATTTCTATGTTAGATGCATGGTTTTCTTGATCTCCTCACTTATCCTTGGCTCTGCTACATTGCTGAGTGTGTTAATGGCTAGATGCACAAACAAATCCACAAAATCCTTATATGTATAGTTCTTTTGTTCCTTAACAACAAGGTTGTCCAGAAGATGATAGATTGAGGCTCAGCATCTTCATTTACCTTGGTCATCTGAAATTGAAATCTGTTGGACTACAAATACACAAACATGTACACCAACATAGTGGTGTATTTGAAACCTCCTCTGTGTGAAAATTTAAAAATTGTTCATGAATGGCATCTGCTAGGAACTGGGCATAATTAAACATGATGGTGGGCTTAGCTTCTGAGGAGAGAATGGAAAAAAAACATATCACAGCTTCATCGACCCACTGATCAGAGTGATAACCTAATAAATAAGATAGAACAGTGATAATTTGCTTGGTCCTTTTGGGAAAAATAGATGAAGGGTAGGGTGGATTTTTTATAGGCATTGGTGCATCAGTTGCAATGAAAATTTGCAAAGTTTTGGCTTTGCTGGCAAAATCAATTCTCTGATAAAGTTACCTAAGGGCTTCATAAGATAAGGGGATTGTTTGTTCAGGAGTGGGGACCTGCATCATTTGTTGAATGGATTGGGAATTAATGGTGAACATGATTTCTCTTGTTGGGGTGACTATGGTCCTGTGATTAATGTCATAGAAGCTTGGCATTTTCTGATGAATTAGGGGAAACTATAGGTTTTGGGAAATATGTACAGTGGTAGCTGGGTCTCCCATAGGCTAATGTCATCGGCTTCATTGAGAAATTTTTCCTCGAGTCAGCAGTAGACATTGAACAAGTCAAATTCTAACTCTGTGTCGTGAATTTTGTAATCTCGATCTTCTAGGGTTGTATGATCTAAATCCATTTGATGGTAAAACATGGGGTTGAAAGGCTGCTGGTATTTCTTAGGAGGCATGATTTCTCTTCTGTAGCTTATTTTCAATCTACAATGGAGAATGGGATGTAAGAAAAGGGAGAAGAGAAGGGAAATCGATATCAATTGATATTGGGGAAGGGAGAAAAAAAAGGGGGACCATGATCAGAAAAAAATAGTTTGAAGGGGAGACTGTAATCTGGTTTTCCGAGAGCTGTCGATTCTTTTGATGAATCACAGGTTCTTCTGCAACAGTTGTTTAGCCTGTTATTTTTCTGTAATTCTTTGTAAGTCTGATACCTGCAATATTTAAACAAAATAAGAACAGTAAACTATGTATCGGGCGTGAGTTTGGATTTTAATTTGTGATTGGTGAGACATTGGGGTGGTGTGGGTCCGTTGGACAACAACCCGACCATTTACGGTGAAACGAATTCTTGGCGAGAATGAATGCTATTGGATAGGAGGGATAGGTAAGAGGAGACGTGGCACAGAGGCAGTGGGCAATGGATATCCCAACAGTCGGTGGGTGCGATGGTTTATTGGCAAGTGGAAATGGCTTTCGGAGGGGGGTAGTGGCAGTCTATGGTATCGGCGGGTGGGGTGGGGGGGAGGTGCGAACAAATGTAGGCGTGATATGTAAAAGGCTAGGCGATATCGAGTACCATCGATTTCAAACACGCCCCCTCACTGTTAATGTTTGGAGGATTGGGGGGGGGAGGGAGGTGCAGAATGTAATATGGGTCATCAGATGGTGGCGGGAAGCAGGGATGATGGGGAGTTTTGGGGTGATGTGAGGTGTGATGGGACATGCTATGGGATGGTGTGGTTGGGATATGAAAGCCGAGGGGTAATGTGAAACTTTAAGATAAAGAAAATATGCATGGGGCGGGGAATAAGTAGAGATGAATGTGGTCGGGACTTAGGATTAAAAACATACCATAAGGTTCCTAACCTTAATAAAATCATCCCTTTTCCGGACATTTAGAGCATAATTCTTCCTTTCACTTTGATTTCTCTTCTGTTATCATAGGAAAACAACAAGCAGTTTTTTAGGCTGCTTATTTATAGGATAAACTCTACATTTTTATTCCTTTCTCTTTTCTAGCAAATCTACCTACCCAAACTACAAATCTAACCTTTTTCTTATTTTTAGGGTACATTTATACTTTCAGACCCTAAAATCATTTTTCTTTTGAACTTATAACCTATCACCTATCCCTTATTTCTCATATTGGTTCAGATTAAGCTGTTGAACCAATGTCATTTTCTATCTATCTAATGATAAGGCAAGATTAAATGGTTTGGAAAATCTCCATTTTATAACCTATCAGCAAAAATTTCAAAATTGTACAATCATGCTTAAGCTGTATGATTGCACAAACTTTTCTAAATAGTAGTGGCATTTTGATTTGCATCACTTTCAGAAATATTCATTTTTTATGGGGCTTTTCCTTTTTCCTTTTTTTTAACACCCTGTTTTCTTTTTCTTTTTTGTTTCTTTTTATCTTCTTTGGAAATGCTTTTGAATATTGAAATATATGTACCATATGAAAATTTGCAAGTAAGAAATACACAGTCACCTTGTGATATTGTAAATTACAGGACTCTAACATATTGGAAGGATGCTGGTGGAATTTTACTAAACTGTTTGTTGAAGGAAGAAGTAGAAAAAATTAGCTCCTAAGAGATGGTTTTTACTGGCCAATCCTATTCGCTGATGTCCATAAAAAGTTACCTCATGTCATAAATGCTACATTTTTGAAGGAAAAAGGGAAACTTCTGCCTTTACCCTTGAAGCCAATATCAGTTAAAACTCCTTTTCCACAATGGGGTTTGGATTTCATTGGAGAAATTCATCCACCATCCTCGTCCCAACACAAATGGATCCTCACAGCCACTGATTATTTTTCCAAGTGATCGAAGCCACTCCTACAAGGCAAGCTACTGATGCAGTGATTATCAATTTTTTAGAAAGCAATATTATTTCAAGATTTGGATGTCCTAGGAAAATCATCACTGATAATGCAGCAACATTCAATTCAAATAAGATGGTGGAGTTATGCAATAATTATTAGATCACTTTAGGACACTCTACTACCTATTACCCTCATGGAAATGGATTAGCAGAGTCCTCCAACAAAATTTTGGTTAATATTGTTAGCCACCTATAATATTTGATTATACCAAAAGGTGGCTAAGACTTTTTTGAGCCTCCAAGGAACAAATTTTATCACTAAAAATTGTTGGCTCTTGAAGACTTTTGAGGCCTCATGCCTCTGTCCAAAATCCTCATTGTTGTTCCCATTAATTCTGTTGATTTCATGTAAAAGACTACTGAAGCACCTTCATTTTCCCCCTTCTCAATCCTTCATTTGCTCCCCTTTTCTCCATATTTTTCCTCTATTTTTATGAGTTTCCTTCTTCTATTCATAAAAATCACTTTTCCATAGTTAAAGACTCACTTTTTAACTATTCCGAAACCCCCCATTCCATTGAAAACTATAAAAAATTCATAAAAAATACAAATCTTTACTATAGACTTAAGCCCCTTTGTCATAAAATCCAAGTGTAGAACCCATATAGCGCTAATCATATCGCAAGATTTCAATGTGCACAAGTCTTTTTGCTATCACCAAAAGTTCTGATGCGATTGAACATTTCTGTTTAAAAACCCCCGATCGCATTGTTATTTTCATATTAAACATGGGCCCACCTCGGCGCTTAAACCTTGTAAAATATCTCATGCCCGATCCTTTTTTCCTTTGTAAACCCAAAAGCCCACTTTTCCAAAGTTTTCGTCTAAAAACCAAAATCACGTGTTAAATATTTAAAATGGGTTGATTGAAAAGGACCGATCGCGCGATCGTATGATCGCATAAATAAATGGGTTGATTGAAAAGCCCGAGCCCAAAATTCCGATATGTGATAAGCCCTTTCCCTTTTAACCCCCGGTCATACCATTCTCCATGCACCCAATGGCCCCACAATCGGGTGCCCGATCCTATTATATGTCCCGTCCAAAACATAAAAAACCTTTGTTATTTGTAAACTTTGGGCTTTATTTTATTTTATAAATTTCTCTGCCGAGCGATTTCTCAACAAATCTACATCGTCGATCTAATCCACAGATCGGACGGTGCGGAGTGCGTCTTTTCGTGGTCCCCACCACTCGAAAGCCAGTTGCCTAAAAAACTGGCGGTATCCATCGCACCGCCCTTGGGCGAAAATCTGTTTTCCCCCGATCGCCAGCAATTCCATACACTTGCCGCCACGTGTCCTGAGCACTGTTCCAAAAACCTCCATCCATCATGCATTAACATTCAGACCAGGATGCCCAGTGATATCGATGTCCACCATCCGATCTGGGCCGGGCCATCCAACGATGATCGCTCGCTGAAGGTGCCTGACAATTAACGAAGGTGCCCACGCGATAACCAGGCCACGACGCGTCGTCCAAGCAATCTCCGCCATCGATCTGATCTGCAGATCAACGGTCGACATTCCATTTTCTCTATACCCCACTTTGACTTTCAACTTCCACTCCCGACCGTCGATCTCTGCGCAATCGACGACTCAGATTTAATCTTTCTTCCGCTTAATTCCACGATCTCTCTCGATCAATCCTGACCATTGGATGATGCCATCCAACGGCCCCGCTTCCTCCACATGCCTTCCAATGCAGTTGACCTAATATGCAGGATTTTATAACATTTTGTTTGTATTTTGCAGGGTTTAATAATCTTTTCGCTATGTTCGAAGAAAATTTGAATAAGAGGGTGACGGCCCTCTTGCTTTCGATTTATTAGAGGAAATCACTTGCAGGGTGTAAATTTCACGTCTCGTCAATGATCCGTGAGGCATTGATGCCATATCGTCCTTGCGTAAACCCTGCACTCTAGCGGAACACCATGAATCGGGCACCATTAAAGAGTATCAGTGTCGAAGACCCCAATATATCAGAACAGAGGAATAAAGACAATTTTACGGGGATTACGGCTAAGACAGTTATCAAAAGCCTAATCCCCGATTTAAAACACAGTTAAAGAAGAAATCATAAAGGATTATCAGACAGGAAACCTCCACCGCCACATATGAGGTTAATCAATTTCTCCTAGCTACCACAGAGCCACCTGTTGCCTCAAACCATTCAAACAAAAGCTGAAGTTATTGAAGAAGATCATATTTTGCCTCAGCGTAGCCAGGGAGTTACTTCTGCAAGGAAATCAATGCAGAAAATATCTGCAGAGTTACTCCACACAGCACACAGAGCCTCAAAGTCAAAAAATCTCCCATAGAGCTTAATCTTTATGTAGAACATTTAATACAGAGTACACATATGTAATTTTATTCATTGAGCCCTTCAAAGGCCAAGAAACCCTTAACTCTGTATTAATTGTAATTGAGATCTTTTATCAGGTCTCACCTCGTAATTCTTCTTTAAATACTTCTATAGAAAATGAGAAATTGTTGGTTGTAGAACTTTGATATACATTTGAGCAGAAAATTTTGATTCTACATAGTATTCACTGGCTCTTGGAGCTCTGCTGGTGATAGATAGGTTAGGCTGAGATGTGTAGATGGTTGCTAACCTAAATCACTGGACTTAAAGTTGTAACTAGTTTGAAGCATCAATATAAGTTGATTTATGGGATCCTGGTCTATGTTGACAGTGATGTTTCTCTAATTGTAACCTGTTATTTTTGTTTCTGTTTCCATCTGTGTTGCATATTCTCTTATAAAGAACAACATGCATAGAGTTAGTACCTACTGTATATCGGTAACCTTCTCTGAATGAAAATCTTTATCTGAATGCTTTCTTCCATCTGTGTTATTTAGGAATGATTTAATTCAGTTTAAGCATAGGAATGCTGGAGTTCCCTAGTCTTATTGTCTTAGATGAATGTTATTCTTAGATGTTATTTTCAGTATATGTTTAGTGAATATGAACTGAGGAAGATATGGTGATCCTTGGTCCCAGTTTGATCCCACAAACTGCCTGATTGTTTCCCTTGGAATGTGTTAAAAGCTGGCTAGTTTCAAAGTACTTACCAGATCTTAGGCCATTCTGTTGTTATCTTTTTATTTGTCTTGAAAGTAACCAAGTAAAGAAGAGCTAGGAGAGGATTTGTGGTGAGCTCGGCCCGCTAGTTTCTACTCCAACAGTTGCCTTCAAGTTTCCCTTTGTTTTGAGATGTTTTCTATTGAAAGTGTATCAAAGGCTGGCTAGTTTCAAAGTACTTACCAGATCCTAGTTTACTTTTATGTTTTTCTTGAGTCCATGTCAAAGGCTGGCTAGTTTCAAAGTACTTACCAGATCCTGGGTTGCTCTTGTTTCTGCATCTGTTTATTTCTCCTTCTTATTGTATCATTCCATTCCATAAATCAATCTTCAAAGAGATCCTTAGACATAGATGACTTGCCCCATGGACCACTCTTGCCTCTTGCTGTTCCAATTAAATCCTATTATGACTCCATAGCCCAATGGACTAAAACCTGCAATTATCTATCTTTTTGGCCGAAGCTTACTCTGATTGCTTGCAACTTCTCACCTTTGAAACTCTTTGCATTTGGGACTTTCAACCTCAAACAGTAATCATGCTCAACCATCCAAAAACAAACAAACCCTTGGCCTTCATAACTAGCCTAATATCATAACCCCAAACTTCAAAGACAAATCCATCTTTGTACATATTGGAGAGATCCCTCTCCGGATTCAGGAGGGCTAGATCCTAGAATCCCAAAGTTGGTTGAAACGATGTTGTTTCTGTAATTGGACTCTGCCAATATTGCTAATAAATTACAGATCCCTAACATTTCTGGTGATTCCGCTGGGGACTGAGTGTTATTGATACCTTTTAAGACCTCAGAGAACCCTCAATTCAAGAAAACTTTGAGAGTTAAAAGCAGCCTTTTCAAGCACTACCAATAAATGGTAATCATGATGAAACTTGTTTGAATCAGTGACAATCTAGGTAAACCCTAGGATTCTCTTAAGACTTTATCAAACCTTGAAAAATCAGCTGACTTAGCCATAAGAGTAGACTGTCTTTGTCTCATAACCGTAGCTAAGTTTTGAAACAGAGTTGGCATATTCTTAGAAACCACACAACTGAAAAATAACTCAGAAAACCTAAAAATATTTCAGATTGGTATTCAATAAACATGGTGGTGGACCATAAAACCTTTTACCTCCTTAGGAGCTAAAAAATTCCACTTGGTGACTCCACAATCCTTAACAGACCTTAAGACTCCACTGGGAAGAACCCACATTATTGTAGCATCATTCAAACTCAGTTAGAGGACTGTAGGATTAAGATTTATCTAAACAGATTAGTTGACCTCTTAAATATTGTCATATCTGGTTGAAATTTTCTTGTTCATTTGGGTTTAAAAGCACAGAATAGTGGCTCCTAGAAAGATTCACACTAGAGCCCATCCGGACCCGGATCCACCTGAGATAGTTGATAACCCAGAAAGTATCCTTTGGAAGTCCCCTAAGATTAAATTATCAACTGTTTTTAGACCACCCTTGAGAGCTAAATCAGTTCTTGAACATCTTTCAGCTCTACAACAATCACAAGCTGACTTAGTAAATCCATTTAGAACTAGGTCATTTGATGATATAATCCAGCTAGATTCTAAGTCTTCACTTTCTTCTCCTAAAACTAGTGAACATCTTGGTAGTAGAGAAACAACACCTCCTGATTTACATTTCCTCCACAACCTAGGTGTCTCTCATCCAAGATCAGCTCAGCAATCTACTGTTGTTCCATCCACATCCCTTCATCCAACATCCACTGTCCAAACCACTCCACTCCAACCCACTTTCCCTTTTGTTAATCCACCCCTTGTAAATCCACCTCCACCTCCTGCCATGGATGCATGGTATGCTCCCTTATTCCTTCTTGCACCATTAGTCAACCTTCCATAGGACTATCAGTCCAAAATTCCATTATATGATGCTAACAATACTACAACTGCATCACAACATGTGGATAAGATGGATGACTATTTTGACAGAAATGAAATTGATGATGATTCTGTCAAACTTAGATTATTTGCTCAAAGCCTGGGGGGAGAAGTAAGAAAATGGTTTAAAATCTTAGCCCCCCATAGTATCAATGATCTCCAAGGCTTCCATCAAACATTCTTAAAAAAATGGGAAGTTAAAAAGAATCCTCTCCAAGTCCTTTCTGATTACAAGAACCTTCATAGAAACCCTGGGGAAAGTGTCCAAGCTTATTGCACTAGATTCAATAGTGTGTATAATGCACTTTCCCTAGAGCTAAAACCTCCACAAGGCTCAGCTTTAAACAGGTTTCCTGAAGGGTTTGATTCTGACATGACCTATCAGCTGAGAGAGAGAGACTTTGCAACTCTTGAAGATATGAAAAGAGGTGCTCTTTCTGTAGAAGTCAACCTAATGGAGAAAAGAGCAAGGATGAAAGCTGAGAAGAGAGTATCCTTTAGAGAGGAATCCACACCTTCCACTTCCAATTCAAAGATGGAAAGAATTATGGAAGAAATGATGAAAGAGATGAGAATAATTAAGAGAGCACAAGCAAGTCAAAACCAAAGTGCTCCTCAAAACAGAAACCAAAACCAAAATCAGAATTCTAGAAGGAACCAACCTCCAAACATACCTAGGGAATATGATCAACAGATCACTCCTCCCTTTCATCAAAACTATGTGAGTGAGGTTGAGGAAACTGATCAAATAACAGAGGTAGATGATATTAACCTATTTGGGGTAGATGATGATGACTTTGAGGTTCATTATTATAGAAAACAAGGTCTTTATACACCTTATGATGGCAAAAGAGATGATAATGAAAATTGTTGTCAAGACATGGAAAATGCCATCACTGAACCTCCAAGAGAATATGACCTCAGAAGTAAATCTAGTCAAAAAACCCCCAACAACAAAACCTCTGACAAATCCTCACAAAACAACACTGCAACCAAGCCTAAAGTTGTCAAACAAAAGGATAAAACAATGGCTGAAAATTCTGATAAAGGTAAAGGAAAAAGCACTCAAGACAACGAAAAACAGAGTGCAGACATTAGTAGTACTAACACTAAAGCTAGTACTCCTGTGAAAACAATTTTATCAAATGTAGATAAAACAAAACAGCAACCTAACATTGCTGATAAAATGGCAGTTAATAAGGCTGAAACAAGTTTTTCAAAGAACCAAATTGCTTTCAGCCTGGAGCAGGAAATCTCAAAGATCAAAATTTCTGTTCCCCTCACTGAGTTAGCTGCCCAACATGTATATAGGACCCAAATTTTAAAGGCTTTAAATTTAGAATACAACAATGACACAGTCAATCTTAGCGATGACCAACCAGAGCTTATTTTTGGTCCAAAGATTGAAGGAAAATATCAAGAGGGACCTGTTCCTCCCTTTTATGTAAGTTTTAACGTTCATGACAAGATTTTGCACAACGCTATGCATGACTCAGGGGCTTCTCATAATCTAATGCCTAAATCTGTAATGGAGAGCTTTGGTTTAGAAATCACTAGACCTTATAAATACCTTTACTCTTTTGATTCTAGCAGAGTAAAATGTTTAGGATTGATCAAAGACCTCTATGTTAACTTAGCCCAAATTCCAACCAAATGCTTAGTCATGGATATTGTTGTGGCTGATGTGCCCCCAAAGTATGGAATGTTACTCTCAAGGTCTTGGAGGGCTAAGTTACAAGGGACTATGCAAATGGACATGACCTATGCGACTATCCCTATTTTCAATCAAACATAAAGACTATACAGGGAATCCCATATGAAATTCACAGTCACAAGCCAAGACAGACCACAAAACTCTCCTATCTATTCTGTCAATACAAGCCTCGATTCTTTTATCATGTTTAATGATGAAACACTTAGTGAACAAGTCACTTTAACAGAATTAATGGCCGATAGAGAGGACAAGGTAAATACCAATGAACTGTCAAAACAGTTTTCTAAACCTTTGAACAACAGCAAACCAAATATGTGTCTTGAACTACAATTCATGTGTCCTTTGCTTCTAAACATTGAGAGTCAAGAATGTATCCCTCAAATAAATGAAAATCTGGGGGAATCAAAACAAATTCAACTCAGTGCTGAGATTCCACAACAATCCTTGAGCATGATAGTTGAAGAGGACTCTAACCAAGATAAAACCGAGAAAAGTCCTCTCTGGAGTATGTATTTTGATGGGTCATGCACTAGAACTAACACTGGTGTAGGTGTCTGGATTACTAACACTAAAAACAACCACACAGAATGCATTTCATGCAAATTAAACTTTCAGTGTTCTAATAACATAGAAAAATATGAGTCCCTTCTCTTAGGCTTACATCTTTTGAAAAAGTTAGGAGCCAGAAGAATCAATGTATATGGGGATTCTGAATTGATCATTAGGAAAGTAAATGGGGAGTATAACGCAAATCATCCCAGACTTAGAGCCTACCGGAATGATGTCATGGACCTTTTAAAAACATTCAAGGAGTCCAAAGTAATTTTTGTCCCAAGGAAAAGAAACATTGCAGCCCACAATTTAGCCTTTGCAGCTAGGACATGCTTAGCGCCATTTGAAACCAAAGACTGTACAACTGAGATAAATTTTAGACCAGTAGTGCTTGATACTAAAAATTATTGGCAGGTGTTTGACAATGACAAACAAATAGAAGACTTCATGCAATTCAGAAATGAATTCGAACTAAACAGTTCAGACTCAGACTATGAAACAGACTGCAGTGAAGAAAAATTTCTTGGAGAAGAAGAATCGTCTCCTGAGCCTGTCAATATTAACCTATTGTCTAGCAAACTTACGAATGAAACAGAGGAGTTGGAAACTCTCCATGCTAAAGATGAAAGTTTGCCTAGAGGTCTGGTCCCTTTAGAAGAGTTGTTTGATTTTGACGATGTGGCAAAAAAACCAAAATTGGAACCTATAGAGACTGAAGTGGAGGAGTGCAATATAGGCAGTGAGGAAAAACCGAAAATGATTAAACTATCTAAGACTTTACCAGCTCACATTAAACTCAAATACATTGAGCTGTTTAAAGAGTTTTATGATGTTTTTGCGTGGAGTTACAAAGATCTTAAATCCTATGACAATGAAATAATACAACACAAAATTCCCCTTAAAGAAAACCAAAAACCATTCAAACAGAAGCTGCACAGAATAAACCCTGTTCAGTTGCCTTTGGTTGAGAAGGAGATTAAAAAGATGTATGAAGCTGGTATTATTGTCCCTATTAGATATTCTAAATGGGTATCTAATCTGGTGTCTGTTAGGAAGAAAACTGGAGAAATCAGGCTTTGTATAGACTTTAGATATTTAAACAAAGCTTCATTAAAAGACAACTACCCTTTACCCAAGATGGATCATATTTTACAAAGGGTGGTAGGGTCTAGAAGAATTTCTTTGCTAAATGGCTATTCAGGGTACAATAAGATCTTGGTTTACCCTGCTGATCAATTAAAGACAGCCTTTACTACACCATGGGGCACTTTCATGTATGTGAAAATGCCCTTTGGTCTAATGAATGCTGAAGCAACTTTCCAAAGATCCATGGACATAGCATTCTCAGAAGAATTGGGTTTCTTCATCATTATCTATCTTGATGATGTCACTGTGTTTTCAAAAACAGATGAAGAACACTTAGAACATTTGAGAAATTTTTTCGAGAAGTGCAGAAGGTTTGGAATATCTTTAAACCCTAAAAAGACACTATTCGGTCTCCAAGAAGGTAAGCTTCTTGGACACATTATTTCAGAAGAGGGTATCAAGATAGATCCAAAGAGGATTGAGGCCATATTGCAAATCTCTCATCCTCGAAACATCAAGGAGTTGCAATCTTTCATTGGGAAGATTAAATTTTTGAGAAGGTTCATACCCAATTTAGCTGAGCTCCTTAGGAATATCACAAACATGTTGAAAAAGGAGCAAGGGGTAAAATGGACCTTGGAAGCAAAGCAATCCTTTGAACTGGTGAAACAAGCGTTAACCAAAACACCGGTTCTGATAAGTCCTAATTTTTCAAAATATTTTTATATTTTCTTGTTTGCATCAGAACATACCATAGCTATTGTCCTTTTATAGAAAACCCCACAAGGACAAGAGCAGCCCATTGCATTCTTTAGCAAGGCATTGAGGGATGCCCCTTTGAAGTATAACATTATGGAGAAGCAAGCTTTTGCTTTGGTTAAAGCATTGAAAGACTTCAGAGTATACATCCTTCATTCACATATTATTGCCTTTGTCCCAAATTTAGTTGTTAAAGACATTCTAACACAGGACCCAGATGGTAAGAGAGGTAAGTGGATTGTTGTTATTCTTGAATATGATTTGGAGATAAAACCCACTAAGCTCATCAAAGGCCAAGGTCTAGCTGGATTAATGGCTGAATCAAATTATGAAGTTCTTGATATTCATATAATTAATGCTTTAGATGATCAAGAGGAAATATCAACACCCATTGTTGAAAACCATTTTATGAATTCCTCTTGGTATGTTAATATTCTTTATGTTCTGCTTAATTTGAATACACCTCCTGGTTTGAAAAAAACAAAGGAAAGGTTCCTAAAATTGAAAGTTGTAAACTATTGCATTATAGATAAATGTCTGTATTGGAAAAATGCAAGTGGTCTATTGCTTAAATTTTTGCCTGAGTTTGATGCAGAGAAGGTTAAGTACCAGTTCCATGAAGGAGAGTGTGGAGGTCATTTGTACTGGAAGACAACAACCAACAAAATTTTGAGGGCTGGTTTCTACTGGCCTACTCTTTATGGAGACTAATATTCTCTCTAGATTTGGCTGTCCTACCAAGATCATCACTGATAATGAAGCAACATTTGGATCAAAGAAGATGGTTGAGTTCTGTCACAGATATCAGATAACATTGGGGCATTCTATGGCCTATTACCCTTAAGGTAATGGACTTGCAGAATCCTCAAACAAAAGCTTAGTGAACATAATCAAGAAACTGTTGGAGGACAATAAGAAGTCTTGGCACACAAAGTTGGTTCATGCACTTTGGGCTGACAGGTTGAATTTGAAGAAATCTATTGGTATGTCACATTTCCAGCTTGTGTATGGTACATATGCGATTTTTCCAAACAGCCTTGGTGTACCAGTGATAAAGTTGATTCAAGAGTTTCAAACTGAAGATAATGACATGATCAGAAGAATAAATTAGACCATTCATCTTCAACAAACCAGAGAGGAAGTGTATAACAAAGCATTGCAGAAACAAGACAACATTAAGAGGCTTTTTGACAGAAGAACAAAGACCAGCAATTTCAAGATTGGGGACAAAGTTTTAAAGTGGGACTCAAGAAGGGAAGAGAAGGGCAAGCATGGAAAATTTGAAAACCTATGGCTTGGCCCTTACTCTATTCATTCAGCTGCTGGTAACAATGCATTTTTCTTGTAGGAGTTGAATGGAGCAGAATTGTTTGGGGGTCCTGTCAATGTCAGGATGCTTAAGCATTACTTCTCTTGATCCATATTATGTTTTTAAGCCTTTTTATCTTTTCCCATTATAAATATTTCATCCACCATTGCATTCAAAGTTGTAAAAAACAAAAATACAAAAACAATGAAAAGAAAGAAAAGAGGGCAGATTTTGAAAACAAGCAAGGTATAGCCCCATACCAAAAAGAGAGATAAATCTGAAAGTGTGCAAGCTCAAATGCCACTCCTGAAAAACACACTTCTAGTTAGTCAAACTGTCTAATCTTGACTAAATTAGCTTTAAATTTTCTGCTGATAGGATAGTGAATTCAATTTTCCAAACTGTTTAATCTTGGCTTAATCAGTAGATAGATTAGGATAGAAATGAAAGGTTCAAACATGTTCAAAATCTGAACCTAAGGTTTCAAAGAGGAATGACTCAAATCTGTTCTATTTTTATGAGTCAAAGAGATGTAAAAATCTGGTTCTAATTAGCTCAAAATCTGAACCAGAAGAAAAGGAAAGATAGCTCAATAAGAGTCAAAACAGAGCTGTGAAAAGAGGAAGGAAATGTTTTCAAATTTTCAGATCTTAAGCCTTCCATTTTTTATTTAATTTTTGTGAAATAGATATCTATGTGCAGCTTGTCTTTAATGCCATAGACCAGCATCAAGTTATACTGTTCAATCCTGACTTGAGTGCTTTTCAATTTCTGTTGTAGAAATTAGAGAATAAAGATCTGTTGGATAGTTTAATCCCAACAGATAGTATAATAGGTAGATAAGCATCTAAACTCAACTATTTAATCTGAGTTCAGGGAGAAATAAGGAGTAGAATTAGATTAGTTTCCTACTTTCAAAATAATAAAATGTTGTGAAAAGAGTTTGCAAATCCAAGTGCACTCTATTGAAGAAAAAATGTTAGATCTGTAGGATTGGGTAGGTAGAAAGTTGTATTGATGAAGATCCATTGCTTTTATGACTGCTAATACATTTTCAGAGAAAATCATCCCAGCACAGCAAGAGCAACCCAATGGATTAGGCAACTGATCAGCCCCCCAGAGAACATTAAAGGATCAGGCACAGGTCAGCCTCCCAGAGAATGCAAGTCTAAAGTTCTTGATGCCTTCAAGAAGGCACCATCCCCAAGTGGAGCCACTGTTAGCCACCTATAATATTTGATTATACCAAAAGGTGGCTAAGACTTTTTTGAGCCTCCAAGGAACAAATTTTATCACTAAAAATTGTTGGCTCTTAAAGACTTTTGAGGCCTCATGCCTCTGTCCAAAATCCTCATTGTTGTTCCCATTAATTCTGCTGATTTCATGTAAAAGACTGCTGAAGCATCTTCATTTTCCCCCTTCTCAATCCTTCATTTTCTCCCCTTTTCTCCATATTTTTCCTCTATTTTTATGAGTTTCCTTATTCTATTCATAAAAATCACTTTTCCATAGTTAAAGACTCACTTTTTAACTATTCCAAAACCCCCCATTCCATTGAAAACTATAAAAAATTCATAAAAAATACAAATCTTTACTATAGACTTAAGCCCCTTTGGGCTAAGTCTTAAACCACTTCCCCACATATGCCCTTGTCATAAAATCCAAGCATAGAGCCCATATAGTGCTAATCGCATCGAAAGATTTCAATGTGCACAAGTCTTTTTGCTATCACCAAAAGTTCCGATGCGATTGAACATTTCTGTTTAAAAACCCCCGATCGCATTGTTATTTTCATATTAAACATGGGCCCACCTCGGCGCTTAAACCTTGTAAAATATCTCATGCCCGATCCTTTTTTCCTTTGTAAACCCAAAAACCCACTTTTCCAAAGTTTTGGTCTAAAAACCAAAATCACGTGTTAAATATTTAAAATGGGTTGATTGAAAAGGACCGATCGCGCGATCGCAGAAATAAATGGGTTGATTGAAAAGCTCGAGCCCAAAATTCCGATATGCGATAAGCCCTTTCCCTTTTGACCCCCGGTCATACCATTCTCCATGCGCCCAATGGCCCCGCAATCGAGTGCCCAATCCTATTATATGTCCCGTCCAAAACATAAAAAACCTTTGTTATTTGTAAACTTTGGGTTTTATTTTATTTTATAAATTTCTCCGCCGAGCGATTTCTCAACAAATATACATCGTCAATCTAATCCATAGATCGGACGGTGCAGAGTGCGTCTTTCCGTGGTCCCCACCACCCGAAAGCCGATTGCCTAAAAAACCGGCGGTATCCATCGCACCGCCCTTGGGCGAAAAGCTGTTTTCCCCCGATTGCCAGCGATTCCATACACTTGCCGCCACGTGTCTCGAGCACTGTTCCGAAAACCGCCATCCATCGCGCATTAACATTCAGAACAGGATGCCCAGCGATATCTCTGTCCACCGTCCGATCTCGGCCGGGCCATCCAACGGTGATCGCTCGCCGAAGGTGCCTGACAATTAACGAAGGTGCCCACACGATAACCAAGCCACGGCACGTCGTCCAAGAAATCTCTGTCGTCGATATCATCTGCAAATCAACGGTCCACATTCCATTTGCCCTATACCCACTTTGACTTTCAACTTCTGCTCTCGACCGTCGATCTCTGCGCAATCGATGGCTCAGATTTAATCTTTCTTCCGCTCAATTCCACGATCTCTCTTGATCAATCCTGACCGTTGGATGATGCCATCCAATGGCCCCACTTCCTCCACACGCCTTCCGATGTAGTTGACCTAATATGCAGGATTTTATAACATTTTGTTTGTATTTTGCAAGGTTTAATAATATTTTCTCTATGTTCGAAGAAAATTCGAATAAGAGGGTGATGTCCCTCTTGCTTACGATTTATCAGAGGAAATCACTTGCAGGGTGTAAATTTCACGTCTCGTCAATGATACGTGAGACATTGATGCCATATCGTCCTTGCGTAAACCTTGCACTCCAGCGGAACACGATGAATCGGGCACCATTAAAGAGTATCAGTGTCGAAGACCCCAATATATCAAAACAGAGGAATAAAGACAGTTTTACGGGGATTACGGCTAAGACGGTTATCAAAAGCCTAATCCCCGATTTAAAACACAGTTAAAGAAGAAAGCATAAAGGATTATCAGACAGGAAACCTCCACCGCCATATATGAGGTTAATCAATTTCTCCCAGCTACCACAGAGCCACCTGTTGCCTCAAACCATTCAAACAAAAGCCGAAGTTATTGAAGAAGATCAGTTTTTTCCTTAGCGCAGCCAGGGAGTTACTTCTGCAAGGAAATCAATGCAGAAAATATCTGCAGAGTTACTCCACACAGCACACAGAGCCTAAAAGTCAACAAAAGCTCCCACCAAGCTTAATCTTTATGTAGAACATTTAATACAGAGTACACATATGTTATTTTATTCATTGAGCCCTTCAAAGGCCAAGAAACCCTTAACTCTGTATTAATTGTAATTGAGATCTTTTATCAGGTCTCACCTCCTCATTCTTCTATAAATACTTCTGTAGAAAATGAGAAACTGTTGGTTATAGAACTTTGATATACATTTGAGCAGAAAATTATGATTGTACATAGTATTCACTGGCTCTTGGAGCTCTGCTGGTGATATATAGGTTAGGCTGAGATGTGTAGATGGTTGCTAACCTAAAGCACTGGACTTAAAGCTGTAACTGGTTTGAAGCATCAATACAAGCTAATTTATGGGATCCTGGTCTATGTTGACGGTGATGTTTCTCTAATTGTAACTTGTTACTTTTGTTTCTGTTTCCATCTGTGTTGCATATTCTCTTATAAAGAACAACATGCATAGAGTTAGGACCTACTGTATATCGGTAACCTTCTCTGAATGAAAATATTTATCTAAATGTTTTCTTCCATCTATGTTATTTAGGAATGATTTAATTCAGTTTAAGCATAGGAATGCTGGCGTTCCCTTGTCTTATTGTCTTAGCTTAATGTTATTCTTAGATGTTATTTTCAGTATATGTTTAGTGAAGATGAACTGAGGAAGATATGGTGAGCCCTGGTCCCAGTTTGATCCCACAGACTGCCTGATTGTTTCCCTTGGAATGTGTTAAAATCTGGCTAGTTTCAAAGTACTTACCAGATCTTAGGCCATTCTATTGTTATCTTTGTATTTGTCTTGAAAGTAACCAAGTAAAGAAGATCTAGGAGAGGATTTGTGGTGAGCCCGGCCCGATAGTTTCTCCTCCGAAAGTTTCCTTCAAGTTTCCCTTTGTTTTTAGATGTTTTCTATTGAAAGTGTATCAAAGGCTGGCTAGTTTCAAAGTACTTACCAGATCCTAGTTTACTTTTATGTTTTTCTTGAGTCCATGTCAAAGGCTGGATAGTTTCAAAGTACTTACCATATCCTGGGCTGCTCTTGTTTCTGCATCTGTTTATTTCTCCTTCTTATTGTATCATTCAATTCCATAAATCAACCTTCAAAGAGATCCTTAAACATAGATGACTTGCCCCATAAACCACTCTTGCCTCTTACTGTTCCAATTAAATCCTATTATGACTCCATAGCCCAATGGACTAAAACCTGCAATTGTCTATCTTTTTGGTCGAAGCTTACTCGGATTACTTGCAACTTCTCACCTTTGAAACTTTTTGCAGTCAGAACTTTCCACCTTGAACAGTAATCATGCTCAACCATCCAAAAAAAAAACAAACCCTTGGCCTTCATAACTAGCCTAATATCATAAACCCAAACTTCAAAGACAAATCCATCTTTGTACATATTGGAGAGATCCCTCTCCGGAATCAGGAGGGCTAGATCCTAGAATCCAAAAGTTGGTTGAAACGATGTTGTTTCTATAATTGGACTCTGCCAATATTGCTAATAAATTACAGATCCCTAACAAATATCATAAAAAAAATTCTGCAGGATAATAAAAATTCATGGCACAACAAGATGGTCAATGCATTATGGGCTGACAGACTCACCACTAAGACATCAATTGGCATGTCCCCATACCAATTATTTTATGGAATGGATGATGTTTTTACAACTTCTTTAGGTGTCCTAGTTATGAAAATGTTGCAGGAATTACACTTAGAATAAAATGGCATTCAAAGAAGGATAAGTCAGACAATACAACTGCAACAATCCAAAGAAGAAGTGTACAATAAAACACAAGTAATAGAGGAAAACATCAAGAAAATATATGATAAAATAACCAAGGTTAATGATTTTCAGTTGGGAGACAGTGTATTGAAATGAGATTCAAGAAGGGAAGAGAAAGGTAAGCATGGTAAGTTTTATCATTTATGGAAATGACCTTACATAATCCATGCTTGCAGAGGTAATAATGCATTTTTTCTTAAGTACATGGACAGAGCATAGCTGCGTGATGGACCTGTGAGTGGTAGGATGCTAAAAAATTAATTTTCACACGAATAGGAGTATTTCTCACTAGAGTCATTGTAAATGTAATTTTTATTTTTATCTTCATTAATGGGTGACTTATATTAGAAGTTGAAGCCTGAAGTGAAGGCCCTAAGCTCCTAGTTAATTTTCCACCACAAATATAGCAATAAAAAAAATCAGATGCAGAAAGGTACTGAAGAGGATAATTCAAGGCTACTAGTCAAGAATTCTTGTCACCCCACATGGAGAGTGTCCTCGCCACCTGGAGCCACTGTTAGGGTCATATAATTCATATGATCGCAAGGTGATTGAATATTTTCTGAGTTCTCTCAATCATATGAAATTGTAAATAATATTTCATTTTGCAAATGATTTCCAAAAAAAAAGATGTAAAAAAAGGTAAAAAATGAAAAGAGGGTTATGAAAAGAAAAATAGAATAAAAGAATAAAAAATGATGATGAAAGAACCCCATGAAAAAAGAAAATCAAGTGTGAAAGAGATGAAAATTCAAATGCCACTAGAAGAAAAATAGTTTGTTTTGAAAAATAAAGTAGGATGTTGTGTGCAACTTGTTTTAAATGGAACAACCATAAATCCTTGTTTATATAACACATTGTAATCATGGTCAAACATATTTGAATTTATATTATTATATTAGAGAAATAATTTAGCCAAATTGTTTAAACTTGGCTAAAAATTGTTAGGTAGATGAAGAAATTGGTCCAATTGTTTAAGTTGGATCAATGATGTAAATGGGTAGGTTAGAATTACATTAGAGGATTCTACTTTCAAAAAAAAAAAAAAACAAGGGTTTGCACATTTAAATGCACCCTTAGTTAGTGATAATTAGCCTTAGTTTAGGAAAAAATTTGAAATGAAAATGTTTCAAATGTATTTGTTTATGTTTTGTATCATATGAGCATATTTCCAAATTTTAGGTGCCAATGTAATAAGGTTCACAAAAGACAAAAAGTTCTATCGTTTAGTGGGTAAGTAGCACGCACAATCCAACCATCCGATCACCATCATCCCAAATTGACGGCCCATAACACCTTTCGGCCCCCCCCACCCTTCTTAACTTTATCGACGGAGGGGGGTCTAAAAATCAGTTTGTTCCCCCTCCATGCCCATGCAATGTGTCAAAATCTCATCATTTCGCAACCCCCCCCCCTTCCCCCCCTTGGCATACCTCTTACTACCTCTATCCCCTCCAAAAACCATCAAACTACTATCTCCCACCAATTCTTCCTGTACCCTCACCTCTACTCCATTCACGACACCTGTCCTATCCATTTTTTTCATTGAATTCTCCTAGGATTACCATTTACACCCCCTAACGGTCCCACGCCCCCAACGAATGTCTACTATCACCATAAAAACCTCCCCATCCACCACTTTTTCCACCATTTTGTTGTAGTATCATTCTCCCAAATAATTTATGCTTGTTATAATTTCCTCTTGCACAGAAAAAGTGTTTTAAAGCCAGATAAAGAACCCATAGCACATAGTGAAACATCTAGCATTGCCAACAACTCTCAACCACCATCAATTTCCCGGTACCTTCCTTCTCCTATTTGTCTGAATTTTCAAAATTCCTCCAAAGAAAAGTAATAATGATAATTCAAACAACCCAATAATTCCTCCTACCATTGATCTCGATCAGGTCCCTCTTACTGATAGATACTACAAAATTGCAAAACCAAAATATGAATTCGACTATTCGAATTGCAATGTTGGCTCGAAGACAACCACTTAGACCAAAGTGATGAAATTGGACTCTGGGAATCCAATTTGCCCCTATATATGTTTCCTCAGACTTGCTATTTCTCAAAGTTTATCTGCAAATTCCATGCTTTTTATTTTCCCAACCAGAGGGCCATTGTAGCCCATAGTGGAGAGGTTTTGTTCAAAACTACCCCTGAAACTATCAATCAAATGTTGCAGATCCCCCAAAGCAGTTCCAATACCCCTTTCTCAGTGGAAGCCCTGAATGAATTTTATCAAAAGTTAACCTTTTCCAAAACAGAAAATATTTTTGAAATATTTTTGCCTAAAGATGCCGAGTTACCCAAGAAATATCCACCCTATCCCTCATTCATGTTTCCAAACCATGCTAAACATATTATCTCCATGTTATCATGTTTGCTAGGATCCTATTCAGATGAATGGATAGATGAACCTATCCTAGGTTTTCTATCCATTTTCTCCACTGAACAGAAACCAATTCCTTTCTGATAACATCCATGAACAATTCCTTAAGTTTCTAACTGAAGGAATGTTAAAATATTCTTCAATTTTGGTTTACATGTTTATTATTTATCAAGAAGATAGGTTACTATTTTCACTCCAAAAGTTAGATGAAGAAGGAAATCCATAGTCAGTCATGAAGAAGGAAATCCAAGGCCAGTGACAAAATTCTGAATATTTGACACCTCAGATAGAAGGCTAAGATAAGTGATTGTTACTTGTACCATAATTACACTGAAATAAGAGTGTATGGGTGTGAGCTGCAACCCCACAAGCTGCATAAATACCTACCAATGAGAGTGTTTTCATTAGAATACATTAGGCATATGATCAATTCAGATTAAATTCATTTTGTTGCATCCAAGAAGAAATCTCAGTTCGAGATAAAGACTCAGATTGGACCCTTTATTTGCAACAACAGGACAATAGGTGACGAGGCACACATCCTCCTAAAGTATTTTAAGTTCCCCTTAGGCTTCACATGGTCATATGAACCATTTGGCTTAACTTATAAGCTAAGGGTGGAACATAAGACCACTCCTTATATTCATACACAAAGGCCTAAGATTGAGAAATACATGAACCAGATTGAGTGGGAAGAGAACACCTTACAAGAGAAGAAGATAATCTTCTGTCTACATATACTTCATATAATCCCACCCCTCAAGAAACAATAGACAAAATACCAAGGGGAGAAGGTTCCCCTTCAGTCAGAGGGGTCTCAGCAAAATAATTTAAGATTTACAGGAAAAATACTAAAATAAATTTGAAAACAGATTTTCCAAAGGAGGGAGAACAAATAGCTACAATAGTTCTAAAGGGTCCAAATTATTCAGCACAGTCGAACAGTATGTTTACAGGGTCACCAATAGCATCATCAGTTTCAAAAGGGAATCTGGACTCAGCTCAAACATCAGAGTTGATCCATGGGAAAAATTAAAAGAGCATCTTTGATAAGTATCATGAAATAAAGCTTAAAAATAAAGTTCTGAAAGGAAACACTTATACTCGATTCTGGAAGAAAAATTATACTACTCATAGCATTCTTTTATCAACTTTCAACACAGAGAAGGGAATAATGCAGATGGAATTATTTTAGGCTCAGATCCCTCATCCAAAAACAACAGCAAATTATAAAAAGACTTCCTTTGAGTTTGAAACAAAAGACATCCATTATATTGATCAGATGGAGATGCATAAATAGACAGGGGAAATGATATGTTCCACCTTGAAAAATATTGCAATGAATGCTTCTAAATTACAAGTGTTACTCACCAATTTCCAATCACAATTAAAGATTGAGAAGATTTCTTCTCTAGCAAAGGATAATAAGATCAAATCCTTAGAAGACTTGATCATCAAAATAGGAATGACCCATCCAATGTTAAAGCATCAGAATAACTTATCAAGAAGAAGAATGCTGACATTGCAACACTCAAGAAACAATTGAAATTACTAGCTACTGAGGATCTGCATACCAAAGAAATAGGAGAGACATAGATCCAAAAAAGAAGACATGCTCAAGCTTATTATGGAGCATAATGCACAAATAAGAGACATGGAAGTATAATTGGATAAATTAGTGAACGAAAAGGAGAAAAATGCATAATTAGCTATAGTCCCACTTGAGATTGTACCTCTTACAGCAATACCATAAACATGAATGGATATCTCAATTACAACATGAATTTCTACATCAACAACAACCTCAGCTCAAGACTTAGATGCTGCTGGAAAATTGGTTAAGGCTATGGAAGACATGTCCATACAAGGAGAAGAAATAAAAATGTTACAAGGAAAGGTAATGACCCTACAAGAGAAAAAATCAAGGATAGAAACCTCACATCTGGCCGAAGTACAGAAGTCTCGAAGACTCACTCAAAGCCTACAACAATTAGGGAAGGAAAATGCCATGGCTCAGACCTTAGCACACGCTAATGAAAACATATGGATAGATATCCATAAATCAATGAACGAGATTTGGCCTTCCATTAAAATTATCTTTGAACATAAGGAGTTAATTTAGAAGTTGAAGGAAGTAATTTTACAAGTCAGAGAAAAGCTAGGAGTCAAGCCAATTGAAGCCATGGACCTCATCACATTTCTGAATTCCAGAAGCAACTATGAGCTAGAAGAATTGGTAATTGAGGATAGAACCGAGACAATACTGGAGGTTAAGAAAATATTAACTAAGAGTAACCTCATGTTGCAGCTAAAAGAGAAGTTCTAGGTTCTGGAAATTGGTGTCAACAAGTTCTTCAAAAAATTTGAAGTGCTGAATAAGAAAGGACTTCTAGGTTTATTTGTGCTAAATGATAAATTAATCCCCTTAGATGATTACAACAAGAAATTGACGAATGTAGCTAAGGATAATTCCAAATTTGCAGGTATACAGGGAAGCATTACAGGCAAATATTTCCTTGAAACACGGGAATATGATTTAAATATCCAGCATGAGATCAAGGACATTTTTATTACCAAGCACACCTTTCCCAAGTATACAGAGGCAGATGTAATATCCCAAAATGGAATAATGCATTGATACACAAACAAAATATTTGAAACTGCAACAAGTACACATAAAAGAGTTAACAATAATAGAATGTATAGAATAGGTGAGCCATTTTATTCATTGGAGATGGATTAAAATTACAACAGTGTACAAAATAGAGGTACTCTAGCCAAGGAAGTGACCTAGAATGACCCTGAAATCCCATCAAAGGAGGCATTGCATAACTAGAGAGTTGCCAGAGAAAACACTGGGTTGTCCCTTCAGCAGATAATGGACATATGACTGCTGGCTAAAAGGGAAATGCGGATATATGGAAATTTTGAGCTCCGATGATGCCAAGATTCTAGATCTGGGCACTATGATGGAAACCCAAGATAAACCCATAAAGGAAATTCTAGATCTATGAGATTGGAAATTTCACCATCCTAGGGTTTGATCCCTTAACTGTTGGGTTATGCAGATCTAGAGCTAGATTTGATCAAAATATGGCTTCAATATGTAATACAAATAGATCTAAGCTTGAAGGGATGATCCCTCCTTCAGATGTCCAAGCTAGAAGCTTGATATCTTCCTCCTCCTCAAGATGCAGCTGCTCCAAACACAACAGTAGGGTAAATTGTGCTATATAGGAAGGAGAGGTTGTTTCCTACTACAAAATGTGGCTATGAAGCTCAAGAATGATGGATCTGATGAGCACAAAGTGATAGGAAGACCCCTCATAAGATTTCTAGCTGAAGTGCTAGAAAATTCCCTCCTCCAAATGATCTACAGGAATGGATTGCGCAATCCTTGATAGGACTGCTACTGTATGGAGGTGAATAATGTTTGGCCTGATGCTAGATCTGAAATGAGGCTCCCAAAATAATGATATTGAAGTACAAGGTGACAGGAAAAATCCTTCATCAATTCCTCAGCTGAAATACTGAAGACAACCTCCTCCTCTCAAACCCTTCTTCAGAAATGCGTAATTTCTGAGTGTATATGTTATGTAGAGAGTAGGAACAATGTGGCACTAATTCCTGATGATTAATAACAGCTTAGAATACCTTCCCAGAGTAGGCACTCGAATTCCCTTGTGGGTAAGGGTGGGATTCCCGCTTGGGAACACCCTGTGCTAAACAACACTGCAGACTTAGCTAAACAGCATAATCATGCATATAAATTTCCTAAGACAGATCCAGATCTAAAAAGATCAAATAAATTAATAATCTAAGACTGTGCTCTATTCTTCCTTCACCTTCCTTATATGTAAAGTGAGCCTTCCCAAGCCCTGGCCCACCTCTAAACTACGCTGTACATGTGGACATAAGTCTCCATGATTAACTGCGTTGTCTCTCCATGTCCTCGATCATGTCTACATGCAATGATCACCCTCTCCATCAAGTGTGCATTAAATGCATTACTTCCTCCATCATCTCATCATGAATGCTCTATGATCTTATATTTGATTCCCTCCATGATCTTATTTCACTACTTCAACTTCCATGATATTTCTCATAAATGAGACATGATCTCCACCCCTCTATCATTAATGAGCTACTCCACTACCCCATTATGTAGATATAGGTCTAATTAATCCACATTCACACATCAAAATTGGATCTTATTCATCTTTGAGGATTATGGGTCCCTCCACCCATTTATTTACTTAATTAATTAAGTTTATTAAGAACTTTAATATTCCAATAAACAGATGAAAATTTTGGACTATTACAGTCCTCCCTGCCAAAATTTTGCTTGACCCCAAGCGACTGCCAAAAGCATATTCTAGAGAAATCTATCCCCCTCCAAATGGCGTCCACACAAGGAAGGTCTCCCCATTTGCTGCAATGAGTTATGCATGCCCAATACTAAAGTTGCCTCTCTAGAATTTCTAGAGTGACCTCTAACTATGTAGCTAGATGTCCCTCCTCAATCATGAAGCTCCAATTGAAAACCATAATTTGTCCAACAACATCCATAATACATGAGATACATAAAGATAGGTGGTTCCTTCCACAAAAGGAAAGCTCCAACTCAAAAAGTATACTTTTGTCCCATGCTACATGAAGTATAAAGAGGCTCTTCGTGCCTCCATCCTTAGCCTTGTTGGTCTTGTTGGATCAAGCATTATCCCAACACTGTGAAAAAAAAGAAGTAGAGACATATGGGTAGACAAATATGCCAAACCATATTCTCCCAATAGTAACCACTACAACAATGCTCCCTGCTGCCACACCACACCATCAAAATACCAAGTGGGTTGGCCATATTCTCTCAAGAGAAACCATTGCAACAATGCATATTGTTGCCCCACTACGTCATCATCAAACCAAGTATGGTGTCCATACTCTCCAAGTAAGAGCCATCGGAGGAATGCCTCTTCCTGCTATCCTCCCTCATTATCATGCAAAGAAGGGGAGTATGTGAAGACAAACTCTCCTAACAACAACCAAAGCAACAAGATCTCTTGTTTCCTCTTCACATTATCATGTGAATCATGGAGAAAAAACAACATATTAAATGACATGTGGAATGTCATATCAACCCAATACAAACAAACTCCATCATTACACATCATGAGAGTATTATGCCATATTACAAACAATACAAAACACATAAACATGGGAGATGTCATGTGATGGCCAAACTCTCTCAAGGACAACCAAGGTAAACATGCCTTCTTCTGCTGCATTCTTTCATTGATATACAAGGCATGAGTCAAAGAAATATGAGCCATTGGGTAGTAACCATACTCACCCAAGAGAAGCCAGCGCAACCATTCCTCCTCCTTCATTACATCGGTGTTGTGCAAGGCATGGATAATGAAAATATGTGCTTTTGGGTAGTAACCATACTCACCCAAGAGGAACCAGTGTAGCCAAGCTTCTTGCTACCCTGTCTCATAATTCTGCAAGTGGATTTGCAACCCCTTTCTCCACATCAATAACCATTCATCCCAATGTGGATGATGGATCTCATTTTGCAAAAACTTTGTATCCTCCCATTGTAGGACACCAAACTCCTCAAACTGTTGAAGAACTTTGCACTTCATGATATGTCAAAGTGCACCTCCCATGAGATCTCTCCATGAGATCCTCGTCTCATCCCTGCTACTCATTAATAGCATTGTGTTATCTATCTCGTAGCAAGGCACAATGTTGAACTCATAGCCAGCCATGGTACATAGGATCATACTCATCCCATCTTCTGCTTCATATCAACATTTTTTTCTAATCCTTGGTCATGCAATGGCCCTAATGGCATGTCCCCATAAGTTTCAATAAGAGGTATTGAAAGAATATGAGATGAAAGTGGATGCATACCTTGGATCAACTGATGTGTGGGAACCTCTTGACCACTAGAGTTCCACCAACCAGGAAAATGGTCTCTCCAACTGCTAGTAAGAGGGATGGTTTCTCTTCTATCAATGTACCAGCACTGTAATATACCTCCTATTCCTCATGCATCTCCTGAATCATGCATGGGACTCTATATGTCAAGAGCTTAAGACTATCTTGCAAAGATGCAAGTGTCTTTCCTCTGGATACAAGTACTTTTGTAGCTAGTGGTGAATGTAGTGACTCTTTGTCCAGAGTGACAAGAATGACATCCTCCTTTGATTTCTTAGGAAATGTCTCTTTGTGACATGTCTATGGTTTTATCCTATCAAACTTCTTCCTTAACCTTTTAAATAAATCTGAATATTTAGTCACCTTTGCATGATCCATGTGTCCAAACCACTAATAATTGGCTTCACCTTGAATATGAGGTGTTTCAATCTGAATAGCCTCTCTTTCAGCTACAGGATGTAACCTGAAGAATGCATCTAACTCTTTCCTCCAAGACTTTACAGTGCTTGAGTAAGATCCATCAAATGTAGGCAAATGGAATCTATTGTGCCTCTTTCTTATGTTGCTGTTGTAGGATATTATTTCTTCATTGATTTTGAAGAATTGTTGGAGAGTTAGATTCTCCCTAAATGCTCTAGACTGTGACTTGTACTCTTCTAGATATAGACTGAGAGTCTCATGAGTCTCTGGTTCCATATTTCTTCTTTCTTCATTTCTATACCATTCACATTCTTCAAAGAAAATGGGCATAGTAGATCTTTGAGGGGATCTATGCTTCTTCGGTCTTCTTTGTTGCTAATAAGAAGTACTAGCACCTTCTTCATTCTGAAAACTTCTTGAGGTTTATCTTTGCCTTTCTCTCTTGCTTTCATTGATCTCCTTGGAGAGATGCTTCATATTTATAAAGAGAGAAGCTACAAAAATTAATCCCACAATTATAGTATATCTCTACTATTTTGTTTTCTTATGATGTCAATAATGTCCACAAGATGAGCCAAAGATCATGCTCTGGTACCAATTTAATATCCCAAAATGGAATAATGCATTGATACACAAAAACAATATTTGAAACTGCAACAAGTACACATAAAAGAGTTAACAATCATAGAATGTACAGAATAGGTGAGCCATTTTATTCATTGGATATGGATTACAATTACAATAGTGTACAAAATAGAGGTACTCTAACCAAGGAAGTGGCCTAGAATTACCCTGAAATCCCCTCAAAGGAGGCACTCTGTAATTGGAGAGCTGCTAGAGAAAATACTGCGCTATCCCTTCAGTAGATAATGGACATATGACTGCTAGCTAAAATAGAAATTCAGATCTATGGAAATCTGGAGCTCTAATGATGCCAATATTCTAGATCTGGGCACTACGATGGAAACCCAAGATAACCCAGAAAGAAAATTATAGATCTATGAGATTGGAAATTCACCCTCCTAGGGTTTGATCCCTTGACTGCTGGGTTATGCAGATCTGGAGCTATATCTGATCAAAATATGGCTGAAATATGTAATACAAATATATCTAAGCTTGAACAGATCTCCAAGCTATAAGCTTGATATCTTCCTCCTTCATCCTCCTCCTAGAGATAAAGCTGCTGCAAAAAAAAATTGGGTGAATTGCACCATATAGGAAGGAGAGGTTGCTGCCTACTACAAAATGTGGCTTTGAATCTCAATACTGTTGGATCTGATGAGCACAAAGTGAGAGGAATACCCCTCATAGGATTTCTAATCGAAGTGCTAGAAACTTCCCTCCTCCAAATGATCTATAGGAATGGACTGCAAAATCCTTGATAGGATTGTTGTTGCATGGAGGTGAATAATGTTTGGCCTAATTCCAGATCTGAAATGAGGCTCCCAGAATACTGATCTTGTAGTACAAGGTAACAGGAAAAATCCTTCACCGGTTCCTCAAATGAAATACTGAATACAACCTCCTCCTCTCAAACCCTTCTTCATAAATGCGTAATTTTTGAGTGTATATGTTCTGCAGAGAGTAGGAAAGATGTGGCACCAATGCCTAATGATGAATAGAAGCTCATAATACCTTCCCAGAGTAGGCACTCGAAGTCCTTCGTGGGTAAGGGTGGGATTCCCACTCGGGAACACCCTGTGCTAAACAGCACTGAAGACTTAGCTAAACAACATAAGCATGCATAGAAATTTCTTAAGATAGATCCAGATCTAAACAGATCAAAGAAATGAATAATCCAAGACTACCCTCTATTCAACCTTCATCTTCCTTATATGCAAAGTGAGCCTTCCCAAGCCCTGGCCCACCTCTAAAATTCATTTCACATGTGGACATAAGTCTCCATGATTGACTACATTGTCTCTCCAAGTCCTCCATCATGTCTACAGGAAATGATCACCCTGTCCATAAAGTGTGCATTATTGCACTACTTCCTCCATCATCTCATCATGAATGCTCTATGATATTATATTTTATTCCTTCCATGACCTTTCTTATAAATGAGACATGATCTCCACTCCTCTATCATTAATGAGCTTCTCCACTTCCCCATTATGTAGATCTAGGTCTAATTAATCCACATTCACACATCAAAAGTGGATCTTATTCATATTTGAGGATTATGAGTCCCTCCACCCATTTATTTACTTAATTAATTAAGTTTATTAAGAACTCTAATATTCCAATAAAAAGATGAAAATTTTGGAATATTACAGCAGATGATATTTATAGGAGATTTTTTAAGTTATTCATTCCAATTGTAGAAAGGTGGGACAAATTATGCGAGTTACTTGAGAAAAAAAGGTAATTCTATCTTCAGCAACGGGACCAACAAAGCAACAAGAGTTAGAAGGACAGATGAGCAACAACTTCCTCTAAAATAGGGCCAACATTTGAGAAGTTTCAACTTATCCTATATTTTTGTAATAAATGATATAATCTGTTTTAGATATTCCTAAAATACATCTTGATTTGTCATGACATGATTTTTTGTAAATAAACTTATATATACTTCTCATTTCAAAGTATAGATGGTTGATTTTTGCATCCAAGAAGGCTATTGTACATTTTCAAGTTTTGTGGACTGATCAGTAATAAAGAAGACTCTTTAAAATGATTCTTGTGTTGAATTGTTGGTGAAGTGAATCTCTCATTGTTTATGTGTTTATTTTGTCTGTTTTCCATGCCTATTTATTCATAATATGAATTATTCAACAGAAAATTGAAGAGCATAATTTGTATTAAAACACACTCTGATGATGGCTTTAAATAATTTTAATGTTTTCATTTGAAATTAAGTAAATGAATTCTTAACTTCTCTTTAATTAATGGAATTTATTTCATTTCTTCTCTTACACTTCATTTAAATTTACAGAATCCAGTCATTTTGGCTACCTAGCCCTGTGGAACCTGTTTATAAAAACTGAAATAGATCCAAGTTTAAGTCATAGGATCCATAGCCCAATGGAAAGTTAGGAATTTAATCAACCAAACAAACCAAACAATCTCAATCAATCTAAAAAACATTGAACATTTATAACTAGCCTAATATTTTAAATACAAACAAAGCTAAATCTGACAGAGAGGTCCCTCTATGAATTTGGCATGGCTAGATCCCAGATTCCAAAGTGGTTTTGTGGTTATCTATGTAATTTCTTGTACAACCTCAGAAATTATAGAGTGATAACATAATGTACAAGGTTATTCTTAAGAAGTTGTTTGTAGAAACTTTCTTGATTAACTATAAAGAAAATTATTGGATTTTGGGATTAGATGTTAGTCAGTTTGGTGTAATAAAAAAAGGGAGAGTTGGAAATCTGGTATTGTAATTCACCACTTTTCTCTTAAAAAATGTAACTTAGTTTGCATGATTATTCCTAATATTTTTCCTGAAGGTTTAATACTAAGTTCCTAAGGTGTTCTTTTCTATGGTGACATTTTATTTTCTTTCTTTGTACAGGTCATCTAGCCACATGGTGGCCACTATCTCCCAACTAAAGAAAACGTATTTGAGTTTCTAGTAAGGATTCCCATGTTTTTTAATGTTGTGATTCTTTCACCTTGTTAGTGTCATTCTAGTCATACTGCCATCAGTGATCAAAATTTCTCTTTTGAATTTGCATATTAGGAGTCTCATACTGAATAAATTTCACCATTCCGCTAGGTCATGGATTCTTTGATGGCGTTAATTTTTCATCAGTTTTCCCTCATGAGGTATTTGCTGATTTTCCTCTCTATGGTATTCAGTCATTAGTCACTTTCATTATCAAAATCATATCAGTAGGTCATAGGATGGGTCTCATTAGTTCCTAGGGTCTCACCATGGTCAAATTAATGAGTCAAGTGTCAATAAATATCAGCAAGGTCATGAGGAAGTTAATAAACTCAAAGTCATAGCACCTGGAAGATCAAAGAAATATTTTATTCATTTTGATGTAATTTTCACCTCAAAACCATGTTTTGAGATGAAAAAATGATATTTTGCCTTTATTATTATTCATTATGTAATTTTATATCATCATATGTAATAAGTCACAATTCAGAAAGCTGTCATCTCCACAAATTCATCACCCTGCCTTCAGAGAATTTTTTCACAGCATGTTCAGCACCAAATCACCTTCTAAGAAGATCCATTAGAAAGAGCCCGGAAAGAGCTTTCCAATGGTATACTGCACTCTAGATTGAATTTTATGCCTAAGTGAAGTAAAAATTCCCCTATACCCTTAAACAATCCCTTTTCCCACCTTTTCCCTTAAACTTTATTTTATTAAAGTTTAATATTTTTTCTTATAAATCCTTTTCCCCCCCTCCGATTATAAAATTGCATTATAAAATAATTTAACAAATATGCAATTTGTTCCTTAACCACTTCCCCTCCATCCCCCATTGAAAACCTTATGATAAACATTTCAAAGGTTCATATATATATACCCCCCGCCGTTCCCAAACCACTTCCCCACCATACATTATAATATAAAGTTCAAAGGTTTTATTATAAAACCCTTCCGACCATCCCATCGCAAATTGCAATATTTCAACAATGCTTCCGATTGGCCAATCGCAAAAACTCCAATGCAATTGTATCGACCCCCTCCGATGCACATCCTGACTGTCGATCGATCACGCCGCTCCAACGGCCTACATCCCATCAACGCTTTTGATCACCCCATCCCTGATTGCAAGACCCTGATTGACCTCTCCTGATGAACTCCGCCCGATTACAGTCTGGCCGTTGATCTGCCCATCTGATCAGATGGCCCAGACTCGATCGGCGCCTCCAAAAAAATCCCGCCGATTTCAACCCCCGATTACCCCTCTGACCATCGATTTGCCTAATGATCCGACGGCCCATACACTGTCGCACCATCGCATCAGCATTTCCCATATGTTTTTTTCCTCCGCTCCCTTCCGATTGTCGATTCCAATTGACCCTGGGGCCCACCTCATAAACTTTCGACCCGCTTCATAATAAAAGGGCTTTATTCCTTTGTAAAGTTCAATATTTTGTTTATTCCATTTCATAAGGGCTTTCCCCTTAATCGCATCGGCGAAAGCCTATTGTATAATTTGCTCGCTCCCAGCCTCCGATGCGATTCACCCGTCACTTAACATATTATGATGTTTTATTATATATTCGTCCCGGTCCTCCCGATCCCGATTGCGATTGCACCGTTGCATATCGCGCTTTAAATTACTCCACTATATATTGTATTCCCTCTGCCTTTGATTCCGAAAGTGATGCGGGTCTCGCCTTCCTCCCTTTTCCCATTTAAAACTAATTCGTCCCTTCACCGAAGGCATTATTTCATTTTATTTTATTTCGACAACATTTCATTAAAAGTTAGTTTTATTCAAACGAAATATGGAAAGAAAACGTCAGAGGCCGAGACCTAAATTTGTAGCAGTCACATCTTCAGTTACGATTCAAAGAGATCTACGCTACAAGTTTCGCCTTCTCATTGGTTATCAGCAAATTTCAAGTGGTCAAATGTAACGCAGCTCTTCCTTTAGGAAAGATTATTGGCTCTTGTTTTCTATCTTTAGTTTTCAGTTCTTGAGCTGTTAAAACAGCTCCTCTTTCTGTGGATCTGTGTTCCCACAAATCTGGCCTATTTATTGTAATTGTAAATCATTTGTAAAGGAGTCTAAAGTCTGCAATTCAGCAGTAGGGGAATAGTGTGGAAGAACATTTTGCGCTCCATTGTACAGTTTGACCGGGATTAATAAGAGATGCAGCTCTGATTTGTGGGATCCATGTGGTATGAGATTTAGCATTTGTTTTTATTCTTTGTTTCATATGTGAATTTTTATGTGTTCCATTCATCCATAAACATTTCTTTTGAATGCTTTCAAGATAGAAAGGTAGGATCCATTTTTTATGCCCTGCCTTGGGAAAACATTTATATTCTGTGTTTTTTCTTCTGTTTGAAAAGGATCCATCAATCGTGCCCTTTTCAGCTCCTCACCAGTCTTTCCATCCCGTCCTTATTTAATTTTTAATTGCTAATTTTCCTACCTATCTTGCCCCATGAAATACCTTGTGTCCTGATTTAATTCCTGGCTCCAAACTGTCCCTTTTATATCCCGCACATCCCTGGAATTAATTCATTTATTTTATTAAAACCTTTTTCCCATCATTTTACCTAGCCTAATATCATTCCACTGTTGTGTTTTATTGAATATCTATTTTTATGGAGAGAGCCCTCTCCTGTCCTTGTAGGGCTAGCTACGAGGCTGAGCATCGTTTAGTTTGTTACCCTGTTTTGCCCTTTTCAGCCTGGGGTCCAATTCGGGAGCTAACACACCTCATGGTTATTTTGGGCAAGAAATTTTTTTAGGAATTACATACAAGACACAAGTGGACAGGTAAACAATTTCTTTAAAATTGCAACATCTATTCCATGATATCATCTCTTTATCGTTTGATTGTATTTTGAATGTTTTTTTTTATTTATTTATTCTATTTTGTCTTTTAATTTTGAAATTAAAAATACTTGGTATCATGTCCATTTAAACAACAACCAAAGCTTGAATATGAAATTAGTATTACACTTAATTGATTTAAATCATTTTAGTTGTTTTATGTTAAAATATTTTCATCACTATTAGAAAAGTTTACTTTCATGTTGTTATTTGAGCACATGTTGTTTATATACTTGACCAAGTTCATTTATTAGAGAATGGAATTTTGTTGTGAATAAAATGACAAGGATTAGAAATCACACCTCTGATTATTTGTTTCCACGAGTTATCTACAACATGATTTTTTTCGCATGTAACTTAGTTGACATGGTTGTGCCTAAGCTTTCCCTGAAGGTTGAGTACTAAGTTACTAAGATGTTTTTTTCTATGGTGATGTTTTATTTTCTTTGTTTATATAGGTCATCTGGCCACATAGTGGAAATTATCACCCAAATGAATAAAACTTGTTCAAGTTTCTTTGTTTTGTGGGGAAAAATGGCTTTGGCATTGCTGATGTTGAGGTATATGTCGTATAAATCATTTATAGTCTACTTTATTTTATATTATAGTGTTAATCATATTTCATGTATTATGCTATACATTGTATCTTCTTTCGTTTTCAGAAAAGGAGCTCGGTATTGATGGTAGAAGCAGGAATTGAAGAAAGAGGAGAACAATAACTTTGAAGCGTCAAATGGAAAGAGAGAGAGAGAGAGAAGAGAACCAGTCTAGTGATACCCTTAGATCCAATATCTCGCATAAGACACACACATAGAGACTGATGGCCAAGTGTTCAGAGTTTTTTAATTCACCTGTAATGCCTTGGCAACACAATGAATGCCTA